>JAKTQV010000006.1:600000-960156 GCA_030559045.1 [Candida] mesenterica | reverse complement strand
AAATCTCTCACTCAGAACAACAGTATCATCTATAACCTAGATAAATTTAGTATTCTATAATACCGGATCTAGCTAGAGCAAAGGAATCTTTCTCATATAAAACCGAGTCCAGATTTTAACACTAACTTATACCTACGGAATCAAACAGAAACAATTGACATACCAAAGGCAGAGTCACAAGTACCTTTGGTATGTCAACTGAAAATATAGCCTACTTCAGTAAAGTGTCACTGTGGCCGAGTGGTTAAGGCGACACCCTGCTATTAAATATGCTCCATATTTGCGGTTCAGGTGTTGGGATTTTCCTTCGCAAGTTCGAATCTTGTCTGTGACGTTTATTTTTTCTTTCTTGAAATTTGTTAAAATCTGGACTCGGTTTTATTTGAGAAAGACTCCTCTGCTCTAGCTAGATCCGGTATGATAGATTACTAAATTTATCTAGGTTATACATGATATTGTGGTTCTGAGTGAGAGATATGTATTTTGTATACAAATGTTTCTATACTAATGGAAATATATGATCGACTTAAAGAAAGAAGAGGATAAGTGAAATATTGGGATCTTACTTCAATATTTATACACTTTCTTCTGGGATACTTCCTTCGGTCCCTTTGCTTCCTTAAATCCCTTTCCTAGCTTCTGCGTAGTCCATTTGACCTTACACTTTTGTTGAGTAGCTTCTTAATATAAACATGTAATTGAGGATGTCTTCGATCCAATGAGATCGAATCTATTGTTTCTTCTCATGCCATCTAGCGCCTTTCCAGGTCGACTATAATTGCATATGATGTCTTTAGTTACCAAACTTACCAAACATATCTCTTAACAGTTGGAGTGTTGGTGTAAACTTCATCTCCGTTATCGGTGTCCGCTGTTAACGTACCGAATGATCTATCAAATATCTTCGGAATCTAACAAAATTGCATGTAAACGACATGTCGCAAATAATTGGCACAGTCCATAACAGCAAAGGTGCCATTTAAGTCGCACGTCAAATACTAAGACAACATACCAAATCAAGCTTCCACTATACAGCCTGGGACGAGAATAAGCAAAATATTGAGATAGTAGTTCAGTCAATGTAGACCTTATAAGATCTGGGCTCCATTCTAATGAGGAGATTCCTTTGCTACTGTTAGATGCGGCGATTGATTACACAGAGTAGTAGGATAGGTATGATTCCATTTGCTCTGGCATGCAAATATTTAGGCTATTGGAAATATATGCTCAACTTAGTGAATAAAGAAGACCTGTGAGATATTAGAATCATACTCCATAATTCATAGACTTGGAGCACTTTCCTTCATCTTCTAACTTCAATATCTACTAACTTTCATCAATACTTTTCTGTCAGCTTCTAATTGTTCATTCAGCCCTAGCATTTTGTTGAAGAGCTTGCTAATAAAAGAACATGTAATGTACGACGTCTAGATTTAATTTCATGTTTTATTTCATCTCCCCACCCATTATTTGACACCCCAGGACAAAGATAAGTTGTAAATACTGTTAACGAAATGCTTGTACTTAATATACAAATACACTTCGTATGTGTGTAAGTTCATTTCCGATCACTGTGTATCTAGCAGGCAAGGTTGATAATATATGGAGTTGGGTGATCTTTGGTAGGATAGTTTAAATCAATATGATTGCACTCCTAACAACTTTCTTCAAAGTTACCTATCTGAGGTCACTTTGCTGAACCCTTATCCCTTGCTTGCAGAGAAGTTACATATAAAGACATAATCAAAATATTAATTCCTTACAATCGCATACCCTGCAGCACGGACAAAAAAAAATCTCTTAACCCAATATACCATTATAATCTGTGTCTTCAGAAATTGACAAGGACTCATGAAACCATCAGAATGCAAGCAAAGCACAGCTGTCCAAACAAAGTACATTTTACCGAATAAATTAATAGTATCTATTGTTATTAATTTCTGAATATCAACAGAAAATTCCTATATTGAAAAGATGGACCTTTTGGATTTACTTCGTATCAACAATCTAGATGAGCATTTAGTGTCGCATTTATATTAATTGCTATTTTGTTCATACACTTCATTTAAAATTCCTTCCGCATTATATTTGCACCAGTCTGCTCTCACATAGATAAAGTATTTCTCAGGTTAACCAAGTAAGCTTCAGCATCATAGATTTCACCTAAAAGTTTTGCAACTAAATCACAAGAAGAAACCCTAAAATAGTCAGTCTGCAATCTTCCTTTCCCTTCTTCACATGTATTAGGTTGAAGTATCTTCTCTTATCTTCAGAAGACTTTCCTCATCCAATACATTAATGTTGGAGATTATCCTGGTTGAATACTGCCCTTCGTATCCAAGAAAGAAACGATCTGAACAAAATTGTCCAAGAAGTGTCCAGTATTATATAGCGATTAAAACATCTACACCCAACTCTACCACAATTCATTAACTCAATAGTCAAAAGATAAAGACTACATTAAAAATTTTATGCTAGGATCTTCCTGCATCAAAATACGATTGAAAATTTCGAATATGACAACAGATTGTAAAACTTAAGAAGTGTGATCAAACGAACCCACTATTCTAGCTTTACCGCTTACTCCTGTGACAAGTTCAAGCTAGGACATCTGTTACAGCATGAATCATGCACCACTCTGGTACACATCTCTTTTATTGAACAAATTAAAATTGGTTCAATATTACACTTTGTATTTATTTATTTATATGTACTTTCCCATAATTTTGATCAAAATTTTGGTAGCTGAGATTACAATGGTACTACTATAGTGACATGCCGGATAATGTCTAAGATTAAATGCTTGCTTGATATTTACTTTAAATACTTTGAGATTAATAGACCAAGTTACAGACAGTATAATACTTTGCTTGGGCTATCTATCCAGAAGTATTATGTTATATGATTAAGAAGATTTTGCCAAAGAGCGCATATTGTAAATGGGTTCAGTACAATTTGAATTAGAATATTTTATCTCTAGTCAAGAGCACCTCTAACATGTGCAGTAAATATGAAGAACAATTTTATTGCATGAGCCATTTAGGAGTAATGAGGTGTTGGAATATGATCCTAAGGTTAATTTTTATATGATTTTTGCTCGATCAAAATACAATTGTATTTTTTAATAGTAATGTCGTAGAATTTAGAAGTCAGACACATACATTGAAGTCTGGCATCAAAAATTTTACTAATCTGTTCTTAGAAGAGCATAATGACCCTAACTATGGCCTAGAGTGAGTCGTGGCATATGTAAATGTTTTCAATTCAATTGCAATAAGTACTGGTTGATTGATTTATGGAACTTGATTTTGCCTTTCCTACCGATTGAGTATATGGCGATTTCAAGTATTAGTGTTGTATCCTTTGAGTTCAAGTATATGTTGTTTTTAATTGCAAATTAATATATAATTGTTGTGGAAATGGCTCAGTCTATTATTGTCTATCTAGATGTTTTTCAAGAGATCATAGTTATGCAATTATGTTTAATACTATAATCTCCATAATTTTCCGTTATTAGTGTTTTTATTAGAAGTTTATACAAGTAGTATATCTGTAATAATGGTGATCTTGCAGTCAATATTGCTATTCGACTTCTAAAGAAATTGATAAGAGTTGCACGAAGACATTCATAATAAATTGTTTATAAATTTGTGCGTAATGAACTTGTACCATTTTGGGATTCTTCTCATTGAGAATTGCATGAAAAGGAAGACCGACTGGATTGCACTGTTCGATAGCAGTGTATGAATTTCAGTGTCACTTGAAAGAGAATTCACAGAACGAGAATACACCAAGTCCCAATGGTATCTATACTGAATTGAGTATATGGTGTATAATTTCTGTTTCATATTTGTATATGAAGCTTTCCTGGTCCTTGAAAAGTATTTAATCTTAATTGAGAATGCTATTGCAACCATTAGATTATCATTTGGAATGTATTTGAAGAGTTCTTCAACTTTTAGCATAGTACTTTATCAATAGCCGCCAAGATGCATCACTCTTGATCTAGCAGGACTTGGTATCATGGGCTTTCGATTACTCAATTGTAGATTGCATTATTTAGCCTACTTTTATATCTTGAGCCTGTACATGAACAACAGCTTTTGTTTCTTAAAGTAATGCTTTGAAGCCTAGACTCTATTAATTGATCTTTGTACTGGGGAATAGAGTGATTCATGATTTTGTATTTGGCCGGTTGTCTAGCCAAGTTTCAAGAAGTTTTATGTTTAACAAGATGTGGGTGTCTTGATTGCTGAATGGTGCTGATTGAAGTGCTACATTATTTTTCCTGCCTCGATGTTATAGATGATGAAGTTTGCAATGGTGTGACACGGTAGTCTTGCCGTATTGATGATTCTGAAGTTGCAGAGATACTTTCTTTAGTGATCGTGATTCAGAATACTACGCTTAATGTACGCGCCTAATGTTCAGCAAATTTGGTAAATATTTGATATAATTTACATTAAGATTGCGACGATACTTTGGGGGTGGCAAGTGGACAGGGATTGCACCAGGAAGACAGGTTAATGTATTTGACGTAATTCAAGTCTTGCTGAAGCCAGTTGAGTCATACGAATCAAAAGCTAGACCTTCAGGCACATCATATCCGGTCTTGTCCTAGAAGAAATCAGTCATAGCTTTGAGGGGTTGCAGAAAAAAACCAGTACGCGGAGTAAAATACTGGAGGCTTCTAGTGGACATGGATTGCACCAGGAAGATAGTTCAATCTATTGGACTTAACTCAAGTCTTGCTGAAGCCAGGTGAGTCATACGATTCAAGTGCTAGATCTTCAGACACACATACCTGGGTCATGCACTGAAAGCAATCAGTCATAGATTTGAGGGGTGTTGCAAGAAAACCAAAAATAAATAGCTCGCCTCGGAGTATAAAGCGACGAATGAATCCCAAATATTAGAGAACAAAAATGTACTATAGTACCACCAGCACATAGATAAAAACCTGAGAAATCAGCATCTTAATAATTTCGACTTACCAATTGAGACAATGAAGCTAGCAGAAGCATTGAGGTTACGTAAGGATTACGATGAAAAGAGGCGTGGGCTTCAACAGCGAATAAATTCAAATTGTAAGGTACAAGAAGGAGATGAACCCGCTGAGGACCCTTGGTCATTGGTCCGGCAGTACGAACATATATCAATGAAATTGATGCAGCTTGTAACCAAAATTAACGAAGTCAATTCTGTTTCAATGTTGGAGTATGCATCGCTGTTGGACAATACCGCTGAAAACTCTACTGGGGACGTGAACTCACACTTGGTGCCAGTTCTGTTGAAATTAAGTTCCAGAACTATGGCCTTTGCCCTTGCTGAGAGAACAGTCTTAAAGAATAAAATAAATATGTACGAGCAAATGGCCGATGCGGCCGATGTGTCTGACAAATTTCAATACTCTAAGCTGGAGATCAAGATCAAACTGGCAGTTGACGTGAAAGCTGTCCAGCGGAGAATAGATAACAACCTGAAGTTAATGAGAATGCTAGATACAAAGATTCAGGAGATGAATTGGACAATTGAAGTAGATATTGATCTGAAGCATGAGAGCGGTGCGACATGAAGAAAAACGGCATAAACAGCAAAACGGCATAGAAAAAGATGCATGTATATCCGGTACTCTAGCAAAGGCGAATGTTAACCCCACGGCAATAGGGGTAAAAGGTCAATTCTCTTAGTTTTGACCTAATTGCCAACCATATCACTTCACAACTTCTAAATTTTGAATTACAAAAGTACCTTTTACCATTTACCTTTTACTAACCACAATGTTGATTTGCTAGAGGAGGGTGGGTCAGGGGGAGTATATATGCATAAAAAAATTGAATTAAAGCTTGAAAGTAGATCTATCCGATTATTGTCAGTTTGCTGAGAGGTATATTTCAAGGCTTACACATTTTTTTCATGTTTCAGTGCTTGGGTATAACTGCAGTCGTCTGACTACGAAAAGCTGTTTAATGAGACTTTGATTCTTGGGTTTCTATCCACTGTTTGAGTGGGGAGTTCTGGGGAATCTAGAATCTATGATATTCTCTTGCAACGACATTTTTCATTTTGAAGGAATCTAAGTCAATAATTGGCAATTCTTGCAATGTATTATAATAAGAAATGGATCTTTGGCCGAGTGGTTAAGGCGGTAGACTCAAGTTCTACTATCGTAAAGATGCACGCGTTCGAACCGCGTAGGATTCATTATTTTTTATAATTTTCCGCGCAAATATGATGCGCCTCACCACTTTCAAACTTCGAGATGATATGTTAGACCCCGTAGGCATATACTTCTTAATTTGATAACAAATGTGCCCAGAAAAGATAGTAAAGATTAAATTTATTCTCAGACCTTTTATCAACAGGGTACAACGATGTTGGAGATGGGTGATTTCTGGCCAAATAAGGAACACCTCTATAGTGCAGTTGGGGTCATCATGCTCTTTTGAAATGGCTAAGAGTTCGCTAATCAAACTTCACAATTGCTAAGCAAAGGACCCGAATGGTGGGAGTAAAAGACTTGGCCTTGCACGTTACTTCTGAATTATTTGCGGTTGGATCACAAATACTATTATTCAGGGCCCTCAAAAAGCGCACGTACTATCTACTATTCATCTTTACGCAATATATCATGAGCGAATTTAACTTGAAATCCTGAGCACGCACTTGAGAATTGATGTTCTCGTGTATTGTCGAGAGTTGAACAAATAACAAACTAAAATACATAGAGTTTCTGGGATATAAAACTTTGGTTGTAATTTCTTTTGCAATACTTACCGTTTGATAAATCATGTACCATGTGTATCTTAGAAAAAACAGTACCCATGATGCAGCCAAAATTCCATACTTCGCCTCCGCAACCTAACCTATCTCCAATTATCATGATCATCATTTCGTCTTCTACCAACATTCCTTCTTTTTGAGCCGTAATCATCATAATCACGCTTCATATTTTCTCTCTTCAACCTCCTTAAGTTTCTTACCTTTTCATTCTCCCTCTTTTCAATTTCAGCTGGCGTTAATATCTCAACAATTGGTTCCCAAAGGTCGTTACCACTCAGAATACTAGATTCTGTCGAAATTCTAATTCCACTTTCAAAAATAAGTCCCCTCAATAGGTGCAAATTATGAATTTCATTATTGTAAGAGCCTTCAAGTATTTCTTTCTTGATTCTAATTATGATTTCATGCAAGGCGTGGGAAATAGCAGGTTTGAATTCAAGCGAAAGACCTAAGTCTGCAACAACGATGTGTGAAAATATTTCAGGTGTCACCTCTGACTGGTTCAAATCCCATTCAAATTTATCTTGATAAAGTTGCTTGTTCAAGTTTACAGATAATTCGATAACGACAACGCAAGGGCCGATCTCAGGTGAAAACTGTAAAGTTGAGACATAATTGTAGTCCTCAATCTGCTGGACAATCGATTCAGATATCTGGGACTGCATTGAATTGGGTAAGTCCAAATCGGTACAGAGTATTTCAGCAAATTGAGCTGGTGTGATCAAAGTCTCATTCAAGTTCCACATAAAAAAATCGACAACTTTATGAGTAGAGCTTGGATTTTCAACGCTGATTTTAATAGGAATAAGTGTACCGTTTTTATTGTTGGCAAGCTCATTAAGCTTAAACTTGTCTTCAAAATCTGGAATTCGAATAGTCGGCCTTGCCCGAGAGTATTTCTGCACAGTGTGATGAGAGACCTGTTGCTGTTGTTGTTGCAGCTGCTGTAATAACAGTTGATGATTATTGAACAAAGCCTTTGAATTATTGGTGGAACTTGGAGTATCTTCAAATTCGAAATCATCAACATAGTCTTCCGAGTAGTTTATTTGTTGTGCATTTCTCTTTGCCTGCCTGCTTATTGGCGCTATATTCCAGAGAAGAGAATTCTCTGGATCATCTAACAATCTTTTTGAGAAGCTGGTGGATAAAGCTTGCACGTAGAAAGATGACTGGTCATATGATAGGCTTGACATTTTGCTGTAATTAGAGAGCCTCTGTTGTACATGAAATTTGTTTTGTTTCAATTCTCGATTTTCCATACCAAGAGTTTGAACATGCGCACGACATAAAATGCAAGCAAAAGGAGTACAAATCTGGAAGTCAAATCGTGATAAACTAAACCATCATTTCAGGAGACAAGATATGTATTATTAGATAGCGATGGAATCCACTAGCATACTAAATAACTACTTGATTTCAAAATCTAGCTTAGATAGCATAATATCGCTAGATCAGTTCATGAAAGAGTTTCCCAAGGGAATTCCCAAGGGAACCATGCAAGCAATTTACAATGAGTTGATCAATCAAAGGAACAATGAAGTGCTTAAACCTGTTATAAAGGCGACTGAACACAACTTTGAAATTCCAATTGAGCAGTTAATTAAGAGGAATGCAGCTGACGTCTCGAAGAATATTTCGTCGTCTCTGTTGTGGATACAAAAATCTACTTTGACTAATTTGATTTCAAGGCTAGATAAGTTGGCCATTATGTTAACCGATCAGGTAGGTGTAATTGAAGATGAAATTCAGGCAATTATAGGAGAAATTAGGAGGATGATCGACGATTTGAACGATCTAAAATACCCAAGCGTTGGCATTGAAAATGGCACCATATCGAACTTAATAAAAGAAGCTTCAGCCAGTATTAGGAGATTTGAATCATACATCAAGTAATACGATACAAAATATAGCACACTCAATAGTTCATCGGGGGAGAATCCTGTGTGTCAACCAAAAACTGACCTGCCAATGCATCAACTTTATCTACTTCGTCGCTAAGTACCCACTTCCAGATGTCAAATTTCCAGTTTAAACCCTCTATGTCTCCCAATTGGTAGTTACTTTCCAATCCTCCGGAATTTGCAGATTCTTTTAAATAAGTTATACGAGATATCCGAGAGTGCACGAGTGCCATGCAACACATAACACACGGCTCATGAGTGCTGTACACAACGAGATTGTGGCAAAGATAATTTCTATCCACATCTGTGGCCTTTAATGAGACGCGTTGTTGCCTTTCAGTCCTTGCGATATTCGCTATTGCTTTCATTACACAATGCTCGTATGGATTTGAAGACCCATCATTTGTCACCAGAGTCAAAATATGGGTTACACCACTAGCTGATTCTCTTACAATAAGAGCCACCAGGGCATTAGAAGACCTTGACTTATTGTACTGGTCAAGTAAGTAATGGATATTTGATTTCTCTTGATCAATATCTAGTACAATGGAGCTAAGGTACTGGTGGTTGGGATTACCCTTCCATGACATTGGCCAATACTTCTTAGACCACTGCTGGCTTATTTCCTTTGTCATTGGCATTGTAAGTGGAACATTGACTTTAGAGAGTGTGACGTATTGCGCAGCATCAGCCAATACGTCATGAATAACATCTTCTTCGTCGCATAAGAATTCAGTTGAACAAATTATACCCCGTATTGCATCGTTTGCAATTTTATTAAATCTCTTTAAGTGTAATAAAGGTTTTGGATCATTTCCTGTTATCTTCTCTTTGATTAGCTTGACAATAGACTGTGTTTTTGATGGGTGAAATTCAGCACACCAAACTTCAGTTAGTGGAGTTGGGTACTTTCCTTGCTCATTAAGGTCATTATCTGAGCACCGTATTTGCTGCAAACATCCGTATATTATTCCTTTGTCTAGGTCTACGTGGTCAGGAATCTTTTTACTTACCATTACCCAATCGCCTGGTCATCGAGATGGATATTCAGAATGCTGATATAGGATTTCGCGATAAAGTCGTGCGTGAGGACAATATTATCCTGAGTAAATATACTACTTGCACTCTCCTTTACCCTATAACTTTGCCAAACTATTAGAATGAAAGAATATGCCAAAATGTCTCCTTGCATATCTTCAGAATCAGATTCAATCGAGTTCATTGACATTATTGTGTGAAACTGACGTTGACTTCGAGAACTTCTTGTTGCTGTCGACTGTGGAGGAAGTTACGCAAGTTACTTTGATATCTCAGCTCCCACCAGCAAGAGAGACGAACTCCTACTTTGAATTCATTGACCATACGATACAATTCTTGGTATCTACAAAATCTAAAAATGTGTTGGTTGATGGCTATAAAGATAATGCAATGACTAATTACAGTTTCCATAACGCTCACATTAATCCACAAGTTAGCTTTGCTGTTAACCACATCAAGAACTGCCCTTATTGGAATATGCTACTCAATTTGATTGGCAGAGATCCTTTTCTTAACTTGATTTTGAATACACGGTGTTTTATTACTCTACGCAACGGTTCATCATTTCAAGTATTTGGAGTCAATTTGAAAAGGAAACATGACGATAATCAGAAATCCTCTATTGATAAATCTTCTGTTCTTCAAAGGTCAAGGCATAGTATTAGAGTCAGCACAATTGTAACAAAGGATAGGCTGACACTACTAGAAAGGATTCTACAAACGAGTTGCAATAGAAAGAACATTAGTAAGAAATACAGGAAACTAGATAAACTATTGGATACAATAACATCTAATGATACGAAAGCCAACTACTTTCAAATGCTAAATAACCTCATTCCACCGAAGTTGACAGATTTTAATAGCAACTTCAACAACGCATCCAGTATGAAAGATATAATTAAAGTTGTTCTTGTTGTATTTGGTTCTTTGTTTCCTTTGAAGACTTGGGGCACATCGGTAAATAAATCCGTCGTTATTAAGCATATCGTGAATTTTGTCAAGGCCCCACCTTTTGAGCAGACACATGTTCATGAAATCTTGAAATCTATAAAGCTAACTGACATTGCATGGTTGGGTAAGACCGATA
The DNA here is from genome assembly GCA_030559045.1 of [Candida] mesenterica. Taxonomy (NCBI): domain Eukaryota; kingdom Fungi; phylum Ascomycota; class Pichiomycetes; order Serinales; family Debaryomycetaceae; species [Candida] mesenterica. The sequence goes on along the minus strand of JAKTQV010000006.1, from coordinate 949,344 downwards.
GAACAACTTCAAAGCAAGACTATAAGCTTAGATTGGATTTATTTGGTTTATTCATTCACTGGGTATTCAAAAGTGTGGTCTGTAGAATATTGACTTCATTTTGGTATGTAACAGAATCTCCTAACTTGGTTGAGGGAGAGCCCGCATTGCTATATTTCCCGCATTACCATTGGAATAGAATAACAAGCAGATGGCTACTGGAATATATTGAGACAGATCTCTACAAGGTGGGAAAAGATGATGTTTGCGTAGACACATCCCTTGATACCTTTAATTTTGGCACTATCAAGCTTATTCCAAAGGCCCGAGATTTGAGACTAATTTGCGTTCCAAGCAAAGTACCATTTGGAGCTTTTCAGAATGACCCTTCAACTCCACGAGATCAATTCAAGTTTGAGTACTATAACTACTCTTTCGAAGTGATTGCGCCTATAAGACAGATTTTGACATACAAAATCAAGTGCACCTTGGAGTTTGATGAATTCATACCCAAGTGCTATTCGAAGGCTGATGTAGCTATTGCTATATTAAATTACAAGAAAAGGTTGGGCTTGGATAGTTCTCACAAGGAATTGGCGAATGTGTATGTTCTAAAATTTGACATGAAACATTGTTATGACAGACTAGACCATGGGGAATTAGTTGATTGTTTGGAATCCTTATTTGTCCGTGACCAAAGGGACAAAACGTACTATGTTAGACAATATTCTGAATTGTCTTTGGGCGATAAGATAAAAAGGGCCCATGCTATTGTCCGAGAAGATACAGAGGTTATTGAGTACAATTACTTTGATGTAGATGAAATCAAAACTAAGACCCCAGGACGATTTTTCGACAGAGGCAGGACTTTTAAGTTCAGCACTGCAGAGATCTTATCTGTCATTAAGGCTCAAGTTTTTGAATCCGTTTTAGTAGTTGGCGAAGGGGAGTTTTATAAAAGACGGCGAGGTGTTTTTCAAGGGTTTCCACTCCTGGCCACCCTATGTGATTTAGTGTACAACAGGCTTTCTTATCGCGAATTTGCATTTTTAAATGGAACGCCTTCACTTCTACTACGTGTGGTCGATGATTTTCTCTTTATTTCTACAGAGAAGTTACTTTTTCAGAGAGTTAAAGAAGTAATAGATGGTGACTCTTTGCAAAAGTATGGTGGCCATATCAACACTAGCAAGACTAAATTATTCGATCCCTTGATACCCATGGCTGCGAACAAATATGAAATAATCGAGTTCCTTGGCTTAAAGATCAACCCTGTGACCTTGGATTTTTCAAGAGAAGTCTCCAAAGATGCGTTCCCTTCATTAAGAAAACAACTTTCCTTCAAAGGAGCCTACAAATACTTGATTTGGTCGTACAATGTTCAACTACAATCTTACTTGGTCAATTTAAGGTTGCAAGCCATCCAGAACGTTATATACACAATTTCAAATTGGCTAACTGCGATAATGAATGCATTTCGCAACTATTTCTTGGTGTTAAAGGACAAGAGTGACTTTGATGCAAGTTCTTGTGCACTCTTCTTTCTGGAATTGCTTCATATTACATTGATGAGATTTCATACAGTGAATTACTCCGGGATTAAACGATCAAATAATGGACCCACTGAAGAGTCAAATGATGAAATCGAAATCGGTGATACATTAATTGTATCTGAGTTCAGGCGGCTCGCGCGAATATATCTCTCTGATTTGGGAACAGATGAGTTCCTTAAAGAGATAATGAAGATATAGCACATTATATAATTCCGAACGAACTTTTCAAATTCTCTATGTCCTTTAGTTGTCGTAATCTCTCAAGCTCGTCTATGCCACCAGATTTTTTCAATTTGTTGTCATCAACAAACTCGCCTAGCTCTTCTTGAAATTTGGTCAACTTCATCATTTCTCTTTCCTTCTCGCGTAGTCTCTCTGCCTTCTCTATTGCTTCTAACCTCCCCTCGTGGTTAGGCCGCAATGCCACAACTTCGTTCAAAAGAGCATCCTTTAAGCTGTGGATACTTTCCCCTGGTTCTGGAATGTGCATTTGAGCGACCACTTTGTGCCTCTTATAAGCTGTCTGCTTACTTTGTTCCAATGAACATTGTTCAATGAGATCATAAGTTTCCTCGATCTTTTTGATATCTTCTTCCAAATCCTGAGTCAAATCATCTTGCAAATTGAAGAACTGCTGTTCTTCGCACACCTTATCTAATTCAGATTCCCAAATCTTCTTCCAAACTGACTTTTCCTTAGTAATATAGTCGTTCATCGCTTGTAAAGCTGTCTTAGCTTCATCAATTTCTTTCTGTGTATTCTTCAATTGCTTTTCACCAACTCTTACACCTCGTTGAGCAACGTCCTTTCTAAGTGCCTCCAAAATATCTTGTAAATCATCAACTCTAGTTAACAACATGTCAGACTCTTCAGATAATTTAATCAGGCAGCTTTCCATATAAGTTCTATTCGAAGTTTTAGATACTTCAAGTCCAGATTCTTGGAAATCTTTGATCTTTGAAATCAAATCAAAGACTACACCTTTAACAGATTCCTTATTCGACTGTTGTAACTGCCTAATAACCTTAAGCTCCTGCTGTATAGATCCTAGCTCTTTCTTTCCACTCAAACTAAGTATATTCTCCTTCGAGTTCAACAGCTTCTCTTTATTTGTATCAGCAGTGACAGCGCTTTTACTAGCTGTTGATTGCTCAAGTGAAGGTTGAGGTAACTGTTGTATTATTTGAGGAGGAATTTCAATCGCACCAATTGCTTCTTTCACTTGAGAGGTTATATCCTCCGTGATGTGCTCAAACTTTGTACTCAAGTGCAGTATCTTTGTCTCTAGGCCCTTTAGTGCGGAGTCCTGTGAGTCAGGCTCATTGAGAGATAAGAGACTTCCGAATTGGACGTCTTTCAACAAATGGTCTTCCAACTCATATGATACTCCAGATTTTGGGTCTTGGATGTAAATATCTGGAAAGGTGGATGAACCAGGAGAATAAGCAAACTTTTCGACAAACAAGAGTCTTAGGGATGCGAATGAAGCAGGTAGTCTTATTTCTGCTTTTTTCGTTTTATTATTGATCTTCAAGAAGATGTAGTTAGTTGAAAGCTTAGCATCGTTCGTTAACTGATTGCCACTTACATCGATGTTCCTCGATTGTTCCGTATAGTGTGAGCTCGGTATTCTACTTCCGCCATTAGGTTCAGAGGTAATTTTTGGTAGCCCATTCGATTGAAAGTTTGTGAGTTTGGCATATTGGTATGCACTGAATCGTTTTGAAGCACGGCGTTGTAAGGCGTCACCTTTCTGAAGTTGTGCCAATGCATCATTATGCATTGTTGGCTGTTCCCTTGGAGGCACAGATAGCATAGTAGATGAAGCCTGGTTCGCAGCAGAAGGTCTTCTGCTGTGGCTGGCTACCGAAGAAGAAGATACAGACCTAGGTTGGAACTCGCTTACGGGCCCAGATCCTGTTGCCCCTGTCGGATCATCTTGTAGCCTCAAGCGATGGCCTTTCTCCTGTGAAATGGTTCTTGCCCTTACTTGCTTTGCCTTCAAATTTTGCAAGAGAGACACTATTATGTTCCGTATGTTGGGCAAAAAGCGATCCAAGTTTTCTTGAGAAGGAGCTTCACTAAGCGCTGCCTCTAGAATGATACGCAACGCTTGTGGAACATCCCCTAGCTCGGAGATGTCGACTCCAGCACTTGTAAATGCTCTTGTTGCTAACCTGAAATCATTGCCCAATTTCACGTAAGCGTCAGACACGAATTTGTCATCTGCTTCTTGCCTGGCCCACTGAGTTAAACTCTCCAATAAATGTTTGGTGGAAACTAATAATCTGGTAACACTTGACTCGATTGTATTCAGCGAATTCCTCTTGGTCGAGCGCAACGAAGATGCCGTCAGCGAAGACGGACTAGATGTGGACACAGCTTGTGACATTTCTGATTCAGGTCCTTGATAGTGTGTATTGATCCAATAACAAAATCTCAGTCGTTTTTTGGTGTTTCAGTATTTGTTTTTCCAGTGATTTCGAGGTGGACTTTATTTGCGTGGTACCGTGATGTAAATAATGTAATACTGAAAACATCAAATAGCTTACGGATGCCCAGATTTTCGTGAATTCACGACTCTAGTTCTTGAAACTCAGCTGACTGTGGGCTACACCTACTGACCTGCTACTGACCTGATTTCAGTCTACCAGAGGTAGTGCAAAGGTATTGCTATTCATGAGATAGATCTTCTGGTTCGATTAGTGTTCACGCCTGCTACGAATAAGCTCTGCAAGCTAGCAGTGTTGACATTCACGTATAGGAAATTTGACACTCCCCACAAGTTTATTCTGATGTAACCTACTCATACAGATATTAGGCGGGCAATCCAAAGCATCTCGCCTTATTTCTCATAGAGAGCATATTCGATCCCTCTGAGAGAGGCCACTCAGCTTGGCGTTCAGTAAGTGCTCGTCGTAGCTAATATTCAAAAGATTTTGGCTCAATGGTCATCTTTCATTGAATATAAGGCTTCTAATAAGCCCATACAATCCCCAGAGGCAATACTGCCTTTTGTAGGACCTTGATGGAGACTCAGCAAATTGTAACCTTAGCAAATCCATTTAAGGCAAGAACTCCAGAATATCAAGTCTACTTTACAACCTTTTAACATTATCGTCCATTAATAAACTACTTTCGGAAATTACAAAGTCATATACAAACCAAGGATATAAATATTTCAACAATTAGTGGATATGCCAATAGCATCTCATTTAAACGAGTCCTCTTAGACCCCCTTGGCAAAGTAGTATAGCAAAGCTGCAAAACCAGAGACACCAGTCCATACGCTGAAAAAAGCATTTGGACCTTTCACATTAACATCGCCATTTCTCTTGAACCAGAGGCTGTCATTATATCTGTCGTAAGCAATTGCCGCCAAGTTCTCTTTCTTGGAGTTGTAAGGAGGATACCTAGCAGCCAATGAGAATTCAGTCCACAACTGCAGCTCAACGGTAGTTCTTTCATGAGTGAAACTCTTGAAGGAATAGTAGCCATGGTAAGCTCCACTTCCAGAGTTACCGATACCACCAAACGGAGCATTTGGAAGACCAACATGGACCACTACATCGTTAACAATAACACCACCTGAGCGTACAGAGGTTAAAATCTGGTTGAGTTCCTTGTTCGAGGAACGCGAAGTGGAACCACTAGTAAAAACGTACTGGGCCAATGGCGTATCGTGACGTTGACGCAACGACCTGATCTCATCTGTCAAGTTTGAGTACGAGATAATTGGTAAGATTGGCCCGAAAATCTCCTGGCGCATTGTAGAATCATCCCAAGATACTTTGTCAACAATGGTTGGGTGCAAGAAACGGGTTGAGCGATCAGATTCACCTCCGTAAATGATATCACCTTTTGTCGTATCGATGATCTTCAGTAAGTTGTCGAATGCACGATCATGAATGACATGAGTAAAGTCATTGTCTTCTTTGCTCAATTTTGGATAGAACTCCTCTTTTACAATCCGAACGAGCTCCTTAACAAATTTAGCATGCACTGATTCGTGGACTAAGACATAATCGACAGCAACGCAGGTTTGACCACCATTGACGAAACGACCCCATGCTATTCTGCGTGCAATGGCAGTGACATCCTTGTCTGTAACGTCCGCCAAAACGAAAGCTGGAGACTTCCCACCTAATTCCAAGATGTAAGGAGTCAACGTCTCTGCTGCCTTCTTAGCGACAATTTTACCAACTGCGTTGTTACCAGTGTACAAAATCTTGTCAAACTTCTGTTCAAGCAAAAGTGTCGTCTCGGGAATGGCACCGTTTACGGCATAAAAGATATCAGGATCCAATGCAGAAGAGAGTAAGTCTGTCAACAACTTGGAGAAGTGAGGAGTTGTCTCACTTGGCTTGAAGACGACTGTATTACCAGCTGCGATTGCGCCAACTATTGGGCCAATGGACAAGAAAAATGGATAGTTGAAAGGTGCAATGATCAAAACTGTCCCGTATGGAATTCTCTCAATATAAACCTTACTAGTACTCATATTCTTTGGCAAGTCACCCAATGGTTCGATTTTAGCCCACTTATGCAAACTTGCCATGGTGTGTAACAACTCTGCCAAAGTTGGACCAATTTCAAGCACCTTGGTCTCACTCTTGGATCTGTAGAAATCACGTTGTAAGGCTTCTGTGATATCATCAACATTGTCCTTGAGCGCAAAATAGATATTACGAAGCTGGTTCAAACGAAACTGGATCGAGTGGGTCTTATGGGTTCTGTGGAATGCAGAAACTACACGTTCGACACCCACGGGAATCTCACTCAATGGAGTGTACTCCAAAACACTTTTGGAGGTGGACTCCCCGGCAGACTTGGTGACAGTGGATGCTGCACTTGTGGCCGGAGCATCGGCAAACTGCTGGGAGCTGAGGGAGGACCCAGAGGTTCCAGGTGTTTCCTTGTAGTTGTTTGGAGTTCTTTTGTTGTTTGCTTTAGTCATTATTGGCTATACAATTCTTTTGGTTAACGGCTTCGGCTCTCATTTTGGTGGAGCGATCACTTGCAATATATACTCGAATTCGCGGGGAGGAAATCGCAGCCATAGGTACAGCGCCTGTGAAAAATAAAGCAAAGCTATAAGCCGCAAGTGTGTTCTTTTAACTCCACAACGCGCATGTCCCCACCATCGGAGAAATGTTTGTTGTTAGAGAACACACCTGTACCGTGGAACCATAACGCTACAAATGTGGCAAATACTGTGAAAAACGGCTCCCATGTGAATTGACTAGCTTAGACTTTCACACGAAAAGGGTAATTTTCTCGATTAAGTTAGATGGAAGGTGAATAAGCTTTTTAGCTCTATTACACGAATATGGCTTGGAGGCTTTCTATGGTAATAGATGATTCTATTATTATCCGTTAGTCTGGACCTTACAGTAGTAGAATTGTTCCAAGCAGCTCTTTTAAAGAAGTTGAATGAGCCTTTAAAACCTATTTATTCTAAGAATGCGGAAATATGGTTTGATGGCATGTTCCTGGAGGGCCATGAACTCTTTGATCTAACTCATACTGACAGTCATTGCCCAATTCACTCAGTTGATCTGATAGCATTCATATTGTCTTTGTTATGTCTGGGCTGTTTGAAAATATTTATTAACTTGTGGTTGTATTCCGGATCTTTGACTAAAGGGATGTATTTTTGATTTAACCTCCAATACGTGATGGCAATACCTCCAAAGGATCATCCATATTGTCCTTTGAATTGTCGAGCAGACATAATCTACTCCTACATCAACATATCTTATAGGAGCTGGTTTATTAATATGACGAGGGTGACTAAATATGAACCAAAATAATCTAAATAATCAAATGCTGCAAATATCTGGTCTAAGAAAACCATTTTTGAACAACCTCAATTTCAGAAGTGTTCTTTTGTAACAAAGCCACAGCCTCGTCCTGTGGCAAGGAACCCAACAATTGCCTTGCAGCTTCCACGACTACCTGCGCAGTGGTGCCCGAGATAGATGAATAGGCCAATGCCTGTATAATTGAGTCGATAATCTTAGGTACTTGGTTGGTAATTGCAACATGCTGGTTCTTGATCAACTCACTCAAGAAGGTGTAGGCAAATGGTGCCACTGTTTCATCCTGTATGATAGGTAAAAGGCCGATCCATTGGTCTATAACAGCATCCAAGTTAGGAACAGAACTGCCGAATCTATGACATACTTTGGCTATGGCAGCAACTGCATTCTCTGTAGCATGCACATTCTCTTCTGCACGTGCATCGGGAACTGAAGCCATCTTGAACAATAAGACCAAGCAAGCTAAGCAGAAGTCTGCATAAGAATCTCCCCCAAACTGGGCAGCAGCGCCAACTGCGTAAGATGCAGCTTGACGGATTCCAGCATGAGGAGATGTGATTGATTCGCCAACAGTGTTCATGAACACATCCTTGTAGACAATAGACTCAGGTCCACAGTGCTCTAACACATCGCAGACAACACATAAACCACAAAGTTTGATGTTTGTGTTCTCATCGTTGATGAACATAGTGATAATAGGGACCATAACCTGGAAAGCTGGTAAAAAGTTGGACTTGCAGTTCTTGAAAATGGAAGTGACGGCCTTGTTAATTTCGTCTAATAATTCTTCATCAGTCAATTCTTCGTCATCTTCTTCAACATCTTCAGTGTACTCGTCATCATCATTATCACGCGACTTGATACGAGTATAAATATCCTTCATGTTACAGTCGAATGTTTCCGCCAAGTCCTGTAATTGTGTTGGGGATAATGCATTTGGAGAAAGGAAGTTGATCGATTCAACCAAGGAGGTGTAATACGCAACCAACATTTCTGGAACTGGATCATTGGTCAAGACCTCGACCAATTTGTTGACGATCTGACTCCAGAAACCTAATGTTTCGTTGGACAAAGGTCCAGTAGCATAAACAGAACATCTCAAAAGAGAAGCCAAAGTCAAGGCTGCAGAACAACGCACACCATCATGCAAGTAGAAGTCCAAAGCAGGGATCGCAATATCCTGAATGATCTCCTTGACCCAAGGGTAGAAGTCACCTTTCAATTGGATTGCATATGTTCTTAACAAATCCAAAGCACCTACCTTGACATCTAATGCAGCAGTGTGAACGGCAATGAGTTTTCCTGAGATATTAATCACATCCCATTCGTCATTTTGATTGAACTCCTCAACTTGCTCTTCCTCTAAGAGAGAAATATCTTGGGTTGCCTTTGCCGCGGCGAGAAGAGGGGGCAAAACAGATGGCAAATAAGGCAAGAAATCCAGACCAATCAAACGGCAGATTCTTCCCCAACCTTGTTCTAAGTATTCCTTGACTGGATCATCATCCTGTACGGCTGTGGACTGAATGTGGCCCAATAATTGAATCAAGTCTTGAGAGTGCGGAGCAAACTTCTCTTTACCGACAGCTAAAGCGATCAAGGTACAGCATTCAATACATTTGGCTTTTAATAAACGGTTCTCATCGCCCATATCAGTCTTCAACACATCAGTCAACAAAGGCATTAATGTATCGTAGTACTTGATGAAAGTCTTCTCAGCAGCATCTGCAATAATCGCAATTGTAGTCAAGACTTGTTCCTGGACATATCTCTTTGGTGACTGTAATAATCCCAACAAATTGTTAAGCAAATCATCCAAATATGGCTCTAAGATATCCTTTGAAGCTGCTTCAGAAAAATTCACAAGGGCAGCAGCAGCGTGAGCCTGAACTCTAGGGGTGTACTTGTTGGTCAACATTGATATTAAAGCAGGTAAGATTCTTCCTGCGGCGGTTCTTTGGATAACATCAGCCAAATCCGTAGACATTTGACCTAAAGCATTACAGCAAGCAAATTGAACTCTAGAGTTATCATCTTGTAAGGAAGGCAAAATCAAGTCCAAGATTTTGGGAATTTCTTCTGTCAAAACATCTGCGCAACCTTCAGCAGCAGCAGATAAAGCCATTAATGCAGCCTGTCTCTCTCTCCAGTCTCCAGACTGAATCATTGCAGGTAAGAACTGGAATAATGGGGCAGCAAGCGATTGACCATTCAAGCGTAAGGCAACACGATCCAAAGACTGTCTAGCTACATCATATTCCGGTTCCTCGTCTTCATCTTCATCATCTCCATTATTCCACTCAGCTGCGTCATCATCGTCAACACAAACTTCTGTCATCATAAGTAATGTGATGATTACAATGTTATCAGTGTAAGAAGGTGTGCGTTTACACATTGCTGGGCTCACCTCCGCAAATGTGGTGAGCAACTCAAGCAGTGCCATACGTGTCAGTGAGTCCAAATCCTTTCCCTTACAAACAGTCGTACAGAACTCAATTATTGTGGGGAACATATCCTTGAACATCTTTGGAGCCAACTCCACCAAATCTATCAATGATTCCAACACAGAGGCTAAGGCAGCGTCTTGGCCGCTCTGCAAGAAACGAGGCAAAGAATTCAATAAGTTTGGCAATAAAGGCAGCAACGAACCCCATAACTTTTTAGGTAATTCCCTAAAGAATGCAACGAAGGCGGTGCAACTGGCAATACGAACAGCATCCTCTTGATCATCAAATCCAGCATTGAAAATAGGCAAGATCTGATTGATGTATGATTTATTAATCAATTCAGGAGCTGAGGAAAAGACACGGAAAGCTGATTCACGGAAGCTTGGGTCTTGGTTGGAGGTGGCCTCAAACAAGGCAGGAATAAGCTCAGTCCACACTCCCTTTGGCAGGGCATCTTCTTTGGCCACTTCAGAAATGGCATCCGCGAGTTTATGCCTTACCTGATTCGATTGCGGAGAAATAAACCCCTGTAGAAGCATAGAGCGGATCTGGACACGAACTGGTTCGCTGACAACACCAATTGTGCGATCAGTAACACTGGTGAACTCCTTGGGCGACTTTATGGCGATACGACGGAACATAACGGCGCCGAAGGCACGAATGTTCTCGTTATCACCTACACATGCCTGTTCAGCAAGGAAAATCAATAACATTTCCACATTCTCTTTGGTTGTCCAATCGTTTTCAAGAGACTTTTCTGCCTCGGCACGCGTGGCGTTGTCCGCTGAAGACGACGACAAACTGTCCAACAACTGCGTCAAAGCGCTGTGTACGTCTGCTGGCAACACTGACATTTGAAAAGGTAATGTTCTCAAGTACTCGAAACCTTTCTTCTTGAACTGTTTGGTAACAATGATTCGCGGGATGAAGATGTTTCGTGGTGGTTTTCAAGAATGAAACGAAAAACGAATCGAGGGAAAAAGAAAAATTTACGAGCAAGTCATAAAAATCACGTGGCGGCGATGAGATGTAACTGAAAATAGTATACGGCACAAGATTCACTGAAACAAACTGCAAACAGGCTGAATCGCCATGAAACTAGTTCGGTCGACAGAATCCCATGTCCTTTCGACACCAGCTAGCTGTTTGCATAGCGAAGTTGCTTGAATAGCGATTTTGTAAACGTTGCGCTTTTCGTCAATATTTGGTAGCGCCGTATCATTAAGACATCCTTCAGCTCTCATAGGGCTCAGCTACTTCTTCAGTTATCGCGTGTTTCCACTCAAGTACTAGGTCGGCTAACTTCATGACTCTGCTTGCACGATTGGAAAGCATGGGAAAGTATGTGAAAGAAAGCGCAATTGCGGTATGTATTGTAGCTTTCACGAGTCGGGCTTATTTGAAGATTAAGTGCTAATGCGTTGTAGAAGCGATACTATTTGACGAATGATTTTAGTATTTCCGGAGGACAGTAGTCTAGCTTCGTTTGTTCTCCACGTCTTCTTTTGGTTAAGGTGCCTCCAGGCTGAAACTCTTGCCTCTTTCTTGGCAGGAGAACTCAATTAGCTTCGAAAGATGGAAACTTAGTTGAGTCTGCTTTCTTCAATTCTCTACACGATTTTAGGGATTACGCTATAGGCTTAAATACGAAGAAGAGAGTCTATAGCAAGGTGTATTGTTCATCTTTATCGCCTTTTAGCGCACCATCATCATTTTTCGCAACCATTGCAGACTTTTGCCCCAAGTTAGATGTTGCACTAGAGTTTGTAAGGAAAGCCTTTGCTGGGAACTTTGCCCTTTACTATGGATGAACTTCGGTGAAGCCATACAATGCTGTTCAGCCACATTTACTTTTGGTGTTATTTTGGATGCCTTTCCTATTTTTGAAGGTTTTTGGTCAGAAAGCTTCAAGTTAGTGGTAACAATTGCATTTTCCTCAAAACGAAAAACAAGAAGCTAAAAAAATCTAAAATATGCTATCTCACCAATAAATGAGCTTCACTCAGATGATTCAAACAATTAACATCACATCTGCTTTACGTATTCACTTACTTCTTACTTCACCTATTCGTAGCACTGCTACATTCAATTTGCATAGCTAGAAGTTGGAAAATAGTATTCTGCATTCTCTAGCATTTTTTCCTGGTGTACATTTAAAGTTTGAAATGTCACACACGTTCCGTTCTATTGTATTATACACTATAAACATCCCCCAATTCATTACTTCTTCAAAATGGTAATCACATCCTCATCCTCGAGCTGATGACTCAACCCAACAGTTTGCGGTTGATGCTTACACGAAGACCCAAATACCATGGCACTTCTAAAGTCTTCAACGAGCGACTTGTGAATGGAGTTACAGAAATCTTCCACCGTAGATCTGTCGTTTCTCAAGACAACTGGCTCACTGAAATCAGGCAACTTACCCTTTGGCTTGGTATATACACGAACAAGACTCAATTTGGACCACATAATCTCCAACAAATCGTCTAAGTTCCAGCCGTTTCCTGAGGAAATGGGTACTGCGTCAGGGATCTTGTAAAGCAAATCTAATTCTTCAATAGCGAAGGAATCAATTTTGTTCAAGACATAGACAGCAGGAATGTACTTACGTGCACTTGCCTCAATTGTATCGATCAAGTCATCCACGGTAGCATCACATCTGAAGGCGATATTTGCCGAATTAATACGGTATTCGGACATGACTGCTCTGATCTCATCTGCATCCAAATGAGTCAAAGGAACGGTATTTGTGATGTTGACACCTCCTCTTTCTTTCTTTGTGATTACGATATTAGGAGGCTGCTTGTTGATTCGTATACCCATTCCCTCCAATTCATGTTCGATGATACGTTTATGGGCTAATGGCTTGTTCACATCCAAAACAATGAAAAGCAAGTTCACAGAACGTGCTACACCAATGACTTGCCTACCTCTACCCTTACCATCCTTTGCACCTTCTATAATTCCTGGCAAATCCAACATTTGGATCTTGGCACCCTTGTACTTGATAACACCAGGAACAGTAGTCAAGGTAGTAAACTCATATGCGGCCACTTCGGAGTGGGTACCTGTTAATTTGGAAAGCAAGGTTGATTTACCGACGGATGGGAACCCAACAAACCCGATAGTAGCAACACCTGTACGTGCCACGTCGAATCCAACACCACCACCTCCACCTCCACTTCCACCATCTGTTAACAATTCTCTACGCAACTTCGCTAATTTTGCCTTCAACTGACCCAAATGGAATGAAGTAGCCTTGTTTTTTTGGGTCTTTGCCATCTCATCTTCGATGGCCTTAATCTTTTCCACGGTAGTCATATTGTTAGTGTTTTGAGCTGTTTTAGACCTAGATGCTAAAGTTGTAGATGGCTGCTCTTCAATTTTTTCGCTATATTTTTCAATATGGTCGTGCGGCAATTGAAATCAACGTTAATAAAATCAAAGAAGCTGCAAAATATTATGTCACCACCAGGTTTCACGTTAAGCGAGCTAGGAGACTAAATTCCTTCTAGTAGATTTACCGGGAGTACTTACTGTAAATATTGAAGTCGAGTCGTACTGTAATTGGTTAGAGCGAATAAAATTCTCCATCTTGGTCCTTACTCATTTGGAAATACTATTCGATTCGCTTTAGTTGAATTTTTCGGAGAAGAATGGACCTAGAATTCACCATTTCTCAACCAACGTCATCTTAGGAGAAGCCCAACGTATTATAGAGGGCAGTGTACATCTCTAACCACCTTTAACCATCGCGTAGCTCGCCCATACACCATCTAGTCGCCTGGTAGCTAATTCGTACACAGGAGTCTATAGGAATTAAGCTACACACTACCACTCGTCACGCGCTCGAATGTCAACTACCAAAAAAGTTTTCACATACAAAAAGACATAGCTAGAGAAGAGCATAGACCATTAACACACGATGGGTAAAAAGAGTAAAGGTAAATCAGGCGGAGACTTCTGGGACGAAGAAGTCGAAACTCCTTCAGCGGAGGAATTTGGAGTGGAATCGAAAGTTGAAGACACAACTACCGATTCTGCAAATGTTGAAACTTCTGTTGAAGGCGCTGAAAAGGAAGTCCTGGCTTCAGGAGAGGAAGAAGATGCTGGTGACTTCTTGAGTTCTATCCGTAAGTCCAAGCAAAAGAAGGCTGAGAAAGAAGTTGAAGAAAAGAAGAACCCTAAGGAAGGTATCAAGATTTTGTCCAAGAAAGAGAAGGAAAAGTTGAAGAAAGAAGCCGAAAAGCAGTTGAAGAAAGAACAAGCAGCCATTAAGAAAGCTCAGCAAGCAGACAAGAAGGAGGCAATCAAGGTCGCCAACAAACAGAATGCTGCTGCTGCTTCAACTCCTGAACCAGAGGCCGTAGAAGAGGCTAAAGCAGCTCCAAAGGTGGCCAAGAAAGGAGGTAAGAAAGTGCCTGCTGGTCTTGCGGCATTGAAGCGTCAACTTGAGTTGAATAAGCAGTTGGAAGAAGAACAACGTCGTCTTGATGAAGAGGAAGAAGCTCGTGCAGCTGCTGAAGAGAAGCTTGCCGAAGAGGAACAGGCCAACAAAGAGGCTGCCAAAGCTGCCAAGAAGGAAAGAGAACGTCTCAAGAAGGAAGAATTAAAGGCCGAGGGTAAATACTTGACCAAGAAACAAAAGGAAGAGAAGAAATTACAGGAGCGCCGCCGTGAACAATTATTGCAGTCAGGTGTAATTGTTAACGGTTTACTCAAAAGTGATACCGACGCGGAGAAGCCAAAGAAGGTAGTTTACACTAAAGGTAAATCAACTAAGCCAAAGACTTTTATTCAGAAGCAAAAGGTAGTTGTTGAAGAAAAGGTGGAAGAGAAGGCAGAACCAGTTGAAGAAGAGGTTTTGGACTGGGAAACTGCTGCCACAGAAGAAATCGCCGATGATTGGGAGTCTGCAATGCAAGAAGAAGAAATCGAAGAAAAATCTGCTGTTGATAATTCTGCAGCTGTTGCTGCAGCTGCCGCAGAAAAGGCGAAGAAGGATGCCGCAGCAGCTTTGGCCTCCAAACGTGAGGCTGAATTAAAGGCTGTTGCCGATGCAAGAGCTGCTGCCGAAGAGAGTGCTCGTCGCGCCAAAGAAGATGCTGAGAGGAAGGTCAAGGAAGAGGCTCAGAAGAGAGAAATGGCTGCTAGAGCACATGAACCATCTGAGAATGACTTGCGTTCTCCAATCTGTTGTATATTGGGTCATGTCGATACCGGTAAGACCAAATTGTTAGACAAAATTCGTCAAACAAATGTCCAAGGTGGAGAAGCCGGTGGTATTACCCAACAAATTGGTGCTACTTACTTCCCTGTTGAGTCGATCAAACAAAAAACTGCAGTGATGGCCAAGTACGAAAAGCAAATCTTCGAAGTTCCAGGTTTGTTGATTATTGATACTCCAGGTCACGAGTCCTTCTCGAACTTAAGATCTCGTGGTTCTTCCTTATGTAACATCGCCATTTTGGTCATTGATATTATGCATGGATTGGAACAACAAACCATTGAATCCATTAAATTGTTGAGAGACAGAAAGGCTCCATTTATTGTGGCCTTGAACAAAATTGATAGATTATATGACTGGAAGGCAATTCCAAACAACTCTTTCAGAGATTCGTTCGCCCAACAGACAAAGTCTGTGCAGAGTGAATTCGAAAACAGATACGATCAAATCAAGGTTGCGTTGGCAGAACAAGGGTTAAACTCGGAATTGTACTTCCAAAACAAGAACATGGCCAAGTACGTGTCTATTGTACCTACTTCTGCCGTAACAGGTGAAGGTGTACCAGATTTATTATGGTTGTTGTTGGAATTGACTCAAAAGAGAATGTCCAAACAATTGATGTACTTATCTAAGGTTGAGGCTACTATTTTGGAAGTCAAGGTAGTTGAAGGTTTCGGTTACACTATCGATGTCATTTTGTCGAATGGTATTTTGAGAGAGGGTGACCGTGTCGTATTGTGTGGTTTGAACGGACCAATTGCAACGAACATTAGGGCTTTATTGACTCCGCCTCCATCTCGTGAATTACGTATCAAGTCGGAGTACATTCATCACAAGGAGGTAAAAGCTGCATTGGGTGTTAAGATTGCTGCACCAGACTTGGAAAAGGCTGTTGCAGGTTCTAGATTGATTGTAGTTGGTGAGGATGACGACGAAGACGAGATTATGGAAGACGTTATGGATGATTTAACTGGTTTATTGGATTCAGTTGACACAAGCGGAAAGGGTGTGGTTGTCCAGGCCTCGACATTGGGTTCCTTGGAAGCCTTACTTGACTTCTTAAAGGATATGAAGATTCCAGTCATGTCGATTGGTTTGGGCCCTGTGTTCAAGAGAGATGTGATGAAGGCCACCACAATGTTAGAACGTGCACCAGAGTTAGCTATTATGTTATGCTTTGATGTCAAGATCGACAAAGAAGCTGAGCAATACGCAGAAGAACAGAAGATTAAGATTTTCAGTGCTGACATTATTTATCACTTGTTTGATGCTTTCTCTGCTTACCAACTGAAATTACTTGAAGCTCGTCGTAAAGAGTTCCAGGAATACGCCGTGTTGCCATGTGTCTTGAAGACTCTTCAGATTATTAACAAGCGTAACCCTATGATTATTGGGGTGGATGTTATGGAAGGTGCAGTTAGAATCGGTACTCCAATCTGTGGAGTGCGTCAAGACCCAATTACCAAACAGCCAAACATTATGGTTTTGGGTAAGGTGACATCTTTAGAGGTGAACCACAAGTCTGTCGATATTGTTAAGAAGGGTCAAACTTCTGCCGGTGTTGCTATGAGATTGGAGAATCCATCTTCGGCACAACCTGTTTGGGGACGTCATGTCGATGAGACCGATAACTTGTACTCATTGATTACACGTAGGACCATTGATACGTTGAAAGACCCTGCATTCCGTGACACAGTCTCGAGAGATGATTGGGTGTTGTTGAAGAAGTTGAAGCCTGTATTTGATATTAAGTAATAAATAGGAATGAAAGGTACAAAGAGAATTAGAGATATAATGAGGAGAATGACAAGTCTGTATTGAGTATGAAATGCAAGTCTTAGAACAGGAAAAGCTAGTACTTCCAATTCAACTCGCAAACCTTTACTGCGTAGGCATTGGAAGGGTTGCCCTTTACTTATTTCAAGGTTCTCAAATTTCGTGCCCACTCCAAAAACGCACCAATAAAAGTGAATGAAAAAAATCATAGTAATCTTCAACCCATTCAATACAAGCAATGCAAGACTTACCACCTATCGGGGGCTACGAGCCAGTCCAGTGGAAGAGAAACGTTCCATCAAGAGGTTTCAGACCTACGATATATTTCTGGGGCCTTACTTCGTTGATGGCTTTTGGATACTACAGATACTACCAAGGTGTATCAGAGCAGCGCGAATTGAGTAGAGAAAGACAGTGGGCTCGCTTCTACTTGGAACCTCTCTTGGTTGCCGAAGAGGACAGGAATATCGCAAGAAGATGGTTTTCGGAAAAGGCCAGGCAAGAATTGGTCAGAGCTTCCATGAGACCTGAAGATCAAGCCAAGTTTGATGAAGAAATCTACAACGACAAGTCCAAGTTCCGTTTCCCCAAGTATACTGCTGGTGCTGCACCATCTGAGCACTAAGGGATGACAAGATATAGAAAAGACGACATAATAAAAGAAATAGTATTGTATATGTAGAATTTGGACAGGATTTGGAGATATGAGATAGTTGTGTGTTTTCTCATTCGACTATCCGCATCGTCACTCAAGATAGCGTGCAGTGTTCTCAATATTGAACCTAAGCCTAATGTACTATTATTGACCTTTCAGTTTCATTCTAAGATCAACTCAGTTACGATTCCAAGTTATTATCCCAGAGCACATTGAATCAGAGAGAGAAAATGAGGTTGATAGAAAGATTCCACATAAGAATTGAATCTTCAACCGCAGCAGCACATATGAGATATGACTAGGACTCTTACCTCTTGGCAAGTCTTTGGGGTACAAATAGCGAGCCAGATTGCAGAGCCAACACCGGAAAAAGATGAACCCGATGCTCCAAACTAACTTGGTAGTTCCTTAGAGGACATGTCAAGGAGGCTTAGTGAGATTTTGCAGCTAGTCATCGTACTCCACTAGCACAATGAATGATAAGCGTGAGAGCATATGAGCTTTCTGACTTCTGTCAGACAATAAGCTCTCTAGGCTGAAGGCACAACGATAAAAAGTTCGGTGCCGCATGATGGCCCGGACATCGGCATTTCCTCACCTTTTTGCGAGAGCATTCAATTCGTTTAAAAGATTACGAATTCCTGGTCAGCACCTTTTCTAGATTTAAGTATACAACGAGAAAATGAAGTCCTTTTTAGTTTTACCAGTCGTTTTGTTGTTGAGCGCTTTCGCCCTGGCTCTGGATGGATCTTACTATGTCAATGGAAATACTACGGCGGCATCAGGAGCACTCACAGGAGTGCAGAATATCACCTCAGTCACTGTGAATTGTGGATCTTTCAATTTGACATTTGACGAGTTCAATTCGACTACTGTTATGGAAGCGTATTATTGTGGAGATGGAAATACTTTCAGTGGATCAATACCTGTGTTCAGCTCAGTTGAAGTTGGCTGCGGTGCAAATTCGACATTGGAGCTCTTAGAATTTGGAAGTACTCAGCTTATTCTTGCCTATCAATGTGGATACAACGACAGTCAGTCTAATTCAACCGAGACATCCACTTCCAAAAAGAGTGGAGGTTCATTAAGTGCTCCTCTGACTAGTATCACACTTCTTCTGACAGTAATGGCCGTGCTTTGCTTGTTCACATGAGACCTTTGGCTGCGAAAAGCCACTGTTGTTTCGCGAGCATTTATTAGCTTCAAAGTGAAGGGCTTCAATGCGAGGTTACTTCTCGAGAACCTTCAAATCTGGAACAGAACAATTATTCATGAATAGTGAAATAGAGTTAGATTGTGGTCGAATAAATTACGGTGTAAACTGCAAGCAATCCATAGAAATGTATCGTTTCCATATTCTCTGAGATGTAGTAGCAAGAAAAGGACAGACCTGCAGAGTGTGGAGAACTACAGGTCAATTCTATGGTACATCTAACCAATCGGGACTTCTCCAGTGGATTTAACTGGACAAATGAGAGCTCAATGCTCTTGGTAAAAATAGGCAGAGAAGCACGCATTGGCAGTGCTCAGATTTTCCAGGATAACGCATTTCTCGCACTCGAAACCGAACATTTCGTACAAACTTTTACGGATCACCAAGCGCCATTCGGATTGAAGTCAACAAAATGTCTTCTAACAGCAAGTCCATTAAGATCACAAGTCCAGAGCAAGTCGAGAAGCTCCTCGCTGGATATGACTACTTCCTTTTTGATTGCGACGGAGTCTTGTGGCTTGGTGACCACGTTTTGCCAAATGTGCCTGAGACTCTCGAGCTTCTCAAGAAGTTGAACAAGGAGTTGATATTTGTGACCAACAACTCCACCAAGTCAAGACTGGACTATGTTGGCAAGTTCAACAAGTTGGGAATCCATGGTATCGTCAAAGAAGACGTTTTTGGCTCCTCCTATGCCACTGCTGTGTATATCGACAAGATTTTGCAATTGCCTAAGGACAAGAAAGTTTGGGTTTTGGGTGAAGGCGGAATTGAGAGAGAATTGCATGAGCGTGGTTACGTGACTGTGGGAGGCACTGACCCTTCGTTGGTCAAAAATGGAGTTGATTTTAATCCGGATGACGAGCATTTGCTGAACTTGGACCCCGATGTAGGCGCTGTGGTTGTAGGGCTTTGCTTCTCGATCAATTATCTCAAGTTTGGAGCAACGTTGCAGTACTTGCTCCAAAAGGACATTCCTTTCATTGCCACCAACATCGACTCTACGTTTCCATCCAAGGGAAAACTACTTGTTGGAGCTGGATCGATTATTCAGACAATGGAGTGCGCTAGTGGCCGTACCCCTGATGCAGTTTGCGGTAAGCCTAACCAAGGGATGTTGAATGCAATCAAGGCCGACCGCCCAGGGCTTGCCAAGAACACAGCAAGAGGATTGATGATTGGAGATCGCCTTAACACGGATATGAAGTTTGGCCGCGACGGAGGCTTGGATACACTCTTGGTTTTAACAGGAATCGAGACCGAAGAGGGTGTGAAGGCGGAAAAGGTGCAACCGACGTACTATGCCGACAAGTTGAGTGATTTGTTTGAGTTGTCGAGGTGATGGTAAGGGAGTTGCAAGGGAGTTGTCCGAGAGATTACGTTGGCACCCATGCACCCTGGTCGAGGCTATAAATAGAGTAGATATAGAATACATTACTTGAACGAGCTATGCCTCAATAATATTCTGGTACATGATTCCAGAATACGAAAACGAGAAAGCGAGAAATATCGTTGCTGGTGATATGGAGGTTTCGCCACAACTGGGCACTTGCTCCTATCTCAGAATATGGCATTACTTGCTATCTCCCAAAATCCCCAGAACTCGCTGCTTGACACCATTATACGCAGGCTCCAGATCGACGACCGTATAAGGTCAACACATTTCGGGTCATGCGGTTCGCAACGAGCAGGCTGCACCCTTTCGGTCTAGACGTCGTCCAACAGCCTCTTGCCAGCTCGTATATGAGTCATTATACCAATTGCCATATGATGATTTAACAGTAGCCCGTTTGGCCCAGATGCGGGGTGTCCTGGGGAAAAGGGTGAAAAGGGAACAGTGACAGTCCAAGAATGAATAACAAAGTAACAAACACATCGTCATAATAAAGGCGTAGTCAGGAACCGTAAGTTTAATTACGGCCTCCCAAGGGAGCCGGAGGAAAGCAAGGAAAATAACGGACTGCCAAAGTGGAAGTATGCCTGTAGCAATCAACAAGTCAGAAGATGCAAGCGTTCTTATTGCATCTCTCGCTAAATGTCAAAACTTGCCTTCACGCCACAAAACAAACAACAATTTATTGTGCGTCTTCTGCTTTTATGACGTAGGCCCTGTACATCAGATCTAGGCCCGCAGTGCCAACATGAAAATAGTAAAACAAAAAAAATGCTCACGTAATTCGCTCCAAGCGACGCATTTATCTCGTTCAAGGTGACTCCATCCTGCTCACCATAAAAGCAGACTCCCCCTGACCTTTACACCCTGAGAAGACATACAGGCACTCAAACTCGCCGAGAAGTTGCCCAGGGCTTGGTCGTGCACTCCCTGTAGCACCCCCCTCAAAGAAAACTTGTTGACTCTGCACCACTCTCAGAAAGTCCTCTTCGGCGTGCTCGCCCCATGTCTGGCGTTGTACTGCCTCTTTAAAATACTGCCTAACTCCCCGATGTGTGGTTGTAGCCATGTTTTCTTACCGGCGGTGACAGAAGAACTAGATTTTGCTTTTTTTTTTAGTAGAGTCAATTTTGGATCCCTTCGAATTTTTGAAACGTACGGAGGTGAGCCTAACTTGTTTTAAATTTTAAATTATTGCATTCCTCACACCATTACAAACCTTTTTAAGAAAGACATCCAACGTATAGGTCATTATATTTAGAGTAGCTCGAGGGGTAATCATCAACTAGAAGGTACTGGGTTCCAAAAAACACAACAAGTTTTGTAATTGAACGCAGAATCCGCAGGCAATCCATTTCAATAACTGTTGATACAAACCGTTCGATACAACCATCGTTGGACACACAGCCATCAACACAAGCCTGCTTGCAGAAATACCAAAAGCACACCTCGATAGGCGGTACCTTGGATCAGGGTCATCATAATCATACATACACAGACCCATTACTAAACAAAGCATCCTGGCTTAGAATGTCTGACTACAAGAAACATAGCTTACAAGACTCGGATCTCGTCGAATGGAGTGTTTTCTCAGAACTAGTCGCAATGGATGAAGACGAGGAAGGCTTCTCCAAGTCATTGTTCCAGACATTTGTTGACCAAGTGTTGGAGACTTTCACCGAGATCGATGACAACATGAAGCTGAAGAACTTGGACAAATTGTCAGCATTGGGCCACTACTTGAAGGGTTCGGCCGCAGCATTGGGTTTGACACAGATCTCAGAACAATGTGAAAGAATTCAAAACTACGGCAACAGACTCAACTTCGATAACTTTTCCATCGCAAAAGTGATAAGTAATAAAGTAGAAGCTGGACATTCACTGGTGGGTGGCTTGCCTCAACAGTTAAACGGTACGCCTGTACTGCTTTACGATACAATAGCATTGCCAGACAAATCAATACTGCCAGACTCGGACGATTACTGGATTGCATTTATCGGGGATGCGTTGGACAAGGCCAGAGATGGCTTCATTAAGTCGAGAGCTGCTTTGAATGAGTACTTTGACGACGAATTGTGAGACACTGCCTTTCAGTTCCCCAGCAAATCCAGTCTTAGGTGGTCCTTAATAACATCTACACTGCTACCGGTGCTTCCGATTTAAAAATGAACATTGAATAGAAACTGAGACTCTTTGGTTCCTTAAACAAATCTCCCTTGTTCTTTATTTCCACCCACCTATATAAACAAACTTATCCCGTCGTTTGTCTTGCTTTTGTTCCTCTTTCTTTATTGTATAACAAAAATCTTAAGTTTGAACTACCATGTTTTCTTTTTATTACTTGCTATCTAGCCCATAATAATACCATCGTATTGGAACCCTTGGATTGAGCGTTTGCATGCTTCAATGGTACCACATAACTTACTTTTAGGTTGATCGCCTTTTCAATGCGCAAAAGTTGAGGTACTCCACATTGTAAGGCACCAAGAATCTTAAAGACCGTGGAATATATAATAGCCTGCCAATACCAGTGTGGTTACCATTCGGGTCAATTAGTTTATTGCACCCTAACAATTCCCAATTTTTGTCCACTGTTTCTCCTTGGACAATTACTTTCGGTTCTTGGGGATTATCAGAAACTTCATCATTGTCAATGAAATAATCGCATTCGCTAAACTGAACAACTTTGTCCTGTTCAAATTGATTCAAATTATTCATGTTAGGAGGAACAAATGAAGTCACTTGCTTCAAAGTTGAAAATGATTCACTGAAATCGCCGGGCAACAAGCCGTCGAAGCCACTCTGCACAAATCTCAATCTATAGTTGTCTGGCAAGAAGAGCGAATTTGGGAAATGATACCATTCCTTACCAATGCATACATTAACTAACCTGTCTTCAATGAAAGGTTGTATGTTAATGATCTCAAATGTCTGTAAGGGAGCTGAATAGTTTTCAACCAAGTTGAGTATTCTCAAAATTGAAATAGAGGACACTAATCCAATAAACACAACGTAAACAAGTTTGTTAATTTTAGGAACAATGTTTTTAGTCAAAGCGTATATCTTATGAATAACCAAAGCAGCATTCAAGCTTATCAAAGGATATATCGGATAAAGAAATCTTTCTTCCTTGTGCGGCTGTTGAAAGAAAATAATGGACCATATCAACAATGGAACTGTAATGTTGATAGAAATCGACTTCTTGTATAGTAAGGGAACCAACAACACTCCAAAATAAGCCAAAATAACTATAATATTGAAATTGAGTAGTAAGTTTAACACGTAGTAACTCAATGGCTCAA
Organism: [Candida] mesenterica; assembly: GCA_030559045.1. Classification (NCBI taxonomy): domain Eukaryota; kingdom Fungi; phylum Ascomycota; class Pichiomycetes; order Serinales; family Debaryomycetaceae; species [Candida] mesenterica. The sequence continues at coordinate 925,974 of JAKTQV010000006.1, read as the reverse complement.
CACCAAATATCTCTGGCCCTTCTCCCTCACCTCCAAAGACATTATACAAGACAATGTTCAATGGAACCAAAACTAGCTTGGAGTAGAAATATGAGTCGATACCCACAATTACTGACAAGATCAGCAACAACCCGACAGCGCATCCACCGATAACCTTCAATAAGCTTGTGGAGCTGAAAAGTGTGTAAATACCAAAGGTAGCCCCAAGTGCAAGAGCAAATGGCCATCCAATAATACCTCCCGTCAAAAACCAGATAATTGCGTACACTGAGTGACGAGTTGATTTGGGGTTCTTTTGGAATGATCGCAAAATATTAGACAATGCAAGTAGGTTGCATTGCATCGCAAACGACGAAGGAAGTAAGGCAACGCTAGCATGAGACATCCCAGGTGCTATGGAAGTAAAAAGCATAAACCAGTTTGCTATTGCAGGTGAAAGTTGCGTATATGAGGCGTCATATAGTTGGAATTCGGCATAGCTGGTGAATCCACATAATGCTACTATCCTGAGAACATAAAATTGGTAGTAGGAATAATTGAAGTCTAGTGCACCAAAAGCTCCAACAAGATACCTTATAGGCCATGCAATGAAATAGTAAGGTAACAAGTAAGCATATGACCTTATAGCGTACTCTGGTGAATACTCCCACGTCTGTTTACCGAAGCTGCGTAGTAACAAGTTGAGTGGATCCCAATAGTTGAATGTCTCGTCACAGTCAGCTATGATCATGTAGAAGGCAGAATAGAGTCTGAACGCGATGTTCAAGGATATAATGAGCCAGTCTAAGAGCTTGAAGCCCTTCTTCTGCTTCCCAGCCTTTCTCCCTATTCTCGCCATTGTGAGATTTAGTTTCAATGTGCTGTTCTGAAATGAAAATTGATAAATGCAGACCGTTCAGAATTACGCGAATTTGGTTTTTGATAGAGGCAGTACAAAATAATTTAGCTGCAAAATAATCATTCTCCGGTAACTTGTATTAATGAGAGATGGTGTTAGATGATAATGCCACCTAAGTTATATGTGACGTTAGAGGAGCTTTTATGCAGAATGGGGGCGCTATGTACAAACAATTGAATGAAACAAGCTAAGGCTTCATTTTTCACGAAACTATTCGGCAAGTTGATAACCGAGTTAGTAGAATAGATGTTTATAACAAACTGCTTTTTGATATTGGAAATCAAGTAGTTGAAGAAGTTGAGACTGATTTTGCTGGATTCTATTAGTCTTCCAGGATGGCCGCACTCTTCAAACTTCTTGAATTCATGCTTGTAGTTGTTGGACGCGTCGAATTGGGCCATTTGGTTGAACGTATTTCTTGTATTGCCACATTCATCGCATTGACACTTGTTCAAGGCCTCAAGAAAGTGAACCTGCCATGTTTTGAAGTAATCTGGGATAATGACTTCTTTTACATTCTTGAGCTGATTCAAGTTATGCATGAGCCTGCGTACATCAAAGAGGGCGCTGTTGCTGTTGAAGCAGTCACTAATATTAATGCATATTGATTCCACCTCCTTTATGCTTTGATAAAAAGAACGGTTGTAGGTCAATAGGTTGTGGAATTGAGACAAATTTGCCGTTGAGCTATTTGAATTGTAATTGACCAACACAAACTGCTTTAAGTTAGGCAATTCACACATATCATTGAAGAACTCATTGATGCAATGACAGCCATGATGAATACAATTTACCTTGATTTCAAGCTTTTCAACTGATTCCAAGTTGAAGAATTGAGATAACATTGAAAATGTGAATTTGGAATTGTCTGTGTGTGAATGTGACCAACTAATTGCCAAACTCTTTAGGTTCAAATTAAATGGGTCTGACTCTTTCGTCAATATTTCGAAAAACTTTCTGGTTGATACTGGTGTGCTCAAATACAAGTCATCCAAAGCAGCCAAGTTTCTTATCAATGAGTTGCAACTAGTCGACGTGATACCGAAATCTTTTTCAATAAGTAGTTTCAAACTGCGCAAGTTCTGGTTATATGGCAACTCGAGTAGTTCATTAAAATCAGAAACCAACCAATTGCGTAGATTGTTGATTTTCAAGTTGACCAAGGAACAGTCTTCTTCTTGTAGAAAGTAGCAAGAATGTTCGTACACGTAATGAGAAAGTGACTGAAAATGTCTAACATTCTTTGTATCATAGTTTTTGACTGTAATCTGATGCTGAGGAAATGAATCCCACAGCTTGTATAATCTGTCGTATAAGACAGAATAGTCTTGTAATTCCAAATTTGACTGTACCTGGATTGTAATAGACTTGATGTGCTTGAAGTTGGACCCAGACAATAGCTGCGAAAACTGAGCTAGTTTTGAAATGCCCAAATGTGTTCCAGCCACATCCTTCCTGTAATCTTCGTCTATAGTGATATTCTTGTATAGTTCCCGGTTGATGGTTGTATTAAAGTAAGAGTTTGTTGAGGAAAGTGAGACCCTGTCTGTTTGTTGTAATGAGTCTATTATCAACTCATGTACCTCCTGGGGTAACTCCGAGAGGGTAACTTGATTTGAAGACCACATCGTTGTCCAAAAAAAATGCCCTCCTGCTGTCTTTGGGTGGTTTATGAATGGTTTAAATACTAAAAGAATGGTGGATAGAGGCTCCAAGAACAGGTTACATACAGCCCAAGTGTGACCATCACTTGTTTACTTTTTGCAGTTAATCACGTTCCAGGCATCCTTCGCTGTGGCACTCCAAGAAAATACAATGCCAAAAGAAAGGAGGAAACACCTCAACGTGGTGACACTAACAAGGAATGCGCTGGTTTCTACTCGATCCAACTCCTCATTCCCCCCTCTATGAAACAGGAACACACCATAAACCTGATGAGCTTGTCCCCGGCGAGTTTACGTTCGCGCAATTGTGATCTTGAATATTGAGAAGATGCCTCACAGTTTCTCGGAGAAATACCCCACATAAACTGAAAAATTTCAGACTTCGCCATATTGTGGTGAGAATGGAAATGCTTAGCGAGAAGGCGGGACCCCAAGCCAAGACCCAAATTCCAGGCTCATCTTGGTTCATAGCGTAGGCCTTGACAGGACCCGTTGGAGCGAGAATCATAAGGTGACGATATTTCGTTTCTTTCGAAACGCCATTTGTTGAAAGTGTGTAAATACCGGGGACGGTTGAGAAATGCCACCAATGAGTGTGGTAAGCTCATGTTGCTAACGCAAAGCAGTGAAAGTGGAAGGAAATACCTCGGACGCAGAGTCTGGCAGATTCTTTCTTTGTTGAGCAAGTTCAGATCCGGTTTCGCATATGTTATGGTACCCAATACAAGTCGAGAGAAGTTGCATTTTATACCGCAAACGAACTACTTGCAATGCGCTGAAACGTTTCTTCAAATTCTTAAGGCTGCAAAAAGATGACCTTATTTGATCCTTAGTTCCGCTTCGCAAAGAGAATCGATTTTACAGTTTTTTCAAAAATAGTCTTGGTGCATATTGACCTAGATCGTCATACACTCACATTATTATTAGATATTTAGTTCATCCATGAGTCCGCCCTCACACTACTCAAATATCTTGTTTGATTAATTTTATCAACCAAGGCAAATGCACCAGTCTTGCTAAGAGACACTTTGCGGAGTCTTGGGAATAGCTTACCCTTTAATAAATTCTGATCGATCAAGGTCACGAAAATATTCTCGATAGTGAAATCATCTATGTTGTTGTTGTAGTTGTGAATGAAATTCAATTGTGCATCACCTAATGATAGCCTTAGGGCCATTTTTATGGAGTCATAATCCAAATTTGATGGTGTGCCAAGCTCTAGCCATACCTTTCTAACTAAATTTCGCAATATTATTAACTTGCTCTTGTTCGTGAGCATCACCAATAAACTCTCATCTTTGAGGTATTGTTCATGGGCACTGATGTTTTGGTTGAACATTTGGAAGTTTCCCTGCTTCATACTTTTGGTGAGGGCCAAGTAAATATGGAAGAATTGCGGCATGCTACCTCGAGGGTAATACATCTGCACTAAGTATGGGAAATTCGGTGGCTTTCCAATAACAATACCAACTGGAAGCAAACTCCTCAATATTCTATTAATATTGTTGGTTGAGTGTCTAGGACAGTTGATTAGGCACCACAACAAGTGTTGGAAGCTGTCCACTAACTGGTCCTTGATCATGTAGAATTTTGCCAAGTAGTACCGATATTGCATCTGTTCGACCAAAGGAAATTGTTTGAATTGAAGATTAGCATTATTCATATTGGAGAATATATTTCTGCATAACATTGGGTTTCCTAGCTTGAAATAAACTGAGCAGAGCTTATTACTAATGAATAGTATACTCATCTTCTTTATATGGTTGAGATCATTAATTTGAGATCTAATATTGTTAAACATCTTTAGGAGAACCAGTGCCAAATATGCAAGCCTGGGCGTCCGACAGTTTTCTTTATAATACAACTGGTAATCTAGTTTGACCAGTAGTGGCAATATTAGGTTGATGGATCCACGGACCAAATAACTTAACATGTATCCTCTTGAATTGTTGTTGAATGCAATTGATAAATCATTTAGATATGTCGTATACAAGTCAAATGACTCCAAGCTTGACCATGGATTGAGCTGACTGCTGAATCTTATAAAAGATTGAATCAATTCATTGAAAGCTAGCCATTCGTTGTCATATATCGCAAACTTGTCGACATCTATGGGTGGTAGTGCATTTGGAGTGTTGTTCAATCGTACAACATAAGGATTCACCAGGGGATCCAAATTTAAGTAGTTTGTAAATCGTATAATCTGCTCCTGTTCACTTGGTAACATCGAGCTCTTTGCAATCTCATTGAGATATTGATTTACCACCTCCATCTTAATGGATCTCGATGATGTATAATAGGGAACCGGTATTTTTTTGGCGTACTCAAACAGAAAAAAAGTTCAATTGAAAAGTAGTTTAGGATTAGCACGAGTTATCTATCAGAAGGATAATATGGCCTCAATAGCAAGTGCCAGGCAGCCGCCTTCCGGCAATGCAAACAATGGAATTACTCCTACAAAGCTGAAAAGAAGCGCACCATCTTCTTCATCGTCATCATCATCATCTGAGTTCACGCTAATCAATTTAAAGGTTGAATTAAGGCTTCTTCCACCAAACTTGACAGAGGAAGACTTTTTCAAGCAATTAGCTCAAACATGGGTCAAGCCCTTTGAATCGAAGTACTATGTTCAAGGAAGTTATCCAGATAACAATTATGAATCTCCTCAGTATTCTCGTGCATATTTATATTTCAAGAATGAACTTGTATTGAACGAGTTTGTCTTGGTAATGAAAGGAAAATCATTTGAAGAGTTGGATACAAAGGATAACTTAGTACCTATCATAGAAAAGTCCTTGTTCGTCAAAATGCCTGATGATAATAACCTTGCCTTGACAAAGAGACAGAAAGACGCCGTGAATCTGCGGCTTGAAACGAACCCATTTTACAAGCGATTCCTTGAATTTCTTCAAAATGGAAATACTGGCAAAGGTGAATTTAGTTTGTTAAACCCAGAAAAGCCAGAAAGCAAGAGAATACCTAGAGAAAAGAAGAAGAAGAAGAGCAAATCAGATGCTGCAAAGGAAATTTCAAAAACGACTACTGCCAAGGTGCAGAAGGATATTCCTAAACCAAAGGATTCCTCAAAGAAATCTAAATCAAGAAAGGCAAAAGATCAAAAAGTAAAAGCTGAAAATGACGAGAAAGCCCTTGATAGTCAATCAAAAGAGAAACTGAAGAAGGTGGAAACTAAACAAAATAAGAAGGCCAAAAAGCAAGAGCTGTCGAAAAGTGATAACACCAAGGAGTTGGTACAAACTCCAAATTCTGACCTGGCGAAAGGCGATTCTGCGAAAGTCCAACCAATAAAGGCATCAAAACCAGAGAAAATTGGTGCGAAAGATGATCCTGCGGAATCTGCTACATTATCTGCTGATGCAAAGCAAAAGCGAATAAGAAAGCCGAAGGACAAGAAGAAAGGTACAGAAGCCACTCCAGAGACCACAACTGCTCCCAAACAAAAGGCAAAAAGATCCCGGAAGAGCAATGCGAAGCCAGAAAGCAAGGCCACAACAAATGAAGCCCAAAAGGGAACGACGGATGCCAAATCAAAATCTACCTCAGGCGAGTCTCTAAAAAAATTACAATAGTTATACAGTCACTTTATCCAATGTGACGAAAATTTGAGGAACCCTGAAGGCTGAGAGAATGATAGTCTATTGATTAACCTAATCGAAATCAGGAGTTCAATTGAGACCAAGTTTTATAGACAAATACAGTTGCAAATCGATATCGAATCATTTTGGATTCAAATAGAAATCTAGCTCTTGTTAATAGTCCTCAAGGCAACGGCATGGCAACTTTACATAGATGATGCTTACATTCTTAGACAAGAAAAGAATAAACTAAATATATTTGATTCGACCCAAGATCTCCTCATAGACAATGTACATTATTACTGTGTCACTCTATGGAAGCTTTGATGGTTTCTCGTGTGATTCTTTTCTGATTTTCAAATACTGTAACTTCTACCTAAGTACTATGTGAGGATTACTGTGAAGCATAATGCATATGATCATCCTTATCCTTTTACAAAGTATTGTAGCGCTTCCATTTAGAAATTTATGGAGATGCGGTGAACTTGCCCGATGTCAACCACGAAAGCCACACATGCAGTAGCTTGATGGGATGATACTCTTTCATACAAACAGCCTCTATGGCCAAGTTGGTAAGGCACCTCACTAGTAATGAGGAGATCGTCAGTTCGACTCTGGCTGGAGGCTTATTTTTTCCAATTCTTTTTTTGTCTGGGACCTCGAGGCTCTTAGTGTGTTTTAAACGTAGTTACTTATTTCTGGAGAATTGTATGCGTCTTTAATATACAGCTGAAATATACATTGTTTCTAAGTAATTTAGAGTTTACCTGACCATTTATCGCCATTGCTGTTGAGGATTTTGAGGATTTTGGGCATACCCATAACCTTGCTGGGGGTTTTGGAATCCAGTGTATTGAGGTTGTTGTTGCTGCTGCTGCTGAAATTGTTGCTCGTAGTAACCATTAGGTGCTAGGCCAGTTTGTTGAGCTGTGTATTGGGGAACTTGGGTTCCGAAGCCAAAGGCAGTTTGCTGCGCTGCAAGCTGTTGTTGCTGCTGTAATTGCTGCTGTTGCTGCTGTTGTTGCTGTTGTTGCTGTTGTTGTAATTGTAGTTGTTGTTGCTGCAATTGTTGCTGCTGTTGTAACAGCTGATCCTGCGTACCAGTCAACTGACCTGGTTGGGAATATAAAGATAAAATGTTCTGTTTATTCGTCTGTTGTGCAACCAACTGAGGGTTTGACGCTTGGAGCAATTGCTGCTGGTGTTGCGGGTTTGAGGGATCCAAGTATTGCTGGCCATTGTCATCCACATACGAAACTTGTCCAGTTACTGGGTCTGTGTACTGGTAGATCTGCGGTTGAGTTGGCTGGAAAGCTAACGAGGGCTGGCCAGCAGCAGTTACCTGTGCCGAAATAGAAGCCGGTCTAGCCCCAATTCCGTTCCACCACTCCTCACTTCCATTTGGTTTACTAAGTCCATTGGCTGGTCCAGTAACAGCTATTCCTAAAGGTCTTCTTGGCAAGTCTGGTGGTAATTCGTCCTTGCTCGGGTTAACCCTTGCATCCTCATCTAAAATCTCCATAGCATGGTCCACTATTCCATTACTCAATAATAAACTCTCCAAAATAGCATCTCTATCAGAATACCCATTGTTCAAAATTTTTGCGACTTGAGAGTTGTATAAGGTATATTCAAATGTGGTCAACTTCCTGTGAGACAATCTAGGGATCAGACCTGAAGCAGACAACGGTGGTCTTCCTTTAACATTGGAGCCAGACCTCGATCTTCCATTATTCCCGGTACTTGCATAAGAATTCAGCCTCGATCTTGAACCGAGGTAAGATCCCAGTCTTGATCTGCTTGCGCTCGAAGGTTGTGCCAACGATTCGCCATCATCGGAATATTTGCTAGCTCTATCGTCATAATCTGAACCGTCCAAATTGTCGTCCGTAAATTTCTTCAAAATGTACTTGTCCTTGAAGTATTCTTCAACGGAGTAAGGATTATCATCTGCATCGTAGGGAAATGGTACTTTCTTAGGGTTCCACTTATTCTTGGCCTTCTTATTACCAATCCTCCGAATATTCGCAATACGCTCTTCGGTCCAAGAGTCCAATGTCAAAGATTTTACCTTTGAGATATTCTCTCTTGGTGGGCCCAATACCTTCTTATGAGCCAGAGCACACCTTCCGCAAAGGAATATACCCAAGTTGTACGAGGCCCATGTTGGATGTGTTGCTCCGCATTCTCCGCACTTATTATTATTACCTCTGGTGTTGATCAATTCAATCAACTGCCTCTCTATTTCTTTCTGATGCTTTTTCGAAGACATTGTGGTCTAGATTGTAGTGGCAAATACGTCTATTAAGTTGTCTGAGGGTACACTTTGAACTAAATTATGGGAGTTTTTCAACCACTTTTCCAACTCCATTTTTTCGTAAACTGCCCTGTTCACGTGCCGCCATATTTAAAGGCTGTGTTAACAGCCAATGTATACGACTTTCCATAGTTAATATGAAGACCAGCTGATTTAAGAGGAATAGTGTGAAATTATCTTTGTGCTCATTCGAGCTCACTGTCGAATTAAAAGATTGAGCAGTTTACATTGCCTACAAGATTCGATTGAAATCCCTTATTTTATTATAATGGCTCGAGAAGAATTTGATCAAATTTACTCTATATTCTACCAAACAATCATATCTATTAAACAAGACATTTAGATCCCATCATCCGCCCCAGAGTCTATAGGCTACGGGTTCCCACTAACTCAGATTCGAAAATGTATCGATTCCTCCTCTTTAGTTATCGAATCGATTTTGCTCAAGTTAATACGGTTGATATTCACAGTTAGATCTTTGAAAAGGTCTGATGTATCGATCTTTGCAGCAAAATCATTTAATTTTTGGAGTGCTAGTCGTTTATCACTTCCGATGGGTTCACCGATTTCAAAGGTGACATGGTTCTCTAATTGGGCGTTTCCTCGTACGTACAAGCCTGAGGATTTTACGTTCGTAGAAATGATGTTGTGCAACTCCGAAAGAAACGCTTTTGAATAATCGTCATATTCAATTTTGCCAACTAGGAACAATGAATCACTCGTCGTTCCTCGATGGAAGCTTAGTCCAGGACTGAATTTGAGGTTCATATAGTTTTCCAGTGGGACACTAATATTCCCCAAAATCAGCTGTAACTTCTTATTCCTCTTCAACTGGTCTTGATCGGGACCCATGAGAGGCGAACTCAGAAGGTCCAACTTCTCAACCGCAGATTTAACATTTTTTAAGAATTGGTCTACTTTGTATGGTTCTCCTCCTATGTTGGGGTAAAGGGTAATATGGTGGCCCATCTCGTAGTGCTCATGTGCGTCTTTCCATTGGTAGCCCGATAGCGAGGGGTGTGCAAGTGCTTTGGCAGTTGTCTTTTTTATCTTCAACTGGACAGTCCGAGGTACTTTCCATGGCAAATACATGAATAGTGAAACCTGTTTAAGCATATTATTGGAATAGTTCAACAGATATAAATTTAAAGTTGGAGGTTTTGGTAAGTCAGGTTGGAGATTGTCGTCATTCTCATTGTCACTCTGCAGCTCTGAATCCGACGTGTAATCTTGAATGTGTTGCATAGACCGTCTCAATGATAGAGTTGGAGTGTACAATTTAATTTTGATTTTTCAATATTTTTGGAACAATTTGATGAAATCATATTGATGGCTGCACCAAACAATTGTCATACAAGAAATCTTCTTTTGTTGATAAAAGTTGATCTGAGTACTCTCAAGTGATAATATCATGCAAGAATGATAATCAGGTATACTTGTAAAAGGAGTGTCTTCGTTTTCGGATCTTTACAGGAAGAGCTCCACTTTTTGAGAGGCAGGCAGCACCTCTCTCCATCATGTATATCTTACACTACGAGAGAGAGAACAATCCTCTTATTAACGAGTCCCATACAGCTGGAGAGCCAATAATTATAGTAATTTAGACTCACTTTGAGCTTAAAGTGGGAGTTGAATCTTCTTTCTAATTCTTCGATTCAGACTCCAGGTCTCGTCTTGCGAAGAGACAAGAATCTTCAACACCACTCCGAAACTACTCTCTAACGGCGAATACATGACTCTCGTAGAATTTTATCAAAATTACTTACAGCAAGGTATTCCAACTCTGGCGATTATCGAGTTTTTAAGTTGTGCCATTCACTAAATGCCCCCCAGTCTAGCGTGCCCCTTCTAATATACATATTCATTTCTTCACGTCATATAAAACACTTTCACCACTTAGGAAGTACAAAAGATTCTTCACTTCAGATGGTACATCACCCTTATACCCTGCAAAACCTAGTGGACCTCTGTCACACTCACTACAAATGAGAACCCTTTCTATTTTGAACTTCACTTCCTCTCCATCTTCTCGGATCACAGGCTCATCAAGTGTGTCTGTGGCCCTTGAGACTGCCATATTATCAAAGTCCCACACATCTTCTATCTTGAAGAACTTGCCGGTATGTTCTTCCGATTCCTTGCTTATACCCATCATTTGCGGAGCATTCTCCACGATCACTGAGTTCTGGTGCAATTTGTCACTCATTCCTATAATTCTAGCGTTGCATTTACTGAAAGGGCATCTTAATATGACATTCGCCTTCTCGGACACCAATTCATTTAAGTTTATCTCGTTAAAAGCGGCCATAATGGATGTTGTGTGCTTGGTGCTGGTGCTTCTGAGGGCTTCTGCTAGATATTTTCGAGCTGTTTGAATTTCCAGTGTCAGTATCGATGTCGTCTCCAATTATTTTTCCCCACCAGAACGGACATTCGATCTTGCCAGACACCAGAGTCCAATGAGCTATGATACAAAAGCTTATTGAGCCTCCCAACATTACGATTAAGCTTCAACTACAGTGCGTGTTATGTGGGTGCTTAATTTTGTGAGCATGGCGATGATGTTGGAAGTGCTTCAAACTGCTGCTGAAGAGCATTTGAAGCTCATCACCCAGCGAACACAACGAATTGCATATTTCTTTGGAGAAGTGCTGAGTAGCACCAACGGGTGTGTATCCGCTGCTCATTTACCGTACTAGCTAAACGGTTCACCGGCTAAACTCTAGCGTCTCCGCCTCGAATCCTAGAGCCAGTATTTCGAACTATGGTGATCTGCTCTCATCCTAATATGGGGCAAATGTAAACAAAAGTAAATTCAACCATAAACTTCATTTACATGAATGAACGGCCAGCTCTATTGTGTAATGCGAAGGTGAAATTGAATAAGACCGTATGAAATAAGCATAAAGGGGCAAACAAAGCAGAAATACTGAAAGCACTTGCAATAAACTTACCAAGAGCAAGAAACCATAGCACCAGGATTTCGAGGTTCCACGCAAATTGCAGCTCATTCAAACCTGTCAACAAACCATTATAACCTTATACGCTTCTCAAAGTGCGAAAGGTAAAGCGAACAGATCGTAAATAAAGATCGAACATTCTACCAAATCAGACATATCAACATCTTTCAATTCGGTCTCGAGAACACTTCACATAGGATCATTCCAATATCTATTCATTCCAACATGATACGCATTCTCGTATTTATATCTTGTGTCTCCACATGTCTCGGGTGGAACACCTTGTACTCCTATACCGACGGTAAGTCCTACCTTCATTTGAAGAACAATGACTTGGTGTCGTTGAACTTCTCAATAACCGGGGTGGACCTGGCTGTTGACCTCACAAACAACCAGAAGGTAACGGCGATGGCCGCACCTCCAGAAAACTCAACATTATTCTTGGTGGTAGACCAACTATACGGATTCATAGGCCTGTCCAACACCTCTTCCACTACAGACGTTTGTGGAGAGGGTGTCCTAAGCCTTGTCAAATATGACCTGTCGAAGGACAGCTGGGACGATGTAGGGTCCGAATTGAACATGACGGCGGTGCTGGACTCGTCCTACTACTTACACCCAACTGTCTTGACTGATCTAGAAAACAGCAACTCGGTCTATTTGTACGGTGGAATATGTCAGAGTACAGGCGAAGTCACAAGCCGAATGCTTTCGCTTGATCTCACGCTGATGAAGTTTTCAAATATAACCACCTCCACGAAACCCCAGGCATTCTATGGCGCTGCCAATTTAGCTGCTCCAAACCCACAAACACAATTGACAATTGGTGGGGAAAGTAATGAAGCATGGTTGAGCATGTACCAATTGGCGACTTGGGATTTTGATGCCGGATGGTCTGTCAAACTGATAAGCCATGGAAGTGGGGGAACCAGCAATTCAACGACAAGCGTCAATGCCAGAAGATTCCCGTTGGCTTTGCCAATCTTCACTGCTCTTGATAATAGCTCGATTCTGACGGTATCTTCACTTCTAAGTATCGAAAAAGTTATGGTAGTGGGAGGTGAGTTGGCAGATGGCGACGCATTGCCAACTGTGAGCACACTTTCATTGGAAACCAACAACTGGTACTGGAATTCTACTTTTCAGTCAAGCTTGAATGTGGACGATATACTTGGGGCTGCCACCATTTTTAATTCCTTGGTGGTAATCAATGGAAGTACAAGTGGTATTTCAAAAAGGGGAGCGTCGACATACACTATCAGTCTTTACGATACCACAACACTCAAATCAGTCACTACACTTGCTAAGAACTACGACAGCATAATGTCTTCAACTAATGTTAGCTCCAATAAGTCGATCGACAAGAAGGCGATTTTGGGCTCAGTGATACCCATTTGTGCTATATTGTTGATAGTGGCAGTAGTTGGCTACATTATACGAAGACGCAGAATCGCAGAGAGGTTACAGCGCCAGCAAGAAGAGATGAACGAGATAGATTACCAGTTTTCAACATATATGCCCAAGCCGAGCGAGAACCCATATGATACTGTGCGCCTTTCGAACAGCATCAAGTTATCTGCTAAGGAGAGACGGAAGCATTTGATGAACATTAACAACGACACGAGCTCAACCATAGACGCACATTCGTTCGACTCGTGGTATAAGAAGAGAGAAGAGTTTGATAGGAGCAATGTTGTTCGTGATAGCTACCTTGCATCGCAAGAGACTTTGCACGAGCAGCCAAGAGTATACGATGAAGGGGAGAAGGACGAATTGGAGACTTTGAGCGACAGTGACAGTATACGTATTTTATCGCATGCGAATGCTTCTCCGTTGCAACCCCATAACTCCATAGTCAACCGTAGTGTTTCTATGATCAAAAAATCTCTTTCGTTTGCGAATCCTAGTGCAGAGTACGAAGATCTTCGCAGGAAGAGTATGAAATTGCCGGCATTACCTCCTAAACAGACTTCGGGAGTGATCCCACCACCAGCACCACCAGCCAGAAGGGTCAGCGGGAATAGAAATGTGAACGGTGGAGCCCCTCGAGAGACATCACCGTCACGCAATGTATTTGCCAGTCCACTTGATGACGTTGCTTCGATTGGCAAAGAAGGAAGTGACTCTGAGTCACTGCTAGATGACAAAATGGACGTTCAAGTATTAGTGAGTTCGAAGAGAAGGTCGGTTCTCCGAGTGGTGAATCCAGATTTGCTGACGATACATGACGGAGAGGAAAATGAGAATTCGGACGATAATGAAGGTGGTTCTGCTCAAACAACCACTAAGTTTGGAAACAAGTACAAGGGACTTGCTAATACGGAGCCGTTGAGTATTAGGCAGAGGATTCCTTCTGGGGCGAAGATGCTTGATGATTAGAGATTTATTTTGTGAATTAGATGTATTATATTGTGTTTCTATATAGCTGGAATTGACACATTAGTGAAGAAGCATGAATGAGTGTATCATTGCAACGATCTGGCAAACCAAAAGGGGAAGCTGGAAGAGGTACGACCTGATGTTAGGACGATTTTCGAAAATGGTTGCAAAATTTTAAAATGCAGCATTTCAAGTTTCAAGCTTAAACCAAGGCTTCTAGTGGTTAAATACCACTTCACAGGACGGTCATTGTCATTCTGTTAGCCCTGTAACAACCAAGAGTCCACCGTTTTTATCAAAGTCTCGGTGAAGCACAAATATGAATTTATCTCACATTGACTGTACCCTTCTCCTAGCACCCATCCTATTGGTATATCTTTGATTTTGCGGCAAAATCAGTGGAACGATAAGGCTACGAAACAGAGAACACAACCCCTATCACTATACTGGTAAGCTCCTTCGGATATTTAGACTGGCAGAGACTGCATTTTCCAAAGTGAGGCCACCACCGTCTAACACGTTTTAATTACCAGCTCAACAGCTAACACAATCCCAAAGATACCCTCTAGAGTGAACCAGCTCCAGCAACGACACTGAACACTTCGCCCCCGGCCCATTAAAAGTCAACATGCCCCTACACCGCACATCCGCCAACACCACCACCAACAGCATACTCTCAACGCCGTTGAGCACCGCCAGATCAGCCTCATCTCGGCCGCAAATACGAACATATACGAAAAAAACACCTTCTATCTTTAGATCACCTGCCTAGGCACACACAGATCGACACACTCTGCAGTCGCCAGGCTATGCGAACAGGCCCGAAGCACAGCCTGCTCAGCACTCGGTGTCGCCGGATGGTGGCCGCAGCCAAAGACAGTAGGCGTTCGCCGCGGTGCTAAAGATAGAACCAGGTCCGTGCCTGGCTGGGCCTAGGAGAACATATCCGTTATTACCGCGCCCAGTACTGTGTGATGAACAGCCTGGTGGCAGAGGGGGGGCAAAATCGCACTACCAGAGAAAAAATAGTCACCAGTATCAAAATGTCACCACCAAAAAAAACACTCTATTGTCACCAGTCGTACCAACAGATTAGACAAACACAAGACATAGGACCAGTCACCATGGAAGACAACTTTGACTTGGATTCTTATGGCTTCTCCGGAGAGAATACAAAACTCAACGGGGGGCTATACCTGGACTATGACCAAGATATGTATGGTCAGTCCTCCCAGCAACACCAACAGAACGGCCAAGCCTTGAACCAACAGCCGCAATCCTTGGGCCAACTGGCTCAGCTGTTCAACCAGGACACATCCAATTTGGATCTTCTGGCTCAAATATTGAATCAGCACGCCAATTCCGTGGACCTGCTGGTGCACACATTGAATCAGCAGCAAAGTGATGTGTCTCAGAATCATTTGGTCAACCAACTGGCACAGAAAATGCAGCAAAACGAAGAACTTTCCCATTTTAACCTGAATATGAATCAAAGCCCGGATCCGTTTGACCAGTCGCAGAACTCACAAGGTCAAAACCAGTCTCAAGGCCAGGCACGCCAACTGCAATCCCATCAAACACAATCCGCTGCAAACCACTCCAATTTCACTCAGACAACTCCAAACTTATTCCAGACTAACCAGCAGATACTGCTGCAGTACCCTCGACTGTCTCCAATGGCAGAATTCAACCTCAATTTGGACCAATATGACCTTTTGAACAAGAATATCAGCGAAAGTATCGCTGATACTGCCGAAAACTCAAACAACTTGGATTTCCAAACTCAGGAATATCATCCGCAGAACATCTCTTTCAATATGCCTGGAGGTTTCAAGAACGACAATATGGATTTGGATGACTCCCCTCCTTTCACTATCGAGCTGGATCACTACAACGAACGTACGGCTCTCGAATCGCTAAACAACGAGACGGAGTCCCTTTTCAGAAGCAGTCTAAACCCAAACAAGAGAAGTTATACCAAGTATGGTGATTCTCCATTCAATGAATCCTCACGTGCTTCCTCAATGAACAATATGACTGGCAATTTCAATAACCAGCATTTCACTGCAAACTACAATGCGAACCCCTCGGTGAACTCCAACTTCGCAGCAAACGTGAGCCCTAACTCGAATGGTCATATAAGCAATAATGGTGTGGCCAATGGCCAGAACGGTGCCTCCATTGTGCACGGCTCTCACACTCCGGCAAACTTCTCAGATCACATAAGAAAGGAATCAGTCGACAGCTACTACCTGCATCATACTTTGAGTGTTCCGCTTCCTCATTCGTTTTCGAATGCATCTGTCAATAACCACTTGTACAGTGAGCTTTCACCCCTCACCACAACCACTTCACTTACCCCTTCAGTTGGTTCTGTACATTCTGCACAACCTTCCTTCTTTTCGGCTCAGCAGCATTTCAGTAGGAACTCAATCGATCAGCAACCGCCGCTGTCGATACATAGGCCATCTTTTGACTTGATATACCTGACAAACAGACCATCCATGGACAGCCAACAGTCCCAGCATTCACAACAGTCGCAGCAGTCGCTGCAGACTCCTGCTCTGGTAAATCAGAGACAGCAGTCTGGAGGCCGTTACACAAGCTTTACCAATTCCCTTACCAATATGATTCCTTTTATGGGAGATAAGTCACAGAGACCACCTCCAATAGTAGGTTCAGGTCCCACTTCTCCATCTCTGGCTAACTCATATGTTAATAACACTCTGCAACAGCGTCAACCGCAGCAGCTGAGACATCTAATACGAAGCATATTTAAGAGCAATGTTAACAACAATGCGGCTGTGCTGCATGATGAGGAAGCGTTCTTAAATCAGGACATCGAGATGTATGGGGATGGAAATGACAATAATGGTTATAATGGAGCTAACGAAAATCTGAATTTCAATGATATAGAGAACAATAATGAAGACAGCAGCGGAAATGATTTCAATGGCCAGGTCAATTCTGACTCCATTGCCATTGATGGTGTCACCATTAATGTACCTACTGGCGTTTCAGCGGCTGGAGAAGAATACTTGGTGATGGGTTCTAAGGAAGAGATGGAAATGAAAAAGGCAAAGCGGTCCAAGAGACTGTTGTTCACCCGTTTCAAGCCAGTAAAGAGCGAGCCAGCAGAAGATAATGAAGAGCAAAGGGAAGAGTTTCACGAACGTGCAGACTCTGACAGCTTGCCCAATAGTCTCGTTGGTAACGTTTCATTCCAGAACTCTATTAGCGCTACTCCATCTTTGTCTACAAATATTGACGCCCACCTGAACAGCTCGCAGGTGCAGCAGCAGCAGCAGCAACAACAACAACAACAGCAGCAGCAGCAACAGCAAAATATGCTGGAGCCTGACTACGCTGCATTATTCCAAAACGTAGGGAAGCGCAAGAATATCGTTAATTCCCGTAAGAAGACGAAGAAGGAAGAGCCCAAGTATGAAGAGGATTATGACAGCGATGCAAGTGATATGAGCGAAGAGAGTGAGGCAAACAGCGGACAACTAAGCAATTCCTCGTCAAACACATCTTCATTCTACAATGCAGAAGGAGCTCATGACGGGACTTCCATTACTAGCGCTGGTAAGCGAATCTTGGGGTCCAAGTTGCTCGCGAAGAAGAGTGGTAACTTCTCAGGAATGAATATACGCAGAGAGAAGGTCGTGGTATCGAGTACCGAGGTCAAGGATGATGGCGTGGAAGTGGAGGTCGATCTCAAATCGCTAGACCTTCCTGCGAACACCCAGATCTTCCCAACTAGTATCATAAACTCAAAGAGTCGCACTCGTGGCCGGAAGGAAAACAAGGAAGCTGACATGGTTGACCTGTCCAAGATATACTTGTGCAATTACTGTTCACGTCGTTTCAAGAGACAGGAGCATCTTAAGCGTCATTTCCGGTCACTACACACTTTCGAAAAACCTTATGACTGTACAATTTGCAACAAGAAATTCAGCCGGTCCGACAATCTTAACCAACATTTGAAAACTCACAAGGAGGAGGAAGAGCAGGAACAGAGACAGTTGCAGCTATTACTCGAACAGCAACAACTTCAGCAGCAGAACGGTGGCGTTCCAATGGACTCAAATGACACCTTACACACGTTGGAGAGGGTACAGGAGTAGTATATAGTTCGTCCATATATTTACGGAGTATTACTTTGTCAACCCTTTTGAAAGCTTTTTATAATACTTCGAAGAATTAATTAAGAAACAATTATTGTAGCACTACGCAAAAGACCCGGCTTAAAGCGAAGTCTAGAGATGGGAGTGATCTTGAACGAGAGAGAGCTACCACGGATAAGATCCCACTGCTGACATGCATGAAGACGGTGGTGAAATTTCGCTTCCCCAGCTTGACTCTTAATCGTCAGATTTTACTTCTTTCGCAATCACCTCTAAATTCGCTTGTAAATCTGACCAAAACAACTCATTAAGCACCAATACAACTCAATGCTGGAAATAGAAGCGAACTGGGATATGGTGATAACCTCACTACAGGATATCTGCAGTGCGAACGAGGCACTCACATTCAACAATATCTACAAAAAGTATAGAGACAAGCCCTTGGAAGCAGTTGAAGAAGGAGACGAGGATTCGGACCTGCTGAAGTTGAAGGAAGACATAGATGACCACAAGGCAAATATAGGCACAGCATTGCGTTTAATCGACACTTCCCAGCAGAACTTGCAGTTAATTATCGAGCAGTTGGTGCGTGATCGCGGAAAGAGCGTACCAGGTGCTACTGGAGGTAAATCGTCTGGTAAGGGTAATGTAGCAGGTAAATCCAGCAAAGTGAGTGGTAAGTCAGACAATCCAAGGAGCTCAGGAACTTGGCGTGCAGGTACTGCCAAAGCATATTCTTCAAAAGGTCTGGGTATTGGAAAGGGAGTTCCTTCGAATGCTGCTTCAAATGCCAGCTTGAAGAAGAGCATACGGAAGACCGGTCGACTGATGCATACGTCGAAGTACAATGCGTCTGAGCCGATCCTTATTGGCTCAGAGGTGGCATATAAGCTTAGAAATAGGCATATGGAGGAATGGATTCAATGTGAAGTGATGAAAGTCATAGGTGATGGAATAAAGTTTGAGATACGTGATCCAGAGCCAGACGAAAATAACAACCCAGGACAGACTTTCAAAGCTAATTACAAGGAGGTACTATTGATACCGCCATTGGCAGAGGTGAAGGATTTAGTGAACTATCCCTACGGTACTAAGGTGTTGGCAAGATATCCAGAGACAACCACGTTTTACCCGGCCATAGTTGTTGGAAACCGCAAGGATGGAAACGTCAGGCTCAAGTTTGATGGAGAAGAAGAGGTCAATAAAGAAACAGAGGTGGAGCGTCGGTTAGTGTTGCCTTTCCCCGAGAAGTAGGGAATGCCACAATAAAAAAAAAACAAGTTTTGGCGTACAAGGTAACCGTTGACTCGTTTATGCTTTCGTTTTATCTTGGAAACCAAAGTATTCACCTCCATAAAGGCTCAGCGAACGTGCTCAGGCTCTGGAAAGTTCCTAATTCTGCCTGCACTCGATTGGATAGCGCTTGACATTGATAAATGACATAGAGTCACCATTGTCCAGAAAAGTTACCAAGCTAAACAGAATGACTCCATACAATAAAGGTATCCACAATTTTGCAACCATAGAAGGTTGTTCCGTGCACTAACTGGAGTATTAACGTTACTCACAAGAAAATCAAAGAGCAAACAATAGCCCAGGGAGAGTCAGACATTAGCAGCATTTCCAGGCCCAAAAGATTGGCAACTTTGCTAAAGAAACGGCTTTGGTAGATCACGTTAGGAACTACTATAGCATTCCAACTGTGCGTTGAGTGTCTGGAAGTGTGATCTTATAGTCTGACCTTCTGAATTTGTTTGCGTCCTTTGCAGGCCGTTTTCTTCCTATCAGTCTACTCTCGAGCTACTTAAAAGGGGACAATCTTGACTCAAACTTGTAAAACGTTGTTATGCTCAAATAAATACTACTTATGCAAGTATGCTACCAGCACTGTAGCCCGTATAGCCCTTGCCACAGCTGCATTCGTCAGCGATGCTTATAGTGTGGGGGACTTTCCAGCTTAGTCAGACTTTTCTACATTGCAAGACCGAAAAAAATGCCAAATGTTGTCCACCGGTTTGACACTCCTTAGCTAGCTGTTAATACTAGCAACCTATTGCTACAATTGCTAAGAACTACTGCTACTATCAAGATGGACGGGATGGACATAGATGATTACTCAAGAGTATGTTGATGATTTTTTGTTTTTGGACTTGAGGAAAGATGGTTGGCGGTGACGGTGATGACGATGGTGATAAAATTGCTCCGATGATTTGTTTGCCATGAGGAACCAAACACAGACCTGGAGGGAGGCTACGCTGGGCAACATGGACAGAGTACGTCTGACACGTCTCTTGTGGCCTTGTTCGGAGTCTGTTTGAATAGCTCGATAGCATGCTACAGCAGACGACCCAACCTCCTAGTCCCTCTTACTAGAATGAATGCTAATACTATTTAGGATCGCTCGCGCTCACCAGTGAGAGAAAGATCTCGTTCCCTTCAGAATGAAGGTGCAGGTGGAGCTGAAGAGGACCAGAGTCACTCGAGAAGAGACTATGGCTATTCACGTGACAGAAGAGACGGTGGAAGAAGAGACTATGATAGTGGGAGCGGTAGAGACTCGAGACGTGGAAGAGGCGGAAACGACAGGAGAGACCGTGGCGACAGAGGTGGATACAGTGGCGAAAGCAGGGACTACGCTTCAAGAAGAGATTACAGCTCTAATAACTTTGCTGCTGCTGGATCTTCCACCGCTGCCGATGACGACTTGTACCGTGCCAAAACTGAGCGTAACTACGATAACTCTATCTTTATTGGTAATATCCCATTTGACTGTACTCCACGTGATGTTGAACTGATTTTCAATAACCAATTCAAAATCGTCCGTGCTGATATTGTAACCAATCGTGGTAGATCTCGTGGTATGGCTACAGTCGAGTTTGACAACAAGGCTGCTGTCCATGACGCAATTGGTAAGTTCGACCATATGGAATTTCGTGGCAGAGAAATATTCGTGAGACAAGACTACCCACCTCCAGAGAAGAAGGAACGTGTTGTAAGAGAAAGAGGAAGAGATTCTAGGGATCCTAGAGATTCCAGGGATTCCAGGGACTCCAGGGACTCTAGAGACCAAAGAGATTCAAGAGATTCAAGAGATTCAAGAGATTCAAGAGATCAAAGAGACTCGAGAGACTCAAGAGACTCAAGAGATCAAAGAGACTCCAGAGACCAACATAGGGAAAGGAGAACCGTTAACCCTGCGGACCCTGGAACTGAGGTGTTTGTTGGTAATTTGCCTTTCTCGGTAAACTGGCAGGCTTTGAAGGACTTGATGCGCAGGGCCGGAGAGGTCACTAGGGCAGATGTCCGCTTAGACAACTGGGGTAAGTCTCGTGGTTTCGGAACTGTCTTTTTCCAAACAGATGAAGATGCCCAGCGTGCTGTGGAAATGTTCCAAGGTTATGAAATTGAGGGTAGAAAGCTCGACACCCGTCCTGGAAGAATGTCTGGAGCCAGGTCTGGTTTCAGCTCTACAGCACCTCCACGTCGTGAACGTGATCTGTATGATGTTTCAAAGGGCCGTGGCCCAATTGCTAAAAATACCGAATTTACTGAGGGCGTTTCTGGAGCTGGTGAACGCTCGGACACTATTTTCGTTACCAATTTACCATTTGTAACCAACAATGATGATTTGTACGAATTGTTCGAGACAGTGGGACGTACGACTAATGCTGAAATCCAATATAACGAACAAGGTAAGCCAACCGGAAGTGCTGTTGTTCAATTTGAGTTAGCTGAGTTGAGTGACAATGCAATCCAAAACTTGGACAATTACTTATACGGTGGAAGAAACTTGAAGATTTCTTATGCAAACAGACCTGTAAAGCAACAGCAGCAAGTTGGAGGAGTTCCTACTGGACCTTCTGGACAGTTTAAGCCAACCATAAACAACAACGAGGTTGCAGATGTTGAAATTGGAGATGCAGATGTCGAGATTGCAGATGCTGAAGTTGATACTGGAGACGTTGCAATGGACGTGGTTCCAGAAATAGCTGCTCAATCTGAGCAGCCTGAACAAGTTGAAGAGACTGTTCAAGAAGAAAATGTTGCGCCAGCGCAAGCACCATTTGCTGCTGTGAACGCTGATGGGGCGTAATTGTAGAATGAAATAAAAATAAATAGCTGAAATATACGCTGATCCTAAGTGAAACTCCTATGAATGGTGATAAATATCCTTTTAGCAAAAGGGAAGGGTAAAGTTGTTTTGGAATTTGGAGTATGTCAAGGAAACATCAATATTTGCAAAATATCTGCAGAAATCACCTAGTATTAAGGAATTAACGAGGCCCATAACTGAATCCACTTCATATTCTATCAAAATGTAGCACCAACTTCTGAATTTCTACACACATTTGGGTGGGCTTTGGTGGTGTTGCTTTATTAATAAATGGCAGTATGGCCAACTGAGCCACTTTGAAATCTGGAAAAAATAGGGAGGAAACCGGTCATCTTTTCAAAAACCAATACGTAGGACAACTACTTAGTAGCCTACCTATTTAGAAGATACACAACCTGGTGCTATCAAATTGCCTAAGACCAATTAACGGATCCAGCTCACTCATCAACAGAACCGTGCCAGCTTTAATACTGGAGCTAAGTACCAATAGGAATTGATATTTACCATTGCATTCAAAGCTTAAGGTTAAACAGAAAAACTCTTCAAAACACAAATAATGGCAGAAACGGCACCCGCTAAGAGCACCTTTTCCATCAGCTTCAATGCTCAGATATTTATTGTTGCAATTGCCATATTTCTTCTACTTGTTTTCCACTTTAGACACAAGATAAGAGCATACTTAGATGAACGTCATAATCGTTTGAGATTCGGTGGATTCTTCTACGTACCAGCAGACAGAGGCTCTCAAGAGTTGAGTAGCTTCGAGCAGGACCTAGAAGATGGATTACACAGTGCCACTTTCAGCCTTGAAGGGAATCTTAATGGAGACACCAGAAAGGGACTTCTGGAGCAGGCTAAACTCGATATCAAAGGAATCATGGAGTCAAATAATGTTTCATTCGATAAGGCTAGGTTGATCTATACGCAACGTGAGTTAGATCGTAATGGAATCGATAAGGATGGGTTACCTCGCGATCCCAAGTTGGTTACATTTTAGAGTTGAGATCAGAAGATTTATTGGATAAGTGCATCGAGGTTGAGCTAGAGAAAAGAATCTTTCATTGGGGAATCGAACTTAGCTTCGAGGCCTATATCGCATTGCTCACTGATCACATGTTAGACGACAAGAAACTCTAAGCTATTTACAATATATGCTGAGAGTTGAAGGTGTCATTTCCAAGAGAATTATTTTTGGTTTCTGAGACTGTATGATGAATTTTGACGGATTTAAAACTTCCTACTAGGATGATATCATCCTTGAGTCATTTAGATGAGCTTGAGCCACCGTAGGGCGAAAGAGGTTTCAGGATGAATCACATGTTTAGTTCGCTCATCCAGAAGAAATTGACAGGAGGGTGGAGTTGCCTTTTGGGGAGAATACCATGCACATATAACATCGCCATACGTTCTTATTAAATTGACTCAGCTGGTTGAGCCAATTCCTAATACTTGCGATGATGCCACATGAAATGTGTCGCTTCAGAAGTCCATTTTTATAATTTTATACGAGTTCCAAAGGAGGCACTTTTATTGCCAAATAAACCCTTGAAGTGACTTTACATTTTGTATCATACCGTGCTCTACCCTTATTGCCACGGTCTTTTAAAGTCGCTTTCACTAAAAGTACTCATTCGTCATTTGGCTGCGAAAAATTCACAATTCTATTGTTGCATTATTACCGTGAAATTGTAGTGAAATACATGAAACACTCACCACGACCAACTTACAACAAAGGTGCTTAGTTCGGGCTCATATACTCTTTACCATGCTTCAATTACATTTTGGGTGCTTACCAGCTTTACCGAATATAACTCAAATGCTCGAGATTTGGAAGATCTCTCGTGTACCTTACTACGGTTACCGAGAGAGAACTCCTCCTATAACGAAATCGTCCAGTCACCCTCCGAGCAAATATACCTAACAAGTAGTGGCTCCGCAAGATAGTCTCTTCCACGATAATACAATCACACAGGAACTACGTTCCCCCTTACTAAGTAAAAACGAACTAAGAGGAGCTCAACAAGAACAATGCTCAAATTAAAGTCTTCGGTATAGTCCATTCCAACTGAAACCACAATGTTGAGTTCATCTCCAAAGACAATAGCTTTCAATTTCCAACAATATCCCACCCTGCAGCTTGCACGTAATTCGAAAGCTAAACCCAATTTCATGCTAACTAACCATGCTTGATTCGCTACCATATCACATCATTTAACAGTCGTCATGAAGATCCTATTCGCCGTGGACGCACCAGCCTGGGCACTCTAGTTCCCAAAAAAGCCAGCATTTCAACAGGACGATCGTCATATCCCAAGGAGCAAGCCCCTGCGGTACCGTGCCCGTACAGCTGACTTAAGAGGTTCCACAGTGTCTCTGCTCAAGAGTCTCTGGCCATAGCTAGAGGCCCCGCCTATTTTCGTTGTATTCGCGACTTGGCCCGATCTGGAAATGCGCGGTGTGTTTACCTTTTCGTTCGAATCATCTGAAATTTCACCAGCATGCCTGGCAGCCGTAGCCAGTGTGATTCGGTTAGTGTACCTGTGCGCACACACTGATCTCCATACGCCAGCCGGTTGCTCAGATCGTCCTGTTTACCGTTTCAACGTTCAATTTCCAGTTTCGATCTCCGCTTTCGTCTGGCTTTTCTTTATTAATACTGCTCTTCGGAATGTATTTGTTTCATTGTCGTTTTTGCGCGTATTAACAAACAGAACTGAATAAAGAAAACATTGGGATTGAGGCAGCAATGAGTATATATCACCGATACGCCAGTCGAGAACACGATATGGTTTTTGAGCAGAACCGAAAGAAACCTCCGTCCAAAATGGGTGCCACTCGTACTACTAAAACACAGAAAATGCCTCCCAGGCCCTCCAGATCATACAAGGTAGCAGCTACAGATACTCTGGTCGTCAACCCTATTTCTGATGCGACAGTCGGTGAGACTTTGCCTGCTGAAACCACAACACAACAAAGCATACCCATCCAGATCCCTCCGCTCGGCATCGATCCTCCCATAGACATCGCCAGCTTCAAGAGCATCGCACCCAACGCAGCCTACTTCGCAGGCTTTCTCCCCAACTTGGGCCATATCCTCACCGTAGTCTACGAAGCCAACAACCACCTTCTGACCATCTCCATAACAAAGTACGGAGTGTCCACCTACAAGAACCTCGTTCTAAACCCAACATCGAGATTCTGGCCAAGTTGCGAGAACCTCTCTCCAGAATATGCCCATTCGCCAGTGCGCCGTGCATTGGCTGTATCGAACTTGAAGAACTTCAATCGTTTGGTAAATCATCCTGGCCAACTTTCATACAATAAGTACTGGGACGAAACCGATGCTGGTGCATTGGCAAGCTCAATGCAGCTATTAACCACCAGGACTCCTACGGAATTGGGTCAGAAGTTACTAGAACTAGGCTTACTTCAACTGCACACCGTGAGGCTGCTCGTTCTAGATACAGTGTACGATAATGTTTCCACGAGAGCAAGCGACACCATAATCGAAGAAAACAACCGTTTGGTCAACTTAATGGGAGAACAACTAGATCAGCTATTTGATCCGTTGCTCGAGTACTCTCCCGAGGCCATGAGAATCAGCTATAATGCCCCACTGGCTGAACACTTTGTAGCTCCTTTGATTCAAAACGACCCAGATATTACAAACATCGTCGGCGAATTGCTTTCCGTGCAGACAAACTTCACCATGGGACTTGTAAATTTGTTGCAAAACTTCGTCATACCACTACGCATCCATGTCTTGGCTCTGGCAAACAAGCAGACCAAATTTAGCAAGCAGAACACTGGCATCGCAAAGATCAACTTGGTCTTCCCACCAACCATTGACGAAATCACTCGTATCAACTGCATATTACATGAAGCACTTACCCGTGCAGCACGTTACGGATACGTTGAAGTCTTCAAGGTCATGGCAATGGTACTCCCATATTTCTATAAAGCATTCATCAGGCATGAGGCTAATCTTAAGTCATTTTCAAGTCGACTTAAGAGGTTTTCCGCCAGAAATGGCAAGGTTTTCGAGAACCAGGAAATAAATAAAGGAAAGTACTCCATTGGAGGAATTGAGTCCATTGTGGTTGGCTCTCTTTTGGAAATGCCCAAATTGAGGTTGATTCTTGAGAGATTGGAGAAAGCCACCAGAAGTGCAAGCTCCAAGCTAACAGATTTGCTGGAAGAGACCGCCCATGAAATTGAAGTGAAGACCTTACATGCAACATACACTAGGAAAGTAAGCGAAGGGGAAAGGAGGGCACACTTTCTGGATGACTCGTCTCTCGTAGACCAACCGCAGGTGATTCCACAATCCCGCTCTCAAGCAAGGGCAAACGAACTATCCCTTATTGAGGAGTACTATAAATGCGCAATAGATGTTATTGATGCCTTTGGAGGCTCGCAACTTGAGGCTGCTGAAGATGCTGATGCAAGAGCTGCTCAAATCGAGGTTAATCGTCATGCTACCAGACTGCGCATCTTCACACCCTCCGGTAAACTATTACCTGAAATAACATCGCTTTGGCCACCAGAACTTCAACACAATTCGCTCACTCGTAAAGTTGTCGGTATATTTGAGCTTACTCTGACTGCTCCGAACAAGTTACACAACATCGACATATTGATTATATTCTCGGATTACCTTTTGTTCTTGACTATTGATGATAACAAATACTATTTGACGGGCCTGCAGCTTTCTGTTGCAGACATTTTGATGCATTCATTGATCAACGAGAAGCCCTTGCCAGAAGTTGACTTCCCACTGATGGTAGTTGCGGGCTGGTGTGGAGTTAATGATGTACTTGTGAGTGTTTGTGATGAAAACGAAACTTCTCTGGGCACTCTGAACGATCTCAACGACCAAGAGAAGCCAACTCACACGTTCTTGCGCTTTTTAAATACAACTGGTGGGTTTCTTTCTCCAGAAAGGCTGCCAACAGAGCTTTCACATAAGACTTATCAGTGTGCAGAACCTCACAGAGTGGTTGAACTACTCAACAAGGCAAAGGTGTTACATAAATCTCAGCCTTTCCATCTCTTTAAGTCGTCTGGATTGCTTGACATCTACTCCACTGCACACCAGGTTGATGCGTATGAGCTTGAGAATTGCAAATCTCCGTTCGCTTTATTCCTCAACATCTCAATCGATGAGCCTGTTAGGTACTTTGAGGAACATGCCGGTTTGCATTTGATAGTTCAAGCGTCATTCATAACTGAGCAACTGATACACCTTATGGCGTACAACCGGAAGGGTGACTTCGTGTATAACGAAGTCGTGACAGTGGACCTGTTCCATGAGAGCGTAGAAGAAATCGTCGCGAAGAACTACGGCTTGATGTATGGAACCTTCTCTCCAGTCGTTGAAGGATTGAGCAGAGCCTATGCTGACGACTTGGAGTATTTTGTCAGCGTCTTTACGGGGTACAACAGGGCTAAGTTATTGAGGTACGCGCAAGAAGAAGAGGATAGACAACAGAAAGAAATACTATACGAGAGAGAAAAGGTCTTGGAGAGAGTACGCAAGGAAAACGAAAAGATCGAGATTGCAAAAGCACAAGAAAGAAGAAAACAAAAGGAACAAGCACGTAAGGAGGAGAAGGAGTTGGAGTTGGCCTTGAAAGCTGAACTGGCTAACCAAGTCACCAAGAAGAAGTCGTTTATCAGTAAATTATTCAAAAGCTTCAAAAAGAAGGACAAGAAGGAAGCGGATGTGATCCACAATGACAAGAAAGTTGAGCGGAGAAGACTGAAGTTATTAGGACAGATTAGTGCACCATCTAATCCAATAATGCCTGGACAAACTGAAAGTGCTTCAGCTCCACAAGTCGCGACCATCACTCCATCTTCAGAGAGAAAGATCTCGGACACATATATACCACGTGGAAACCGTACTGAATATGCAAACATACTTGCACCATCTCCAGATCTCAAAAAGGCAGTGCAAGAGGTGCTTCCTCCATCAGAGTTGGCACCTAAGATGCTGCTAAGGCAGAAACTCTCCAGCAGAACACTTCGTTCTTCAGCCAAACTGATTGAGGTCGCAAACGCGGACACAAACAGTGAGGTCTATATCCATAACAAACCCTCAAATCTGTCGATGAAACTGTCATTGAAGCTGGCTATGAAACAGAGACAGATTTCTTTGACAGAAAGGAATGCGATTGCATTGGACCAAGTCGAAGAGCGCAAGGTTTCACAACAAGTGGGACCAACCATCGACTTAGCCCATATTCCATTAAAGGAATTTTATGGAGATGGTGAAAGTAACTGGACTGTTTTCAGCAGAGATAACTCTTCCCTATTCGACGATATCCAGAAGTTAAAGGCTCAGGAAGAAGTTGAAATAAGTGGATCTGAGAGACTCAGCAGTGGAGCATCCAGAAAGATTAGTGGACATAGCACTCATAGTGCTAGAACCAGCACAAGCATTGGCACTTCAATTACGACTGCCAGAAACAGCACCAGCAATAGTGCCAAAGCAAGTGCGAGGGTCAGCACAAGTGCGCTGAGTAACGACAGTATCGATTATAGTAAGACTACCTCTCCAGTGGCTGGCTCCTTTGTCGAAGAGTTTGAAGCAAGATTTGGAGGTTACGCATCGATGCTGACGTTTGAAGTTCCACGAAATTACTTTCAGAAAGAAGATTCAATTCAATCATTGACTCTGACTCAGGCGATCGAGGAATTCAAGAAAAATATCCATTTCGATGATTCTCTTGATATTGACTATGATGACTTAGGAACGATAGGCGGTCTGAGAAAATTATCGATTGTAGAAACGGACGAAGAAACAGACAAGGAAAGAGAACTGCTGTCGTCTGAACTACTCCACTTTTCGGATTCTGATCAACACGAAGTTGCAAAGAGGTATGCCGGTGTTGTTAAGATTATTAACTTGAGCTCGCTTACATTGACAAGCTCTGAGGATGAGTTCTATTCACCAGATGAATTTGAGTTTAACACTGATGCGTATTCGAAGCAGAATGCTGAAAAATCATTTGTTCGTCAACCATTGAAGTTAAACCCAGGAACATCTGTTGATATTCCAATTATTATGACCCCCACTTCTCAAACGAATACTTCATTATCGAGCGAGGCCACCATCATAAATGAACCTTCTCGCAGCCATTTACATCGCTCAGTTACGGACAAGGACCTTGCAATTCCAAGAGACAGCTCGATTGCCTACTTGCTGGGAATATTGGATGGTACCTTAGAAATTGAAAGTTTCAAGTAGACTTGATTACATATATACCCAATGAAAGACTACAGTTTTGATATATTTTGACATAAATGAGTTTAGAAACCGTATCAACCATAGTGGTCCAATAGCGTAAGGTTCCACCTTTGGTGAGCGACACCGACAGTGCTCTTATTTTGAGTGTCGCTCGAGACAATGAAACACATCCGAATTAGTTTCATGCTTGGATGCAAATTATTTTGCAGCAAGTTACTTCTTAAGGTCCTGAGTGTAGTTCAGCGACGGTAATAGCACCATCACTGTAGAAGCATATAGAGTAACAAAATAAGCTCGTTCGAATTCTGTCAAATTCAGACTTGATTGAGAAGTGTTTCTTGTTTTGTATTCATTGTAACATCATATATACACTATTACTTGGATTCTTTCAAGATCTTGGTCACGGCAGCAGCAACGGCATCTCCTACCTCCTTAGTAGAGCTCTTTCCACGCAAATCGGCAGTTCTGATGCCTGCATCCAAAACCTGCCCAACGGCCTTCTCCAAGGCATCGGCCTCCTTTAATGAGTCCAATGACAATCTCAACATCATGGCAACAGACAAAATGGCAGCGACTGGGTTGACCTTGTTTTCTGGCAAGTCTGGAGCAGAACCATGGCATGGTTCATAAAGACCAAATGCAGAATTAGTGTCTGGTAACGACGAAAGAGATGCAGATGGTAACAAACCGAGCGAGCCTGGAATAACGGAAGCTTCATCAGAGATGATATCACCAAACATGTTAGAGGTAATGACGATACCATTCAACTTTGTTGGAGATTGCACCAAGATCATAGCAGCTGAGTCAATCAATTGATGTTGAACCTTTAATTGAGGGAATTCGGTGGAGATGACTTTGTCAACAGTACGACGCCACAATCTCAGCGAAGCTAAAACGTTAGCCTTATCCAAAGACCAAATTGGTAATGGAGGAGTGTGTTGCAAGGACATGAAAGCGGCCATACGGGTGATTCTGGTAACTTCTGCAACAGAGTATTTCTCAGTGTCCCAGGCAGTTTCTCCATCTTCAGATTCTTCTTGTTCGAGTCTTTCACCGAAGTAGATACCACCAACAAGCTCACGGACAACAGTGAAGTTGGTACCACGAACAATTTCTGATTTCAAAGGAGATAACTCAAGCAAGGATTCAGAAACAAAGTTGCAAGGTCTCAAGTTGGCGTACAAGTTCAATTCCTTTCTGATTTGCAACAAACCTAATTCTGGTCTCACAGATCCAGTACCCCATTTAGGTCCACCAACAGCTCCAAGTAATACAGCATCACTTGATTTGGCAGCAGCCAAACTCTCGGCAGGTAATGGAGCACCGGTAGCATCAATCGCAGCACCACCAATTAAGTGGTGTTTGAATTCAAACAGGAGCTCTTGGTGTGGGGTAGCAGCTTCGATAGCACGCAAGACCTTGATTGCTTCAGCACAAACTTCGGTACCAACGTGGTCACCAGGAAGAACAGTGATAGTTTTGACAGCCATTATGTAGTTTACTTAGGAGTTGTAATAGGGTTCCAGAGAAGAAAGGTTGAACTAAAACTGAAAAATTCGACATTTAAATAAGAATTTGCATTTCGCGAGCTCAGGGCCGGTACAGGAGCTTACCTAAGAATATATACAATGATTCAACCATGCCGACGATAGTGACTAATAGACGACTCTAGCTGCGTATGAAATAGAGAGGAGAACATGACGACCATTTGCTTCTAGAAGGGTTTGTGGAGAATGTTTTGGTAATGTTATATTTACTGGTTGGGACTTGTTGTTGGTGTTCTTTGAACTAGTCTGGGGTACCGAGTTCAAAGAACGACAATTTCTAGAGTATGAGCAGGAACTCTTCATAAGCCATTAATATGAATAGAATGGGAACATCATAGTCCATTCATCTGCTGCTTCTGTTTGGTTGGTCTAAGAGCATAAAGAGCATGATGGTTTGATAATGGTTGCGAAAAATGCCACTGTGGAACCCTAAAATGGAGCTCTACTAGACACGGGTAAGAATGAGAACTAACCAAGAGATAGTAGGCTTAAGCTCTTGCTTCTTTCCTTCTATGATTCTGACTTTGGCCTTCAAGCACTCAGTCAAGAATTTCGATAGCGGAGTGCAACTAACTCCCTTTAGCGTTAGCAAGGGACTGGTGCACTAAATTGGAGGGTCTTCGAAGCAATAAGTCCAAGTAAGCAATTCTATGCTAGTAGTAGAAGTAGAACTTACTCTATATCATACTTTCACCCTTTTCGTACACATGTATGATTTCAATTTGTATTTGCATGATAGGTTCCACGTTTTGTCAATAACCTCTGAGGTGAAAATGTTTTGAACATAACCTCTAATGTGTCAAAATAAGAAAACTATATAAAAGCCAGAAAGGAATCTAAGGTTACACTTGGAACAAACCCGTTAAGGATCAATTAGCATTACCTGAGGATTTCAACTTGCCGAAATGGCGTCTGCT
Source organism: [Candida] mesenterica (assembly GCA_030559045.1). Taxonomy (NCBI): domain Eukaryota; kingdom Fungi; phylum Ascomycota; class Pichiomycetes; order Serinales; family Debaryomycetaceae; species [Candida] mesenterica. Next base: position 894,200 of record JAKTQV010000006.1, on the reverse strand, counting down.
GCCATGGACTTGAATCTTGAGCATTGAAATAAAAATGCCCCAATACCTTTTAATATCGATGATCATATATAATTAAGAAGGTGATAGTAATACGTGTAGCAGTTGGAGGCTACTACTACCAAGTGAATATTCAGCCGAGCTTCGATTCAGTTTATCCTGAAACATAACCAATGTCCAGATGTGCGACTACCACACCTAAATATAACAAGCCGTCACCCGTCAATTACAAGTCATGAGATACAACTAGATGGACAAAGACTCCACTAACCTCCACTCGGTCTCCAGAGTGGTTCCCCGTTATCAAATATTTCAAATCACAAACGTAAAGTATGGTGGAGTTGCAGCCACACCTACAACAGCGATCTTTAAGACAATTTCTGGAACCTTTAAACTGCCTCATCCAGCTTGTTAGCTGGAAAACGACGTCCCCACCAATAAGATTATCAAGATTTCTTATCTTGCATGTTGTCTCAAGATGAGGAGGAGAGGATTCAACTGCCGTCGAATGTTACAGCAATGCGTTACAAACTCTGATTACTAATGTCGCCATTTCAGAAGCAGAGTACTAAATTAACATATTGATCGTATCAATATTGGACCCCCACGTGAAAAAGTATATAAGGAGGCCATGCCCTGGAAAGATTGCGGTCGACACATCACCGCTCAAACACAATGACCCAGACAGTACCCGAATTTTTCAAAGGATATGGTATCGACAAGTCCGAGAACTGGAACCACCCCAAACTCGTGGAGTACAAGAGAAAGAAGACTAACCCTCATGATGTGATTGTGAAGACCGTAGCCTGCGGACTCTGTGGATCTGACTTGCACACCACACAGGGTGGATGGGGCAGTATCAAGAGAAACGATTTGGTTGTGGGGCATGAAATCGTTGGTCATGTCATTGCAGTTGGTGATAAGGTCACAACTGTTAGCGTTGGCCAGAGAGTTGGAATCGGTGCGAAATCGTCCGCGTGTAGAGAATGTGACGCTTGCACCAGTGACAACGAACAGTACTGTACACGTGGTGTGGGGACTTACAACTCTCCAGATTCAAAGGCCGATGGCTACATCACCCAAGGTGGTTACGCTTCGCATGCTATTGCAGACGAGCAGTTCGTGTTCCCAATTCCAGACGCATTGTCGTCCGAAGTAGCTGCCCCATTAATGTGTGGTGGTTTGACTGTATTCTCTCCTTTGGTGAGAAACTTGGGTTACGATGCAACTGGCAAGACGGTAGGGATAATTGGTATCGGAGGCTTGGGTCACTTGGCCATCCAGTTTGCCAGTGCTATTGGTGCAAAAGTGATTGCATTTTCACGTAGCTCCTCCAAGAAGGAAGATGCCTTAGCAATGGGCGCAGACGAGTTTATCGCAACTGGTGAAGATCCAAAATGGCTAGATAGATACGTCGGAAAGCTCGACCTTGTATTGTCCTGTGCTTCGGGTGTTGATGTGGACTATAGCCCTTACTTCTCCACCTTATCCTGGGGAAAGAAGTTCATTACTGTCGGTATTCCAACCATTTCTGACCGCTTCCTGTTCCATGCCATGACTGTGTTTGCGTCGAGGGCCACCTTTGGTTCGTCCTCATTGGGGTCCAAATATGAGGCTTTGAAGATGCTTGAAATTGCTGCCGAAAAGGGTGTCAAGCCATGGATTCATACCATTCAGATAGGAGAGGAAGGATGTAATATTGCCTTGACCAAGGTCGATAAGGGAGATGTTAGATATAGATATGTCTTCACCGGTTTTGAAGAAGCATTTGATTAGGCTCAACTCACCCGTTGGTCATGTATCTTCGTATCTTCGTTATTTCTGTGTATACATTAGAATACAGCAATCATCAAAGAGCCTAAGCATGTTTGTAAATGTTTGTATATAGCAACTGAGGCGGCCAGAGCACACTCGACAATGCGCTATCTCTTGTTCTGAACCATAAAGGCACTCAAGAAGAGCATTTCGGCTCTATTTTGTGGGACATTCAATTACCGCAACCGTTTTTGCAGCTATTCTGCTATTTACGATCCTTTGCAACATCGGTATGCTTGAATGGCCTGATCCAAGTAGAAACAGGTCTATCTGCAGGAAATATTGTCAAACTCGGGCTGAATCTAGCTTTTACGAAGCTGTCACCCGAATGTGACATATAGCTGCAAAAACTCCGCTTAACGAGCCAATAAGGCCACACATTTGTACTTGCTGGGGAAATTTCAGGGCAAAAACATTATAAAAAAATCAATTTCTTCAAGTTCTCAATTTAACATAAATAAAATAATACTTAGCGAAAGGTTTAATATATGTGTACAAAATAGCTACCATGCCCTAGTGACCACTCCATTCAATAGAGTCTAAGTCGATTCCTTCCTGAACCATTTCCCACAATGGAGACATCTTTCTCAAGAAATCAACACGTTCATGAATGGCTTGAATAACATAGTCTACCTCTTGCTCGGTGGTGAATCTGCCGATACCGAATCTGATGGAAGAGTGGGCCAAGGCATCATCAGCACCTAATGCGTGCAAAACATATGATGGTTCAAGGGAAGCAGAAGTGCATGCAGATCCTGAAGACAAAGCAATGTCTTTCAAGGCCATCAAGAGCGATTCTCCTTCAATGTACGCAAACGAAATATTGACACAACCAGGGTATTGGGACTCTTGGGTCAACGAACCGTTGAATTTGGTCAGCGGGATAGACAACAAACCGTTCTTTAATTTGTCAGAGAGCTTCTTGACGTAGGCACTATCGTACTTAGCTTCGGTCTTCATGAGTCTGGCAGCTTCACCAAACCCGGCAACCAATGGGGGAGCCAAAGTTCCCGATCTCAAACCTCTTTCTTGACCTCCTCCGGTTATAAGTGGGTCCAATCTAACTCTTGGACGTCTACGAACAAAGATCGCACCCACACCCATAGGTCCATATATCTTGTGCGAAGAGATGGACATCAAATCAATGTTCATTTCGTTGACATCAATGTCAATCTTACCGTATGCCTGAGCAGCATCAGTATGGAAGAAGATTTTGTTCTCACGGCAAATTTTACCAATCTCCTTCAAGGGTTGTATGACACCAATTTCATTATTGACAGCCATCACGGACACCAAGATAGTATCTTTACGAATGGCTTTGCGCAAATCGTCCAAGTTTATCAACCCTTCATCTGTTACTGGCAAGTAGGTGACTTCAAAGCCCTCATCTTGCAAATGTCTAGCCGAATCCAAAACACATTTATGTTCTGTCTGGGTGGTGATAATGTGTCTCTTAGTCTTAGCGTAGAAACGAGCAACACCCTTAATGGCCATGTTATTCAGCTCTGTCGCTCCACTGGTGAAAATGATTTCTTTAGGATCCGCCTTTATCACATCTGCAACGTATCCACGAGCAGTCTCCACAGCACGGTCTGTTTCCCATCCGTACGAATGTGTCGAGGAATGCGGGTTACCATAGAGCCCGGTGTAGAACTGCAACATCTTATCCAAGACACGTGGATCAGTTGGTGTGGTAGCTTGAACGTCCAAGTAGATTGGTCTGGTTCCAAACTTGGAGTCATCTCTGCTGGCCAGCTTCAAAGTAATTGCCGAACCTTCAGGAGGTGTGATGTTGCGAGCAGCACTAGCTCCATTTGCCACAGTAGCAGTCACATTTCTTCTCGCACTCTGAGAGAATTGACGAGAGCATCTCACGCTGGTCGCTCGAATCAGTTGTAACATCGTTATTGCCTCGAAAGTTGATTAATAGTCCCAGAAACAGGATCCGTAAGTATATAATTTTTCCTCCCAATTTTTCGCTATTTATCATCATTTCTGATTTTGCCATTGCAGCTCTTAACCTGTCGCTATATACACGCACGGACGGACCTCGAGCTGGTGCCCCCAGGTACAAAGACTGAACACAACGGTTATTCCACGCGGATTCTCAGCGAGTTTCTAGTGGAGATAAGCTAACTCGAAACTCGGGAAAGGTCTTTTCCAGTTTATATTGCGGTAGGGTGTATTTTCAAGGTGTGAGTCTTTTTGTCGGAACCGGAACCTTATTAAGTGAAAAATCGCTTACCTTGACCTGAGCCTGGACTGGAGGCTGGCTGCTGGACGAGGCTAGCGCAGTCGTGTATTAGGGGGTTCTGGTGGTTTTGCGTCTTTGCCTTCGGTGACCCTTGTTGAGATTCTTTTCGAATGGTGTCAATGCACTATGATTATTATTTTGGTCTATTTAGTCTATTATCTACTGTCTATCTGAATGTCCGCCCTGTCTCTTCATGCCAACCTATCCTCTTTGTAAACCTTGAGATTGGCACTCACCATCTCGTAGCAGCCCAAGAAAATCGCTCCTCCAGCACTAATCCAGCATGTTCTAGGCCCGATTCCAGAGAAGAATATAAGGTATCCTTCTTCCTTGACCATGTTCTTGACTAGTGGCAAAATTCCGATTCGTTTCCCGTTAAGCATAATCCGTGTCTTGATCACATCCAAGGGTGTGGTGGTTGCAGCTGCGATGCCTCCAGCCACAGAGCCACAAATCGCTCCTTTAACCAAAGACAAATCAGTGCCTGTGCTTCGGGCCCACTCCTGCTTGAAATACTCGTACAACGGAAATTGAATCATCGTGAACGGGATCTCTCTCATTATGGTTGTGTTCCATCCTCTGTATAATCCTTTGACAACTCCTTCTCCGGATTTGTTCTGGATCAAGTACTTGAAGTTGGACCAGGAACTGGAAACTCCGCCAACCCCAACAACTCCAGCCTGGGTTCTTTGTTTGATCACTTCTGCAGGTACCCTGACCAAGCACGCCGCTATCTCTCCACACGACGCAGAGAGCATATGGCTCTGTGTTGAGCTCATCTTTCCCTTGGTGTATGCCTTCATGCTGTCATAAGTGACAAAGAAGAGAGATGCCAGTGGTGCCAGTGCAACCACGCACGAGCCCAACCCCTTATATATCCCAGACCAGGCTCCATTCTTGAAGAACCCTCCCTTGGCCTGCAAACGAGTTTTTAATGTGTCTAATGGGAAGAACACCAAATCGGTGGAGGTTCCAGCGCAGGCACCGCTCTGAATTGTTAGTTCTCAGAAACTCTGTGCAAATTAGCCGTAAAGACTTGACGTGGATCGTCACTAATACGTACTATCAACGACACTATGAACGTCAGGTTATCCATGGTGTTACTGGTGAGTTTACTTAAGATCTACTTTTTCAGCAGTTGACTCTTTTTTTGCGTGGAAAGCCGGGGTCCGACTCGATTTGGTTGATTTTGACAGGTTCTCGCTGGACTTGCGTAGAGATGATATAAAAGCACCAAAGCACCAGTGTAATGTATTCCGAAGCCGTTATAGTTGTCGTATCTAACTCTACACAAATTGCAGTTTTTCTAGAATTTTATTGCAAATCGATATGTATACATATATATTTTGGCTTGAAGGGTCAAGCCAAGAAGCCACACAGCTTGAAAGAACTCAGTTCAAGTTACCTCTGCGTCACTACGAACTTGTCCTTTGAAATCTTCTTCTTCTTTCCATGCTTCAATATAATTGAGTCCACAGACTTTCCTGAAGGCACAAACTCCATAATGTATGGAATAAATTCTGGGTAGTTCCATCTACTACTTAACTTGAACAATTGCGAGAATCTAATGCTTAAATTGTTTGATAGCGACGCAATGTTCAAGTACTGTAATTTGTCGTCAAGTGGCCTATAGTAATGTCCCTTCAAGTCTTCTAAATCCAACGGCACATTGTAAAATTCAGGTAGAGACTGTTTCCAGTAAAGGAAGAAATCTTTCTCGCTCACAGCAGCATCCTTGTGTTTGGCCAATTGCTGGATTCCATACCACTGAGCTACCTTGCTCTTGTCCAACAGGAACGTTGGAGAATCTTTTGCTCCTTCTCTGCTGAACTTGTGCACTACCGTTTCCACCATTGATTTCGTAATCAAGGCCTGCTCAGTCTTAACGGATGCATACATCTCTTCAATTGTAAACTCTTCAGATTGGTTGCTCAATGTGAGTACTATAACCAAGGACAAGCAATCAGTGAGGAACGCATTGCTCAAGACCTGCGCGATGCCGTCAACTTCGCATCCACCAATTGCATACCAAGTCTTGTAGAATTCTCCTGTTGAAATCGGCGAACTATCGATTAGTTCTTGCATCAGTACGCGAAGACGCACTGATGAATTAAGTGTCGAATCACTAATTATATCTCCACTATACGAAGGCAATCTTGAAAAATTTAGAGAGCCAACAGAATCAGTCAATTCATATTCATAGCCAGTTTGAGAAAACCCAAGTAGCATATTCTCGAACGATTCAGTATTTCCTTCGAGCGAGCTCTGTATACTTTTCCCATGCTTATTAACATTCATGTTGTCCAAAAGTAGAACAGCACTCGACTTGTTCATTTGTCTTAGTTTCCAAGTCTTGGAATCTGTGCATAAAACCAAATTGCTCTCTGCATTCCCACTAACTAGTCTTTCTTGGTCCAATGGGGATGATTTGATCACGACGCTTCCATTTGGCTTGTTCTTCATGTATTCAACCAAGTCCGGAGGCAACTGTAGAAGCTTATAAGTGTGTGACTGAGGTTGCAGTATTTGCTGATATAGCGAATAAGACGGCATTTTGAATGTGTATTACGCGTCGGTACTTATGGTGGACCTTGTGGTGATGGGTAGAAGGACAGATCTTTAGATGATTTCCTTTCTTGTCTAGGATTTTGAGGTATTTGTGCCGTTTTGGGTTCCCTTATGTACAATGTGTGGTTTAGTAGAGCTCTTTAACAGATCTTACTTGTTCAGTCCAACCGGTATTATCTTCTTTAGATCTATCAACTGTTATTTTCATTCGGAAGCGTCGATATCTTCTGGAGCTGCGAAATTCAATATAATTTCGCGTTTTGAAAAATGTCTCTTGGCTGCAACAACCAGTATAGAGCTGCCTTCACTCGTGTTATATTTGTTCAAAATACAGCAGTTTCTCTTTAGACATAGTGGATAAACATGCTTTCAAGAAAAACCAGCTTGTTGACTCAAACAGGAGTTGTTTTATACGTGAATTTAGGTCTATCTCTTCTCAAAATAGAGACAATTCAATTGCTTAACTTACACTAAAGCTGGAGCGTACCCATGGGGGTTCATACCAAATTGAGCTGTACACATCCCTTCAGATCGGTCTGCTAATACTACTCTCGTGAATGTGGATCCATTGACTACGTCGTCTCCGTTTTCTATCTCACCCCCAGTTCCCCATTTCACCCTTGATTCCGTTGAGCTTCTCCTCATCTTCCAAGGGCTACAACTTCAGATTATTCTTTCCTCGAAGTTGACACTTATTAAGATTTATGTAATGAAAGGATCTATTATTGCTCACGGGCAGGCTTAGTTGACCTCTGGACACTTGTATGACAACCACCCAAAGAACACATGGGGGGTGCTGACCATCATTAGTAAAGTATTGCCTTTTATTAGGCATTTTGAGTAAAACTCCTAAATAAACTCTGGGGTGCTCTTCTAGACTCTTGCGGGAATTAAGCAATTGCTCTTCTGTGCATTAGCAGCGAAAGATGGGGAAGTATTGCCCCTAGAGCAAACTTAGTGTGCTAAATTGCTCTATATATTGATCCCATATCCCCCTAACTTTGATGTACAATCAAACGCAGAATACCAAATCAAAATGGCACCAAAAGTTGCAATTATCATCTACACTATGTACCACCATATCGCCAAGTTGGCGGAGGCCGAAAAGGCCGGGGTTGAAGCTGCTGGCGGATCTGCCACTATATTTCAGGTCCCTGAAACATTGAACGAGGAGATCTTGGCCAAGTTGCACGCTCCTCCCAAACCAGACTACCCAATCGCTACATTGGAGACTTTGACAGAGTACGATGTTTTCTTGTTCGGAGTCCCAACGAGATTTGGTAACTATTCAGCTCAATTTAAGGCTTTTTGGGACTCTACTGGTGGTTTATGGGCAAGTGGTGCTTTGCATGGTAAGGCAGCAGGGATCTTTGTATCAACTGGAACTCCTGGTGGAGGCCAAGAAGCTACCGTAATCAGTGCTCTTTCGTGTTTGGCTCATCACGGAATCATCTATGTTCCATTGGGTTATGGAACTCTTTTCCCCAAACTTGCCTCATTCGATGAAGTACATGGTGGCTCTCCATGGGGTGCTGGTACCTTTGCTGGCGCAGATGGCTCAAGGACTCCATCCAAGCTTGAGTTAGAAGTTGCAGAATCACAAGGTTCTCAATTCTACAAGACTATTGCAAAGTTTTAGGGAAGCATAGTACTATTTAGTTTGAAGAAGAGTTTAATATGATCCAAAATTCAAGTAATAATAGCAAAGTATCTTCAATTGGAAGGCACGTAATTGCCGTTCTTGGAACGAGTAATTCTCAAAAGATTAGATTTCGCAGCCAATTAAGAAAAGAGGGTACAACGCCAAATTCAACCTGCCTAAGTGTATATTGTTAGTTTGATACTTCTATAATCCGAGCTTGTGCTCTTGCGGTGCCTGTTAGTTTCTGGTTTTGATGTAGTGATTTTCATGGTCAAGTTTAAAGCTTTGGCTGCAAATCTCCATCGAATTCAGGCCTAGGATGAACACAGCATCTACAGCTACGATGACCCTAAATAAACGATGCTCTCGTCACGAATTAGTGACTTGGCTTCAGCCACTGGCAAAAACTTCTCGAAGGTGCACAAATTCATCACAGCATTGAGGTTCACAAGTCCCCGAATGCAGTGAACTTCAATAGTGCTCATTATCAAGCCTGGTTCTTAGAGTGATTCCTCCACGCTTCCTTACTCCATTTCGAGAACACTAATAAAATGATTAATATAGGCGAAGTCTACAGTTACTTCATCAGTGGAAAGTACAAACCACTCCTTCTCGTTGGAATACCAACTCGAAACGTATTGGAAATCAAGTCGTACACCAAGAAGTGTCGTCACGTCTTAACATCTCTCCAAAATCTTCTCTTCTTCCACTAATTAAACCCAAGCAAAGACGTGATCTTCTTCGGGGCAGTCTCCGGATTCGAAACTATTTTGCAACCCACCTTGAACATATCAGTGTCTTGTTGCCTTGGAGGTTATGACGAGCAAAACAGAACTATAGAGCACAATACTGAAAATATAAATTACATTTGATTTTCTTCTTCTTCTTCTTCAATTATATGTCTTATACAAATACAATCAGTTCTGTTGGTCAAGAATTGCATCAATGTCTTGGACTTCTGAAATCTTGAAGTCACGACTCAAACTTATGCTTTGTCTGGTCTCTTCCTCGTAAAGCAACTTGGCCAACTTGGTTTCAGGACCCCAACCGTTAATTGGAGCATTCAATTGGAATGGTAACAACCAAGCAGTGATTGCAATGAAATTGGCAGATAAAGAAACAAGCTCGTGGATCAAGTCTTCGATACATACCAATCCTAAGTCATCTCCAAACTTGTCTTCAACCAACTGGTTGGTGTCTAATTTTATAATTTCTGGTTTCTTCTCCTCAGAAGCTTCACCATCTTGCTCAACGTCCTCCTCTTCGACGACTGGCGATATTATGCAAGCTCTCTTTTGGAACAATTTACGGATTGATGCCAAAGAAGGCTTTCCAATGAGAATATATGGAGCAATAATGTTCAACAAGTTGAGAGTGTTGGTGCTAGCCTTCACGAAAACACCCGTATTGACTTCGGTCAACTTCAAGACTGTCAAGATTTGTTGAGCCTGTGGTGGAACTTGCAAACCCTTCTTGTAGTTAGGGATTCTCATAACAAAGAGCAACTTTGGTTCAGCTGGAGCAGCCTCCTTGGATTGGGAGATTGACTCCTGTTGTTGCTTTGCAAGTATATTGTCGATTCTCTTCTTTTCTATGGCATTAGCTCTATTGTTTCTCACCAAGACTTCGGCTCTGATGAACTTGGTCCTTTGTGCAGATTTCTTAGCGTGTTCAGCCTTAGCGACCTTATCCTTGGCCTCTTGTTGTTTTTGAATTCTCTTACGGTCATTGTCCTTTCTTCTGCGCAAGAGCACTTCTGGGTTAGAGTCTACGACAGCCATTTTATGTGATTGTTGGTATATAGTGTATGGTTAACTTGGTGTTAATTTTTTAAGATAATGTTTTTGTAATGAGATGAGCATGAAAAAAATTTGGCGGTGCGTAGTGGAAAATTTCTGTTTTTGCAGTCGTTGCGATGGATAGAGCTTAGCAGAGAGGATTGGTGGTGGTAGAGGCATTCGGACTAAAGAATTTAGGGCATTGTGATGGATAGGGTGCCTTCTTTCAGGCGAGTACTTTATATGTAGCAAAATGCTAAAACATGGCTCTTTGGTATAAGACTTTTCTAGTATTCGTGTTTGTAGGGCTGCTCATGGCACAACTTGTAGTCTTTAGTCGGTATCAATAAGGAAATCCAAATCAGATTGATTCCGTGGTAATTTATAGGCGAACTAATATGATATGTGGAGCTCCAGCGTGTTTGAGAATTAGAGTTTTAGACTTCAGCTGTTTTCGGAGGTGGAAGGAGAGTTCAAGGAAGAGCACGAAACGACAACAACCGAATTGGAGCTAGTTTGAGGTTAGAGTAGCAGCCACGGGCTACTTGTTGGTTGAAACTTTAATTGCACAGTCGATGTTTCAAGTGCAAGAAGCTATTGCAAAGCGAACAGCCGCAACGTATTCAGACTAGATCTCACAAGCAAGCCATTTCGCCTTTCAAAGGATCCAGCTATTCGCAAAAGCTACCGTATGAAACTTCTCATTTCACCAGATTGCCCACTACCATCCCCCAAAGATCGAACCCGTATCCAGATCCATATCCAGATCGCGTTTCGTCATCGGCATCCGTCGCATCAGCTCTAGAAGGTACAAAAAGAGGCCCAGAAAACGCGGGGACATAGAGAACAGAAGTGAGAGCGACGCTACCAAGTTTTGCACGTCTAAAACTGCCATAGCTCGCCCTTTGCTGTCGCAGACTGACGATAACATTCCACGATGTGTCCCCACTTGCTCCATCAGAGATTGCTCGTGGACCCTTGCCGAAGTTTAAATTGTCGCCATTACAAAAGAACGGCCCATTTGGCCAGATTGATCGTAATTTAGGACTTCGTGCCTTGCTTCGAAGGTCCCAAGACGATCGGATCTTGGTGGTGCACCGAGTCCAGGACGCTTAGCCGTGGGAAATCTCGTCGAAGCGTCCGTCAGGATTCTCCCATATTCTTCCATCATACCATTGTTCCTCTCGAGCAACAGGAAATCTGTCTTATCAACCCTGGATAAGGATAACGAAGCATAAATAGTTTGTTTTGGAAGCAAAACACGCGGATTCATATCAAAGGTAACCAACCAGTACACCCCGTCTATTTTTATCGGAATACCAAGCCTTAGGTGTGAATGACCATATCAGGCTTGCCCGTACTAAAGCAACTCGAGGATCTGCCAGGGACTCGAACGTGGTCCCCAGAATCGACACAATACGACGCGAAGTGTACAATCGACCGAACACACCGATTCGAGTGTGGACCGGGTCGTTGTGAGTTCGATTCACCTTCCACTCGGTCATCATTAAATTTTTTAAATTTGTAGCTACTGTTCTTTCTGGAGATGTGGCCCCCCTAAGCTGAAAGTTGTCCTGGCCCGGTAATCAAGCGATCCAAATCATCACCAGCGATCCCCATTGTGTCCTTGTGATCTTCGTAATAGAGAACAACTCATCCTGGATTGTGTTCAACAATAGGAGTAGCAGTCCTTTTTTTACCGCACGTTGAAATTGTCCTCCGTCAATAGAAGGTACACATCACCTCACAAGGACAAACTAGACGAATCCTACCTCCGTCATTAACAACCGACGTGTGACCCATGCTCATCCATTATATCACCAGTTACACAATACACCATACCTACAAAATACGGCTCCTTGCGCTAGGATACAATTGATTCCCAGCGTCGATCATTGTCCATATACTTGCCCACCGCTCCAACTTTGCGATTGGGGGAGGTGATGCCATTATAAGTGCGCCAAGTCAGAGACATTACAGCACACAGCACAGCACAGCACGGCACAGCTCATCACAGCTCATCACAGCTCATCCTCACCAAAAAAATCTTGCCCTCGTCAGAAGCAGCATTTCGATCCTCAACCACCCCAACTCAACTATTATCGGCAAACCCTAATCCAACCACCACCACAGCCCCGACCTCCGACTACCCCCCCGTAATTGATAACCTTAAACCTTAATTTACCTGCAAACATCTGTTACGTAAGCTTCGATTATTAAAGACAAAGAAAGTTAAATACAAACTCAAAGGCCTTTGTAACATATTTTGATTGAGCAGGCTTTCATCTGTTTCTTTTCAAGCTCGATAAAAACTCACAAGGAAAAGGAGCAAAGATCCCACACGCTTGTCTCCTTCTTCCAATTTGACTCGAAGCTCACCCTCAACCATCCACCGGCCATACTCGCACTTTTGGCTTTGACTTTGGAGTTTCCTCGCAAATCACATCAGATCATATATTTTTCCTATTGCAGACGTACATAATTACGTCTTCAGATCTGATCCGCAGTTTGGGAATTATATAAGTTCGAATGCCGTCAAAACTCCAAACCAAATCCTGCGCTCCCTGGTTACCCTGGCAGTCCCCTTTCGATTTTTACATATTGGAAAGGTGTTCTTTTTGCTACCGTTAATTTTCGCTCTACAGTTCGTATTCTTTTCAGATCGAATTTTTTTTGTTACTGTACCAACTGTTTTTGGCCCTTTGACTCAGCTCATCACTCGAGCATTTTCCACATACCACACTTTCAAGGGTTTACTCCAAGTCATCAAGGTCCTTCTCTGAATAGGACTCCGACTTTAGATTCCCCAATTCATTTTGCATATCCACGATCTATATTCGTGCTTTACCCAGGTCCATCTCACAAACCTTGACTAGAGCTGTTTCTATCCGGATCCTCTTCAAGATCAATTCCACCATCAATTCAGAGAAGAGTTTTACCTCAAACCATTTCAATTCCTTATAGACTCCTTCATTTAGCAGGCGTCTACTCTTGTTCACTACATTTTCTTAAAATAAGGTTCACAGAGATCTGATATACTCAGATCAAATCAACACCGATCATATCGAGAACCCCCAGGCATTGTTGCACCCTGCACCTACCTCCTTCACCACACAAGAGTACCAAGTGCATTCAAATACACCCAACATTTATTGCAAAGCTTACAACACTCTTCAACTTTGTCTACACCCCTCCACCACTACAGTTTACCCACCACCTAATCTTTATTGGCATTAAGCAACAAAATCACGACCTGAACTTCAAGTTCTATCATATCTGTCCTTTTCAACCTATCAATCATTTATGGATCATAATCAAAACCTTCCGCATAACCAGGCTCAGCACCAGAAACTAGATGAAACTTATATCTTGCAATCTTCGTCCCGCAGTAGCACTCCTACTTCCCAAAACGCAGCAATGATGCAACAGCACAGCATTCTGCAACAACATCATCAACACCATCACCCACTTCAGCAACAGCAACAACACCAATCGCAAGAACAAGCCCTTCAGCATATCCATGAACCACACCAGCATCACCACCACCAACAACAGCAACACCACCAACAACAGCAACACCACCAACAACACCAGCAGCACCAACACCACGGCTCAGCTTCTCATGTATATATCAAATCAGAACCCGCAGATTATCTAGGTCTGTTCAAGCAGCAACCTGCTGGTACGCTAGGCACCCCTCCCAGCGCTGCCGGATTTCAGTATCGCAATACCCAGGCACTGCATCAGTCACATAATATGATTGGTGGGATACCTACGACACTCTTCCAGGATTCGAAGCTGCAGCAACACCCTACATATTCTTATGATTATACACAGGCACCACAGACACAGCGCCTTTACTCAATCCCGGCACAACCTCAACCCCAACCTCAGTATTATGGACTGAGCCAGATACCACTTCCACCACAATCAAGATTCTCGGGGAACGCTCCACAGGTTTCAATTCCACCTGCAGAATCAAGTTCTGGCTACAGCTCCGCGTTTGCAATGCCTAACCCAATTTCTGGTCAAATTCACCCACGTTCAGACCCTCTCACAGGACAGGCGATGCAATCGAGCAAAAGAAAGAGGGCCCGTAAATCTGACCATGCAATGCCTGGTGACGATGGTGATACTGAGTTGAAATTACTTGCATTCAAGGCATCTGATGTGCCTTTGCCCGAATTGGCTTCACGCATTAAGCACTTGGAAAACGAAGATTCGCTAGAACCACAGCAGCAGTCCATAAACCAGCAAGATTCTGCATCGTCAAACATGAATGTCAGCGATGATGAGATTCTCAGGGATTCTTACAAGCTGAAGGAGAACAGAGAAAGACAACGCCAATTATTTGGGATGGTTTGGCTTTTGAACTCCTGTGAGGCATCCCCCACTGCCGTGGTACCGCGAAATCGAATCTATGCCCGCTACGTACAAGTTTGCGCTGACAATAATTTAACACCGCTTTCGCCAGCCAGTTTTGGAAAATTAGTCAAGATCTTGTTTCCAAACTTGACTACGAGGCGATTGGGAATGCGCGGTCAGTCGAAGTATCATTATTGTGGAATTAAGCTTATTGGAGATCAAAATATGCAGCAGGTGCAATTGCAACAACAGCTGCAGCAACTGCAGGATCAACATTCTTACAATCAGCAACATCAGTTACATCATCCACATGTTTCTCTGCTGTTAGGGTCCGGTTTTCCTAATCAGCAAGTACAATCTCCAATTTCTTCAACAAACTCGTCTGTTTCGCTTGACGAGAGTCTGGGAGCATCATCCAACATACACACACCAACATATACACCAATCAATTCGCCATCGATTGCCAATTCAAGCCAGATTTCAGATCAGTTACCTCTGATATCGCATTTGAAGTATGTTCCTGATTTGCTAAACCTTTTAAATAGCAATTTAGCGTCCAGCTCAAACCCGAATAACTCAATTCAATTGCCACAAATTTATCCATATTTACCTCGTGATACAGACGTTGATATTGCAGATACTTTATACCTGTTATACAAAGTTCATGTCAATGCGTTATTTGAATCACTTAGATTCATGCATGTTAAAAAACTTTTTGCCTGCTTCAACAATTTCAACAGCACTTTGACCGCACCGGTCTTCAAACTCTACACAAATGATCGCATCTTTGAATGGGTGAAGCAGTGTGATTTAACAATGTACAAGAGAATGATTCGAATGTTGTCAAAATTGCAGTTACAATTCATGATACCTCAGGAAGTAACAGGACAGTTGAAGCAAATTTCCATAGGATTTGTGAAGACTTTGTCAAACAATTTGTTGAACAATAAAGTAAGCAAAAATTTTATCATCATGAAGTTGAAGTTAGCAAAGAACTTTGCTAATTTGTTGAATAGATTGATCAAGATTATAGAAACGGGTCAATCAGCATCGAGGATTCTAAGCGATCCCGGTGAGAAAAATTCAATGGTACAAGATTGGCATAGATTGGATATACACGAAATAGTGTCTCGTGAGATGCCTTGTGGAGAAAAGAATATTGAGGTATTGTTATCCATTTTGAACAATGACTTGCTCAACATTTTAAATGGAGTTTATAGAGACTCGAGTGCGACAAGTAGTCATTCCGCGGAACCGGTACCAAACTCAGATATTATGGTTCAAATTGGTTCTTACATTGCTGAATTACCTGGAAAATTTTCCAACATTAACCCAAGATTGTTCATCTTATTGACAAGTAATCTCCTTACCACATGTTTGAGAGAGATAAGTTTGACAAGTGGACAAGGCTTTGGAGCTTGGTGGATTTTGAGATGTTGGATAGACGAGTTTCTTTCCTGGACTTTTGAATTGGGTGGATTGTTGCAGGAAGACTTCGCGGCTGCATTGCGTGAGGAGCAAAGACCTGACAAATCCAAGCAGGGAGGAAATCCCGGAATGGACCCAAACATGGGTGTAGACGTTAGCGGTGTTGCACCTGATGACATCGCAAACCTCACCACAAGCACTAACATGAACACATCACAAGTAGGTCCCAGTGGTAACCAGCACACCAACATGGACATTGTATCCGACAAATCTATTTCGTATATGTCCAATACTTCCTTGGGTGTGGTAGATTTATTGGATGGTTCTTACGGCATGGACAATTCCAATAATAATAATGCCGGCTCAAGCGCTGGAGCAACCAACTACATGCTATTAAATTACGACTCAAATATCCAAGGCTTTCATTAAAGTAAAGGAGGTCCTTTCATAATGGTCCGCATTCATTTTCAGCTTCTTCTTGAGTAAAATGTTTTCGACGTACAATACATAAGCTCATTTGCACTTCTCTTGAATTTTCTTTAATTTTCACTTTCTGGTGGGTTTGATTTTCTCAAATACTATGCTTTTATCACCCGTGCCAATTTCGCCACTCATTTTATAGACAAGTATATTCATTCGTTAATTTAACTGTAGTTCTGGCAAAATTGCAAAGCACTGGTGCCAAAAAAGTGTACGGCATATAACGAAAACTAAAACCACCATGCATAGTGTCATGAATTTGCAGCCAAATAATATGACACAAATATTCACCGCATACGGCTCAAAGATTAGAGGAAGATGTGGATAATAAACAGAAAGACTTATTTCGAAGTACCTGCGTATACACGGAGTATAGACAAAAAAAGGTTCATCAATATCAGCTAAAACTTTGCCCACTTCCAAAGAGATTCTCCTGGATTAACAAGTTCTCTTTCGGTATGACCAAAGTTGTTCCCTTTGTTGACTCCTTGGGCCGTGACACAGTGAATGTAAAAGAAGAACTTCTCATGGTCGAAGCCTTTTGCCCAAGACTCTTGGAGTGCCTTCAATGATTCTGCAGCAGTATAAGTGGCTTTTTTAGTCAATTTGACATTATGATTCTTCTCATACGTATCAATTATCTTCTGAATGGAGACTTTTTCACTATGAACTCTGATAGTGTCAGGGAGCTTGGAAATATTAAAGGTCACAACTGCTGCTACTGTGTTTCCAATATCATTAGCTGTTGAGACTGATACTTCAAGGTCAGTTCCACCCCTAACAGTGTAGGTATTGTTCTTGGTGTCGATTCCAACGTTCTCAACAAATTCGTACAAGTAGCTACCTGGGATGGCAAAATGACCTGTGGCAAATTCGACAGTCTTGACCCCAGCTGCCCTCGCAATATTAGGGTGTTCCGTCTTCATACTTAAAAAATCTGGGACGTACTCTTGAACTGCTTGGATATCACTTCCAAACTGCGAAGGAATGAACAACTTTGGCTTAACAATAGACACAGCCTTTTCAACAGCACTGAAAATAGATAGTTTGGCTAACAACAACTCAATAATCACATCAACACCCTGTAAGTTCTTTGCTAATTCTTCAGGGTCACTTAAATCAAATTGAACGTAATGAGTCGTCTCAGTAGACTTAAGCTTCTCTCTTGAGACAGCAATAATAGGAAAATTGATCTTTGAGGAGAAAGTTGGGGATTTTAAGGCAGTTAGAACTGAAGGACCAAGGAGACCGGAGAGGCCTAAAACTGCAACAGAAACTGGAGAAGACATTTGTATTTGCTCTTTGAATTATTTGATAGAATGGGAGGATATAAGGTGGAGCTCAGGGCTCTTTTATACCAAATATAGAGCTGCAAGTGATTTACTCACGTCCCCTATAAACTACCGGGAATTAGCTGTATTACTCCTGAGCAGCAAATTCTTGGTGTGACTATCGTGTCATGCTGCATTTTCATTTGGGCAAGATTGCAATACAACGATTGAGAACTAATGTAATACTTCACCTTTTGAAACGTAGTAAGATGGAAAATACAGCTAATTTTTTCAATCATTTGAGCTGTAGGCCAGAACAGAATTTTCTTTTAAGAGACTGGCTTTCTTGCAAGCTCAATTTCTTATCGGAGGAGGCATTTTCTTGAAATCATTGATCAAGCGATGAAATTTGAGTTTTCGCACCCAATCTCATAAAATCCGCGCAAACATCACCAAAAGCTCTCATAAAATCAGTTGAAG
Organism: [Candida] mesenterica; assembly: GCA_030559045.1. NCBI lineage: Eukaryota > Fungi > Ascomycota > Pichiomycetes > Serinales > Debaryomycetaceae > [Candida] mesenterica. The sequence goes on along the minus strand of JAKTQV010000006.1, from coordinate 876,122 downwards.
CCCCATCACGAAGTACTCATAAAAGCCGCCACAGTGCCATGATATTCCTCATAAAAGCCGTACATGTATAGTGACGAAAGATTCAAGAGCTTCCTTGCCTTTGCTTTCATCTGTATCAATGCCTGCCAAGCATTGGAGCAAGGTGATCTTCATGATTGATTAGTTCACCACTTCCTCCAATATGATCTCAAATCTGACCAGTAAATTGATATGTTGACCTTTAACCTGAGTCATTATCCACCTTGAGCTATTCTAGATATTCACGCTGTGACGCGAGGACTGGAGCTTTACAATATATTTGAAATTCTCAAACTATACCATCTTCATGCTGGTGATTTGGGGACCAGTGCTACCTGAACTAAAAACTGAATATTGCATTCTCTAGAATTGATTGAATTGAAGTCCGCATCAGGGCAATTACCAAAACTTTAAAGATCAAACTACGTATTACCTTAATATCGGAGTGATACTATGCGTTTAATTTGCTCTAGTATGACAGAGGCCTCATTCGTCTAACTATTATCTCAATATGTTGGCCTCTTCCTAAATGGCTCTCACCGACTAACTTGGTAATAACCTATTAAAAATGCCGGAAGTCCTATCTTTCTTCAGAATTGCACTACGATACTACTGATTAACTACAGTACAAAGTAGACTTTTAACTTAATCGAGTAGAAGCTCAAAGAGCATTGCGTGCATGACGGCCATTTCAACGAGATTTAGGGCATGAAGTCGGTACTTAAGAAAATCAACTCTTACGCTCTTCATACGAGAATCGTACCGACATTTCACTTCGTAACTATTGTTGAATAGGTCGGAAATGTGTACGATCTGTGTGGTACCAACAAAAATACTTTCGAGAAAACCTGAGTTTTGATTTTTTGCTGGAAGTTGAAAATTCATCCCTAAAAGTTTGAAACAGCCATATCAACACTCTGCCATCAATTATGTCTCCAATCAACGAATTTGTGGCTTCTATAAGCTCGTCCAAGGTTGCACAGGCTGCGCTCTATGGTGCGCTCCTCGTCGGTGTTTATAAAGTGACTACTTTCACTTTGTCATTTGGTTCGTTGCTCGTCGACTTGTTCGTCTTACCTTCGACCAATTACGCCAAATATGGTGCTAAGAAGGGCAATTGGGCTGTTGTAACAGGTGCTAGTGATGGTATTGGTAAGGAGTATGCATTTCAATTGGCTGCTCGTGGATTCAACATCGTCTTAGTTCTGAGAACTGAGTCCAAGTTGGATTTGATCAGCACTGAGATTGAGGCCAAATATCACGTCCAGACAAAGGTTGTTGCATTTGACGCCTCAACAGACGCCCCTGCTAACTATATCCTGCTTGCAGATGCAGTCACTGGTTTGCCAGTTACTATCTTGATCAACAACGTTGGTCAATCACACTCCATTCCAGTACCATTTTTGGAAACCGACAGCCGTGAATTGAATGAAATTATCACTATTAACAATACTGCAACTTTAAAGATCACCCAAATCGTTGTCCCAGTAATTGTCTCCACAGTTGCTGCTGCCAAGGCCAAGAAATCGAAGCTTAGAGGGTTGGTGTTGTCCATGGGTTCATTTGGAGGTTTGTTGCCAACTCCTTACTTGGCCACTTATTCTGGATCCAAAGCATTTTTGCAAGCATGGTCGGCTGCACTTGCTGGTGAATTGAAGCCTCAGGGAGTCGACGTTGAATTGGTTATTTCATATTTGGTTACTTCTGCCATGTCCAAGATCAGAAAGTCCTCTTTCATGATCCCTAACCCTCGTTCATTCGTCAAGGCCACCTTAAGTAAGGTGGGTCGCCGCAATGGTGCTCAGGAAAGATATGCCACAAATACTCCTTTCTGGTCTCATGCTTTCATGCACTTTGGAATTGAGAACACAGTCGGTGTATTTTCCAGAGTCGCTAACAAATTGAACTTTGATATGCACAAGAGCATCCGCATTAGGGCATTAAAGAGGGCTGCCCGTTTGAGCGAGAAGAAGGATTGAGAAGTTCAGAGAGAATGGTAAGTTGACTTTACACATATGCAAATAAAAAGTTCATACACCCAATTGTTGTAGAAGACAAATATGAAACTCATAGCAGGAGAATTGAAGCAAAAGACCCTCGTCTGAAGTAGGGAATGTAAGCCGTAGCTTTCTAGAACTCGATTGAATATAGAGCTGAGTACGTTTGAAAACGTCACCACCTGTTTTGTGAGTGTTCCTTAACGATTTAGTCTTGCAAGTTGAAACTTCAAAACTGCCCAAAAGGGACAATCGGATTGATCTTGGTCTTCTCCGAGAACATCTACAACAGTATGAACCATCTCTGTATACCCCAGACCTCATTCAATCAAGTTTGTTCGTTGCGTTTGGCAGCTGCCTACTCGAAGGTTCTAGAACGAGATGGGTGGTGCGATTCATGCTGCACAAATTGGTAGCGCCGCCAGACTTGGAAAATAAAATAAATACCGTCGAGATTGCTGATTTTTAATGATTTTTTCCTTTCTTCCTCAGTTATAACATAAAGCAATAGGCAAAATGGTTAAAGAAAGTAAGCTCTACGACTTGTTGGGGGTATCGCCCAGCGCCTCTGATACCGAAATAAAGAAGGCATACAGAAAGATGGCATTGAAATACCACCCAGATAAACCAACTGGTGACACCGAAAAGTTTAAGGAGATTTCAGAAGCATTTGATATTTTATCAGATGGAGACAAAAGACAGGTTTACGATGACTATGGTGTCGAAGCCGCAAGAGGAAATGCTCCTGCTGGAGGCCAAGCCGATAATCCATTTGCTGGAGCCGGTGGCGGTGGCGGTGGATTCGGGGGACATCAACATTCCGGATTCGGTGGTGGATTCTCCCAAGCAGACGCATTTAACGTATTCTCCCAAATGGGTGGATTCGGAATGGGTGGAGATGATGGTCATCCATTCGGTGGTCAATTTGGCGGAGGAATGCCTGGAGGATTTGGCGGTGCTGGCGGCGTCAGGCGTCCTGAACCAGACACTGTGACAATGAACTTGGGAGTGTCCTTGGAAGAATTATACAACGGTGGAGTCAAGAAGATGAAATTGAATAGAAAAGCCACTGATGGACTGAAAGAAAGCAAGGTTTTAGAGATCAATATCAAACCAGGTTGGAAAGCAGGCACCAAAATCAACTTTGTTGGCGAGGGAGACTACCAACCTGAATGTCAAGCAAGACAAACTATCCAATTTGTTATTGAGGAAAAAGCACACCCTATATTCAAGAGAGATGGTAATGACTTGAAAATGAATCTTCCATTATCATTCAAGGAGTCTTTATGCGGATTCGAACGTGTGATTGAAACGATGGATGGCCGTAAGATTCCATTATACAGGTCTTCTCCAGTGCAGCCAGGAAGTTCCAACACTTACCCTGGATTGGGAATGCCAATAAGCAAGACTCCAGGACAACGAGGCAATTTGGAGGTGGTGTTCAAGGTGGACTACCCTATCCTGTTGACTCCACAGCAGAAACAGGCCATAAACGAGTTTTTCTAAAGAATTGAAGTATCATAGCAATTAAAAACAAGATGTTGAAGCAAATATGATCAACACTAACCTCAAAATGAACACTTCGAATTCAAAGCAATCCAAGCACATACTCACAAACTCAATAGGGTATTGCCATCCCTTGATGACCTCCAATAATGATATTATAGATTTTTCATACCTTTTATATCAAGTAATATAGTGTATAATAGCAGCTACATGTAAGGGGATCTAGTAAGAGAGTGTCAGACTACGTTCTTGCGACGGACATAAGCTGACGAAAGTGACATGAGCTGACGAAAGGCTTTCACTCTAGCAAGCAATTAGGAAGGACAAATTCACAACCTAGTTGGCTATACAAGCTCTAGTTGGCATATATAGAAATATAATTAATATTGCAATAAGACAATAAATAACTTTAACTAAATCCATGAATAGACATTGAGTAGAGTGCAATGAAAGTAGTGTTCGTAGGATTGCCAAAATACGCAATCTTTTGGTGACACTGTAAGACATATCGTTGTTTCAAGTATGAGCTATAGTAAATAAATAATATTAATTGTGCCGCGTACACTTTCTGTAAAGATGGGTATACGTGTGGCCCTGAACAGCTTGGGTAGCCGAATTGGAAGCTAAGGCCATTCTCTATCGATGGTTGCAAGTCATACTTGATACTGCATATACCATATCGAGTATTCGACCAAAAAAATGCTAATGAGTACTGCTGAAAGAACTCACCAGACCATTCATAAGCACCAATCCCTAAATGTCGGTAATATTAGCCTCTGCTGGCTATGACCACACAATCAGGTTCTGGGATGCCCTTACTGGAGTTTGCTCTCGTACGATTCAACACACGGACTCGCAGGTGAATAGATTGGAAATCACTTCAGACAAGAGGTATCTTGCCGCTGCTGGGAACTTGTACGTGAGACTTTACGATATCAGACAAGTTGGGAGTTCGGGGAACAACACGGCGCAGGCGTCTGCAACAAATAACGGGGCTGTGGGTGCCTCCAATGGAGCGGGAACCAGTAATACTAATGGAGCTGGGAACAGTAATAATAACCCAGTGATGACATTTGAGGGCCACACCAACAATGTGACTTCGCTAGCATTCCAAATAGAAAACAAATGGATGGTCACTTCCCTGGAAGATGGAATGGTCAAAGTGTGGGACGTTCGTGCGCCACTGGTGCAACGTAACTACAAGCACTTTTGTCCTGTGAATGAAGTAGTTATCCATCCCAACCAAGGAGAGTTAATCAGCTGCGATCAAGATGGAAATATCCGAATCTGGGATTTGGGGGAGAACCAGTGTACGCATCATTTGATACCGGAGGATGATGTTCCAATTAATTCGTTACTGGTGGCGAGTGATGGTTCGATGCTTGTTGCAGGAAATAACAAGGGGAACTGCTACGTTTGGAAAATGCAAAACCAGAGAGATGTAACGCTGCTAACTCCAGTTACAAAGTTCAGATCGCACCTGAAGTACATCACACGGGTATTATTACTGACTGATATGAAACATTTGGCTACTTGTCTGGCCGATCACACTGCCAGAATCTGGTCGACAGAGCAAAACTTCAACTTGGAAACAACTTTGCAAGGCCATCAAAGATGGGTATGGGACTGTGCTTTCAGTGCAGATAGTGCCTACTTGGTAACTGCATGCTCCGACCATTATGTGCGACTCTGGGACTTGTCGAATAGCGAGACAGTAAGACAGTACAATGGTCACCACAAGGGAGCTGTTTGCGTGGCGTTGAACGACGTTTAATACGGAGAGTACCGAAGCTTCAAATATAAAAAAATGCATGAAACATCTATGTACTCTTTAATTTCTTAAATTCTAATTTACATTTACAAACGTATTCATATTTTTTCATTTCTATATTAACTTTCGGTTCAAGCTCTATGATCCTACTCGTCAAAATTCCTTTTTGAAGGCAAAGCTCATTAGATATATCACAAGTAGTGCCATATCCTAACGTTTCTGATTCAGATACTTGACCATTTTTGGGTATTGTACAATATATTATTACATGAGTTGCAAGGCTTTACCAACAAGTCTTCACAAATAGGTAAAGTCTTCCAACTTCTCACTAGTGAGCTGTACGTGTAGCTGTTCCCTCAACAACAGCTTGTCCAACCCAGAGAATACTGTCTCTAACCGACGCTTGCTCATTTGAAGCCGTATAATGTCTTGGTTGACAGTCTCTAGCTGCTTGTAGCGATTCTCAAGAGTCTCCTTAGTCTTCTCGTCACGTATACTTAGCGTTTCTATCCATGGATTATCATAGGTTTTAGTAGAAGAACTGAAGCTCTTCTCGCGGAACTTCTTGAGATCGTAAGGACGGTGAGTGCTATGTGGATTTGGAGGACCGTTTTGTTGACCATTTGGAGGACCACTTCTTAAAGGCGCTGAACCACTGGGTGCCCCGCTCTGAGAGTAAGAATGCCCACTTACACTACCAGACTTCGCTGCATATGATCCTCCTCTATAAGTGCTCGTGTTTCCTCGGTATCCTCTATAAGTGTCGTTTGACTCAGGATTGGATGGATACGCTGTAGCTGCTTCTGCATCAACGTTATTACCACCAGTTCCTTCATCTCTTGGCCCCCATGAGTTTTCGTCTCTACGAGGAGGGCCACGAGAATCGTCTCGATAAGGTGCATACCTTGAAGAACCTCTTCCTCTATAAGCCCCACCGTTAGACTGGAATCCACCTCGAGGACCGCCTCGGCCTCCCCTGCCTCTGTATCCCCTATAGGAACCCCTATATGAGCCCAGATATTCGTTGGAGTAACCTCTGTCATACCCTTTATCATAACCTTTGTCACCACCGTAGTAGTTGTCGTTGTCGTTTGGTTCTGACATCTTTGGTTGATAAACTCTGGAGTTTTGATAAAAGTTTTGATTTTTTTGCGTGTTTCTCTGGCCTGTACAAAGAGCCCAATCTTCTACCAAACATAACTAGGCTAGCAAGACAGTACAATGACCATAAACTAAGTAATATCTTCACTTTGAGCTAAGGTGTGATCTTCTGGGTTGAACCGTGAACTTGGGGAGTCATAATATGCGAAATTTCCTCTGCAACTGTGCTACTAGCCATAAAATGAGCCAAACGGAGAGTAAGTTAGGCACAGTTCAAGCTATCAGCTCCAGAAAAGACGTGTTCAAGCGTAGAAGGTTACAGATTTGAGCGTTTAGATGTTTAGGAGGCCATTTTTCGAGTTCCGGCCAATGTGTATCTGAATTTAACTCTTTTTGGAGTTCTTTTGACAAGTTCAGCTTGGAATTTCACAAACTCTCTTGGGCTTTTTGGCCATTCTTACGAATCTTATTTATAGCTGTTTGGGATGAGTATTGATTCAGGCTGTGAAATAGCATGCTCATGCTGTAATGTTTCTGATACCATTGTGAAACCATATTAAGGAGCTTTGCTTGATATTGCCAAACCAAATAGTTCTTTTAATAATATTACTTGGACCGAAATTTCTACAGCGAACAGTTCTACTGTAGAGTGTACTTGCAATATACTTTCCTACAGGGCTCTGCTTCAAAACAGCCCTATCCACAGGCTCTATGATCGGTTCTGCTATGCATTTGGTGAAAAATCAAAGCTTTAGAGGTCGCTTTTTTTTGACATCATCATCGTCCCAATTAGGCAACCTAAACACTCATCAAACAAATATACGAAGCACTCCGATCAATGGACTCCATCCTACGTTTCACAGCTATACTTGGCTACACGGCCCCCAGCAAACTCAGTGAACAACTGAGCATTCCAGAACAATGCGTATTGTTCCACGGCCCAGTTTTTCTTTTTACCCCCCAAAAGAACTAGGCTCTGTGTGGCAACTGGTCAGTCGTGATCCAAACTCTAGCAAACGTATTTGTGACTAGACTAGATTATAATTATACGCATAAAAATTTACACTTCTTTGCCCAGCACAAGTTATTGCTTTGAAGGTCATTGAAAGAAGACTACCCAATACTTTCACGAAGTCGGACAGCGTTCAACATTGGAGCTCTGCTGCTTTCAAATTTGCACTTAACGTTACGATTGCAACCTGTGCTCTTTAGTTGGCAGTCCTAGAAACTGACTGAGGAAGGAATGAACTCTTGTTCTCCCAACTGCTCCGGGCCAGCTTTCAACTCAGCTTGGAGCAAGCTCGAGTGTGATGAGCTTCCTTTGCTGTATGCAAACAAGCTACTATACATGTTTGAGCAAGAAATCAAAAAACTCCACCACGAAGTGCCTGTACTACTCGCCACAGACCCAGTTATAAAGGAAGAACTCTCCAAGATGATTCTGGAAATTGAGTGTCACACAGGCTCCCCAAGCGATCAAATAAAGTTGTCCAAGCAAGAGCACTTGATCTTAATCGAGCTGTTGTTGCACGATGTGTCGTTGGCAAGTCATCTACCGTACTACGACGATTATTCCGACGAGTACGATTCAGATGACACGGCAACTCTAATGGGAACTATAGGAGTGGAATGCTCCCCAATCACGCTTCATTCAGGCGAATTGAACGATGAATTGTTGGAGAAACCAAGCATGTTGGAGAAGCCAGTACTGGTACCGGCTGCTCCTGCCTTTGAGCTCAGACAATCCTTGAACTACTTGGAAAGATTCAACACAAACCTCTCGGCCCAGTTCGACAAGTGCTCAAGCACTCTCAATCAAATACACTTAAACAATATAGCCGTGTTTGAAGCATTGCATGCACTTGCAAACAATACCTCGCACATGATGGATCGTGTTGGCACTGTTAGAGAAAACATGCTACTGGTTAGAGTCCAATTGAAAAATCTGACGCCCTGTCAATCAGTGGGTCAATTTCAAACTATGGTTCTGCACGGTCAATTTGTAGGCATGGTTCCACGGCCACTAAGATTAATACAAAAAAGTAATGGGCTCATCGGTGGTCTTGAAAGACAAAAAGACAAAGAGGAAGGCAATAAGATGCACGAACATGTGCAATCTGGATCTGCATGGGATACCCCAGATCTTGAAGAACGTCCTGTTGATTCGACAACTATTTTTATCTTCAGTATCGCCCTCCTCGTCTTTGCATTGGCATACAGCAGTCTTGAAGACTCTTAGAGAAATATGGACTCTAGCATCAGCAATATTTCGGAGGAAGTTATCCTTGCTCTTCTTCCCACCACGCAGCTACATGGAAATAAAAATAAACGTTATTGCATTCAATTTGTCTCTACTAAAATGTAAGTACGTCCCTTTTGATATAATTATATATGAATGAAAATTATTCCATGTTGACGGACCTCGAATTGTAATCATAATTATCATTCTCTTCCTCTTGGAAATATGGGTGCACCATTGCTCTCTTGGCACTGATTCTACCACTTGGATCATAGACCAACATCTGTTCCAAGAGATCCACACCCTCTGGCTCCAAACTAGGCACAAACTCGGCCAAGTTCTTCTTCGACCACTTGGGGAAAGTTGGCTTGAAATCAGGCAAGTAGGACACATCTGGCCAGGTCTCCTCGGTAGGGGTTCCTAAGATACGGAAGATACGGAAAATCTCGTCGATCTCTGAATCGCCTGGGAACAATGGTTTCCTATTACACATTTCTGCAAATATGCATCCAACTGACCACATGTCCACTCCAGTAGAGTACTGCTTGCCACCTAATAAGATCTCTGGGGCTCTGTACCACAAGGTGACTACTTCGTGCGTGTACGCTCTCAAAGGGACACCAAAGGCACGGGCCAAACCAAAATCGGCCAACTTCAAGTTCCCCTCCTTGTCGATCAACAAGTTCTGTGGTTTTAAATCTCGATGCAAAACACGGTGACTATGACAATGCTTGATACCCTTTACCAATTGAGACATGAATCTCTTGACCATATTGGCACCAAGGCCAACACCTTGGGGAATGGACTCCATGTACTTTTTCAAGTCCAAGTCCAAAAACTCAAACACAAGATACAACTTGTGGGAATCCGAGTGTATTATATCGTAAAGACGAACAATGTTGTCGTCTTTCATTTCTTTGAGCAACGAGATCTCTCTGATTGCGGTTGACGGCACACCTTCATCCTCCGATTCCAACCTGATCTTCTTCAAAGCAACAACACGGTTGTTATTTCTTGTATCAAGAGCTTTGTATACAACACCGTATGTTCCTTCTCCCACCTTTTCCTGACGCTGGTAATCTGATAATTCCACCATCTGTAAGAATATTCTATCTAATTGTTATGTTGTGACTTGTAAACACTCTAGTATGGACTGACTTTTGCCAATTGGTATGATTTTTTTTGATGTACGTATGTAATTGGGTATTGGGTATGCGCTGGAATCAGTTCTGAACGGTGACTTTACTCCGTCTTAGCTAATAACAGGGGTACGGGTCACTTCTAGCGTGAAATCCTTCTCGTGTTATTTTTGAATTTTGAATGTTTTTCTTTCCACCTTCGTTTTGTTGGTGGCACACACTAAAATGCCCATAGTGAAGAGCCGTGAACCAGGCCAACTTAAGCGCGCCCAGTTCGGTACTCTGCAGTGGAGCTAACCGGAACCACTTGCCTCCTCGTCAAAACGGAGATTGGTGATGTCAATCTGGAACAATCAAAAACATACTAAAAGAAACAATAGCCAGTTCGTGGACCAGGCAGGACACAGCATTTCCAGCTTGGAAGGCGCCAGAGACAAGCACACCAGGTCCGACGTGGCTTATCACTGGCGAACTTACGAGCTTTAAGCAGCAGGTGTAGCAACGGAAAATGGGCAACTGAAAAGTGGCCATCTGAAACCACCCATAACTGAAATTTCACCTGCGTTGCTTCGAGACTGGTTGCAGAGCGGAGCTATAAATACATTAATCTGTTCGGCCAGCAAGCACCTGGGCCTAGCCCGAGTCTTGCTGGAGGTTGCAACTCTTTTGTTGGCTGCAACTCACTGTGTGTGCTCCACAAACCAGAATTAGGCGTGAAAATTATTCAGACTCTCAAACATGCCGTGGGTTCACGCATTGCGTAGTGGAGGTGTTTCACACTTGCTCCAACACCTTCTACAACACCTTCTACAACCACGTGTGATTTACAAAATGATCTACTCACCTTTCGGCCAGCTATGCATGCGAAGAGCATGGTTCAATTTGATATACATACCCACTTGCATTACGTACAAATTGGTGGCATCAAAACCATCCAGAATTTGCATGTAACAGGTTTAGAGGAATCTTGGTGTAGAACTATTAGTGATCATCTCCTGCACTACACACTTTGATCTCTCTTCCCCATTCACTGTTCAAGATTTGTTTCCCAGTGATTCTTCTGTCTGGCTTTGGATCCAAGATAGAGTATATCACGTTTCTGCAACGGGCCCTCTTCAAATTCTCAATGGGTTCGTATCCAGTAGCGTCCTTTCTCTTCTCCAAGTACTCTTCAAAGAACTCATCCTTCTTAGGGTTGGCCAACTTCCACAACTGACGTCCAGTTCTCATTGCCATATAAATAACACCACATGCCCAAATGTCGACACAACGAGGATCAAATTGCTGTTGTGTGAACTCTTCCGGTGCAATGTATGGCGATGACCCACAAACACCTTCACTCAACTGAACTTCCTCCTCCCAAGCCATCCTGAAGCACTCACCATTTCCAAAATCGGTGATCTTGACCATACCACTCTGCGTCAATAAGATGTTCTCTGGCTTCAAGTCACGGTGGCTTACTCCCATATCATGCATGTAATTAACACCTCTGATCAATTGCTTGAAGAAACAGTCAGCCTCGGCATACTCCAACTTCCCCAGCGCAATGATTAGAGTGTATAAGTCACCTCCAGAGCAATACTCCATCACCTCACAGTAGTCTCCCTTAGCGTCTTTCAACAAGTCCAAAGTTTCTATAATATTTGGGTGTTTTAAGGAAGAAGAAATGCAAAACTCCAGTGTGAGTCTTCTATTATATTTCTTGTCCGACTCCTGGGTCTTACGTTTGAACTCCTTCACCGCATACAATATTTCATCGTTCGGTTGACCAGCAGTGCCGCTAGATGAGATTTGAGAGGAGGATTGGATGGACACATTACTGGCACCAGTGCCAGTAATCTTCTTGTGCGAGATTCTCACCACACCAAACGATCCACGACCAATGACTTCGTTACAACGTCCGTACTTTTCCACAAAAGATCTCGAATCTTGCAGAGGAGTGAACCCCACATTCGTCCCTATGCTCGAGGACTGATGTACGAGCTTCTCATTAGCTTCTTGCTCTGCGTCTTTTGTTGAGTATGTCACCGTAGAGGTCACATTCACTGTGCTGCTCAGTGGAGCAGCGGCATTGAATGCGGAAGGTCCACCGTGGTATGGAGAGGTGTTGTTTTTGACGTGGTTAACCAATCCAGCGAACAAAGTAGGAGGTTTATTCTGATTATTAGCTGCGCTAGGTTGGATTGTTCCCAGCAAGATGTTCGGCACTGCACTCTTTGCTTCATCACGTAATTTCTGTGCACCAAGTAAGTCTTTCAACATGTTGGACAACTTCTCTTGTCGTTTTGCACATCGAAGATTATGCTCGTGATTACCGTTTTCCAACATTTTGAAACGTGGTTTCAGGACTGATGCAGCGGTGCTGCCCGACATGTTAGAGATGCTGGCAGACGAAGGAGCGGACGCAATGTTCGCCTTGCCCAACTTAGTCGAAGATGAACGGGAAGGAGGATTAGATTTGTTTGGGTGACTTAATAGGTGAACCTGCAGAGCTGTGTTCGAACCATTAAGATTGCTCAAAGGTGGTGGAGAGGTTTGTTTAGAGCTTGGCCCGTGGGATGGAGATCTCGACGTCGTTGGTGAAGGTCTTTTAGGTGCACTTGTTGCACGAGCCAGTGGTGGAGCATGATTGGCAGACAACAAAGACGAATTGACCTTTTTCAAGTTGTCTTCTGTGACGCTCTGGGTATGCGGAGCAATTGGCTTTGATTTATTAGCAGTTCCAAATGAAAGGAATTGTTCGTTCTCAGCAGACGAAGTCAGCATCGGCGAGATGTTACCAGCCATAGAGGCGGTGATGTTGGTGATGTTGGCAGCTTCAGCATGCCCGTTACTAGGCAGTTTTGGAGAGGACGAGCTGCCGTTGGTGGTAGAAGAGGCATTGGCACTATTATGAGATGCATGGCCGTTTTGGCTCTTTGAAGTACCGTTGGCATACACTCTTAATGGCGGTACAGAGTCGTTTTCCTGCTTCAGGGCAAGTTCGTCTTCCAGTTCCGTGGAAGTTTGTATGAGGGTGGGTCCAGTTTCCTTTGCCGGAAGCTGCGAAACTGCGTCGTGGTGCAAATCCGAAGGGACATTCTCGTCTTCTTTGAGGTTGAGCTGGGACAAGTTTGTTCCCAGAACACCAAAGAGCTTACCCCATCTTGAGCCAGACTTCTTTTTAGCTTCTCCCATTAATGTGAATATGGAGTCGGCTTGCCAGTGAATAAATAGGATTGAAATAAATAGGGCTAAAACAGGGGATACTGGATTATTGGAGGGTGATCTCGACTTTCTGCGAGTCAAACACAGCACGGTGCTGGGAGAGTTGTGCTATAAGGAACCTTAGGGAGGCTTAACAACGCAAGTGGAACTAATGTAGACCGATAAACACTCCAAAGTTGACACTTTTGTATTTTTCAAACCAGGAAATTCGGTTGGCCTCAGCTTTTATATATAGAGAAAAATTTTGTTAAGGCTGCTGCTCGCCATTTGCAATTTTTTTAGGTGTGTTTTTGCCTTTTGCTATTTAAAGTGTGATTATAAAGAAACGTTTTCGGCGAGGAATCTATGTGGAAGAGTGACGATCATGGCTGATTTAAGCTTACAATGACCTTTGCTCATTTTCTGGAATCAATAGAAGCTCTCCTGCAGAAATTGTGGAAGAGCTTCGAACGTGCAAGATAAGAGGCAGCAATGTAGGACAGTAGACCCAAACCCAGAAGGCTTGGTATTGACTGCGCCCGAGCATTCGTCGTGGTAACCGTATAAAAAGAGCACGACGACTCGGCCATTAGTAACATAAGAATTTGGGCATTCTTTGGACAAGTATTAGTCAATCTCCTCCCAGATGCAAAATGTCGAAGCCAGTTCGTCGCAGAGGGCACGCCAACACTGCAAATTTTGCTGTAGGAGAAGGATTTGCAAATTAGATGATTCCAGGAGCTGACCCTCGGCACAAGCAGAGCCTTCCAGCAGAGACGTCTGGGAGGTCCAGGACCCCTGTGCTTTCGCCAGTGCACGGTTCTCCTACTTGGAAAGGGGATGCCCTACCAGGATTGGCCGGGCTATGGGCAAGGCATTGCCATCGTCTTGGTCCTTCCTTCAAACAGCCTCGCGGGACTTAACCGAGCTGCCTACACCCTCAGCTCTTTTTTTCACTTTTGCTTTGTTATGGCTGAGATGCGACTCACGGTGCAGTGCGATCAGCCACAAAAGGTTCTGGCAGTCCTTCGATGCTTAAACAGGATCGGCAGTGGCAAGCCAGAGAATCGTTAGTCACCACGGCGACTTCCAGCTGAAACGAGGTGACCAGAGCTGGTAGCTGTGCAGCTTTGTAAGCGCAACACACACCCCCATCACCCATTGTCGGACGAGCTTTGTCTGATGAGCCAGCTCGGAGGCAGTGAGAAGTGGCAAAACGCATCGAGCTCCCTAACTTGGGAGGTCCCGCTAAGTGACATACGAAGTCAAATCACGGTGCACGTGCTTTTCTCCAATAATGGGAAATCGCTCACGGACGGTGGCCAGACCTCCTGCTACAACCTGGAATGGGGTAGTGCACTTGGAAACTAGAGATACCCCAAGATCCGTGTTGCTGGAGATGCCACACCCCTCTAATTAATTAGGCAATTCGATCTTGATTGTGGGTGCGATAAGTGGCCTGAGCTGTGCGCGTGGCTCGGTGGTGCCGGCGTAAAGCTGCCGTGCCGCGATAAGCTCTCTCTGGTCCAGTAGTTCGCACTGCAATGACTGAGCTCAGCTCGACAACGTCTGGAGGTGATTGGCCGTGGGTCACGTGTTTGTCGCAGCGAATGGGAGGCCTTTGTTTCCCTCTCGTGCACTGGCTACACTGTGGCTTTTGGTTTCGTTCGTCCAATTCCAGCTGATACACTTACGACTAGGGTTCGACGAGCACGACGCTAGCATGTGTGTTGGAGGGGGCCTTAGAGACGAACAGAGCTCACGCCGGCTGGAAAGTATCGCACTTTGCCTTCAAAGAAGGCACTCAGCTCCCTGAACATGCTCAACTGGCAAACGCGTCTTTAAGTGTACATGAGAGGCTTTACGAGACTTCGCGTGCTCGGAAGGTTCGCCAATACAAGCGTCCTCCTAGTTAAAGTGCTTGGGCTCGCTCTTCTATTTAAGTGGGAAGTCGCAGGTTATGAGAAATGTGAGGAAGTCGCTCCTATTTACGAAGCGATCTTGAAGATCTAAATTTCCAGCCGTATCTTGTGGCGATTGCACTCTAATTTCGAACACAATATTAATCGTTTCGACGCCACTCGAGGATACCATCGCACAAGGCGAGCCGTTTAGTCGCCAAGACAAGTCAAATGGCGACTCCTTCAAATTCTGGCCCTACAGCTGGTTCTTTTGTTACTGTGCTTTATCAGAATTGGCCCCAATTCTGCACAAGCAAAACCGAGTACAAACAGACAATGCCCTCCTCAAAGGCTCATTCGGTAGCCGACTTTCCTAATCTTGGGCGATCAAGAATCTTGTGTATCCTTGGTTAGGCTTAGTTGGTGGCCCAAAGAGAGGTAACAACCACCGGTGCAACTGCGACGTCATCCATCCGACTCAGAGACAACGGAAACTCAGCTCTCATTCTGCTTGCAAGTACGAAGTACGAATAAGTACGAATATCCATCCCCTTTACGTTGTGAGGCGCGTCGGAGATGATTGCCTGTTACAACCTCCTAATCATTAAAATCAGCTGGAGAAATTCTCGTATTTCTAGCTCAATTCCTGCGTTGAGCACCAAACTGCTGCAGAGCCGTGAGGATGCTATATTAGTCGGTAACACAGAGTCCCGATTCGTGAGCCTACACGCCGGAAATCATTATGCATGTCAAAAATATCAAGTAGATTGGGACGTCTCCAGTCTCAGAGATCGCGCAAGACGGTTTCGCCAAACGGCTGCCAGCCAGATGGCTGCGAAAGCCATTCAAAAAGACTCTTCATGGGGATGCCAAGCCATTACGTCGAGGAACGCTTGAATACGCTTCTTTACTTCTCGGAATCTGGCCGGGCTGCCTTCTACGCTGTACATAAATAGAAACACGCATTGTGCTTTCTACCTATTTGTGCTATGCAACATACGGGTGCCGCATACGATCCGAGCTTGTGCTGTTTGAAGAAGTAGGTCGACTGAATGCCGCCTGGATGGCCATAGCTGTGTGGCCATATAATTATCTGGAGCTTTTTGAACAAGAACCACTGTTATTTGGTAAACAATGAGGTTCCGTTTAGCTCTTGTTGCAAATCTTGCACTCACTTGCGCACTTCCTACTAAGAGACCAGATGTAATCGACGCTGAAAATCCTCTTGGGTACACTGACATGCTCTACGGTGCCGAAGGCGGTGGCCATATGTTCCCAGGATCTTCTCGTCCGTTTTCTATGGCAAAGCTAGGTATAGATACGTATGTACAGAACGGAGAGGAGCCCTTTGCGGGCTACTCCAAGGATGGCAAGGTCACAGGCATCTCTATGTTACATGAGTCGGGAACTGGAGGTTCACCACAGTACGGTGTTATTTCTCAGTTGCCTTTCACGGGCGACTTCCTGACGGACATGTTCTTAATTCGAGAAACCAACAATGCTGCTGTAGGATACTACCAATTCAACACCACCGACGGTATCTCAGTGGAGCTTGCCTCTGCTGAGAGGTCGGGGTTGATTGGCTACTCCTTCCCGGACAAGGCAAGCATATTTGTTGACCTCTCACACCACTTACTTGCACGCAGAGGGGACTGGAAGCATAAATTCGTCAACGGAAGTGCCTCCGTCTCTCCAAATTTGTCTGGATACGAAGGGGTGGCCTTCTACGACGGTGGCTGGGGTGAGCACCTTCCCTGGGCAATCTACTTTTGCTCAGAGTTCAGCCAGAATGCCACTCTGGTGAGCTCTCTAGAGAACGGTGCATTGGCCATCAATCAAACATACGTTGCAACAAATATAACTAATGCCCAGATTGGTCTTGTCTTCGCCTGGGACACCCCTGAGGTCACCAGTAAGCTTGGAATCTCTCATGTGTCCATTGACAAGGCCTGTGCAAACATGAGAAACGAGCTTCCTGACTTCGACATAGACAGCCTAGTACAAGAAACACAGACTATATGGCAAAACGAAGTCTTTGAAAGGATAACCGTCGCAGATGACAACGCAACGTTGACCGGCTGGATCTACGACGCTTTGTATGGGTGTCACTTAATGCCCACAAACAAGACCGGCGAAAACCCTGACTTCAGAGAGCTGGACTCGGCCAGTGACTCTGTCTACTATGATGACTGGTATGCTATCTGGGATACCTTCCGGTCTCTCAACCCATTATGAACATCATCAACCCCACTCGAGGAACAGAATTCATCCAAGCTCTTATTGGGATATTCAAGAGGGATGGGTACACACCAGATGGACGTTCTGCAAACCAGAACGGACGTACACAGGGTGGCTCCAACTCAGACATTGTCATGGCGGATGCTTATCTCAAGAACATCGGAAACGGAAGCATCAACTGGGAAGATGCATACGCTGCCATGGTCAAGAATGCCGAAGTCGTCCCGCCCCATGAAAGAATCGATCCTATGGCTAAGGATTCATCCACCTTCGAAGGTCGTGGAGCACTCCCGGACTGGCTAACCTACGGCTACATTACTCGAAACTTCACCAGGTCTGTCAGTCGTACGGTGGATTATTCCTACGACGACTTCGCTTTGAGCGTTGTGGCCGAAGGTTTGGGGAAGTTGGAGGACGCTGAGAAGTACTTGAACCGCTCAGCTTACTGGCAGAACATCTGGAACTTCGAGGCATCGCATCATGAGTATCCATACACGGGCTTTCTCCAGCCCCGGAATGCTGATGGCCAGTTCAACAACGACAACTACGACCCATTTTCGTGCCATGGTTGTTACTGGGGTGACGATGAGTATGAAGGTAAACCCGTGGAATATGGTTGGTCTGTTCTTCACGACATACAGACTTTGATTACGTTCGTCGGAGGTAAAAGAATATTCATAGAAAGGCTCAATGATATGTATGAACTATATGGCAAACATCAAGTGGTGGACGTTGGGAATGAACCTTCATTCTTAACTCCTTTCTTGTACAACTTTGTCAATGAGCTGTACAGGTCTGTTGAGCTCATTCGTTGGATCGTGAATCGCTACTTCCATTCTGGCCCAGAGGGACTCCCAGGGAATTCGGATGCTGGTGAAATGCAGTCGTGGTTACTCTTTTGTATCATGGGCTTCTATCCGATTTCTGGAACAACCACATACTTGCTTTCGTCACCATTTGTGAGGAGCCTCACTTTGAACTTGGATAATGGCAAGTTTCTCACCATAACTGCCAATGGACTCTCACAGGAAAGCTATTACGTCAAGTCGGTCAAAATCAACGGCGAGCCGCATTTACAGAATTGGGTAGACCATGACACGCTATTTCCTAATGGAGGGACCATCGAGTTCGAGCTCACTGACGAGCCTACAGTCTGGGAACAAGGAACTGTTCCGCCTAGTCCAGGTCACCGCACATTGGTCACCCCCAAGAAATGAAAATGACGTTGAGGCCTAACTATTGATTAGATACTACCAAATACACGTCTATAATACACCGTACCTTCTTTCCCAAACGTTACACCAATTCAAGGCCATTAATGTAGCACTTGACTTTTTCCAAATCCAAAAGCGTCTCTACTAGCCTGTGCACCTCGTCGACAGTATCGAAGCCCAAAACCTTTCTATTGAGGTACTCTAGTACCTGCTCCTTCGATATGAACGCACCCGAAGGTAGGGCTCTGTTCTTGAAGGTGTACACCACTTCTAGCTTGACCAAGAACTGTTCGTCGTCGGAAGAGAGAGTGAACTCGAGGGTGCAGTAGTACTTCTTCAACTTGGGGGGTCTTGCGGTAGGCTCCGCATGTATAACAAAAGGGGGTGGTTGAGGTACCTCTTCTCCAGACTCTACGTCATCTTCCTCTTCCTCGTCACTCAGACTTAGCAATTCTACATTTTGAAGATGTTTCAATAGAGATCTTCCCAAAATGGATATACTGCTACTTTCTCCTGGGTGCAAATTCTCGAGGACTGGCGGCCACGAAAGGGTTGTAGGAGTGCCATCTTCGCTGGTGAAGTTCAGCTGCCGTGCAAAGACCTTCTCTGGGTCTCTGCTGGCCGACGTGCTACTTCGAGCAGGGACCTCCTTCTTGACTACGAGGACCGTTCGGTCCTCGAGTAGCGATGAGACCGAGACGAGAGTATAGTTTTTCAGTGCGCCACGTGAGCTTCCAGAGTGTTCGCTCATCTATGGGGAATGTGCTATTCTTTGGGATAAGTTTAAGCGGACCGTTGGCTGCTCTTTATGTATATCCAAACCAACCGTGAGATGGGATTCGTACGGTTGGAGCATGCCATTAGACGTAAATGGTCCCCTTTATATAGATCTTCGGGAATTCGTCTACATTTCGCTTAACGTAACACTCCTGAAACACTGGACACAGAAGCCTATTTGTACTCCAAGTATATTATTTGGGAGCTGCCCAAACTGCAATATATATAACGGTCTGGACACCCTAACCGCAGCACATAGACGTAGATGGTGATCCAAGTGATATTATTTGGAAGAAGCCAGTGACCATTGGCACAAACTAGGCCAGCTTGGCCTGGTGGACCTCTGAGGCCAGCGTGAGGCCGGTGTCTGCCAGGGCGGAGTCCAAGATCGAGTCCTGTTCGGTCAGCACGCTCTGTCTCGACGCTGAGTCCTCTGCATGGCCAGCACGGTTTCGCAAGACCGATCCAGAGCCAGAACGTAGCTCCCTTGCATATTGGGGCGTATCTATGGTGTCCTCTGAGGCGACGGACTCAGAGGAGCCCACCGACTCGCGGTCCTCCCATTCCCCGGACTCCGACTCTGAGGTGGTGACACGACTGAAGTCTGAAAACTCAGTGCCTGCGCTGGTTGACTCCGACGATTCGTGTGCCATTCTGTCCTCCAACTGCTGTGTTGGGATTGTTTCGACTGTGACATTTGTTATGCTTGCGCTGAGTAACCTGTACAAGTCGCCCCCAGACTTGTCTGCAACGTGAATATTTTCCAGCTCAGGCTCATTCTCCGTCGCTCCAACCACCCCTTGTTGCTGGTGTTTCACCTCGTTAACTTTATTAGAGGCCTCACTTGCCTCCGGTGTCACCAATGAAATTGCAAACCTTATCAACTTCAAATTGAGGCCAGTCGCCACCCCTACGAAGGCCCCTATAAAACAGCTGGCGATGGCAAAGTGGAGCACCGTGACAAAGAAGAGCAGGAACTGGCTCCAGAGCCATGCCACGTCGACGGGCACGTCGTCCCACTCGAGCATGTACCGCAAGGGCAAAAGAGGCACCCGCAACAACGGAGTGTACACCAAGATGTTGAGGAACAACACGAACGGAATCCACACAAAATTGAGCCATGTCGACGTAATGGCACTGCTCACGAACCTGTATGTGACGGTGAAAGGGTTGAGCATTCTGAGCAGCAGCACAAGAAGAAGAAGTGGTGCTTTGTTTGGTGTTTGAGCTGAGATTTTTGGGCCGGATGGCATTTTGGTCTCACACCGCGTATTTCTCAGTGCTGGTGCTTGTGATATGTTGCTAACGGTGGAGCACCGTTGCTCCAGTGTACAGGCGTGAGCACGGAAGCAGACGCGGAATGAGCAGCTGGCCAGCAGCCGAAGCGACGCTGCCGTTTCATGCAAGCACTTGCATAAATGCGCAAGGAAGGTCTCGTAGAGGGTTCGACTGGCTGCGGTTGTGGACACCATACGTCGTGGCTGGAAGTCTGTGGTGGCCGGCTCACAGGTGGGTGCTACGTCTGCCATATTTCCGCGTCGGTAACCTCGAGGTGGTGCGCCTGGGGCTGTTGGGGTGGTGACTTAGCCCCAGGAGCACTCATGGTAGTGCAAAGCCAGGCCTATTCCAATTTAACTGCTTTCGGTTTGCAGCATAAACTGGACAACTATCTATTGTCGAATTGGGTATAAAGGAAATCTCCTTTCAAGTCTACAGGTCTACAGCATTCCCTTACAAACCTACGTGTCTACGGAATTGTCTCTTCCATAAATGTCATTAAGTTAGTCCCGTAGGATCTATAACCTCTATGCTAGCGAATAAATCACTAGCCACTGCCCTGCAGTGTTGCTCTAATTGTGCGCATTTCCTAGGTTGTTAAAACAGTAGCACAAGTTCCATCTTGGTTACTGCTGGCATTGTTCGCGCTTCCAGTGCTTGCACTGCTTCGTTTACTCTTGCTGGCGCTGCTCGAGTTTGCGTTGGTCACACTTGTGGTGTCCAAAACATGGTTGCCCAAGACAATGTTTCTCTTGTTCAAACGATCCTGCTGGATCTTGTGGTGTTGCATACGGATGTAGTCCACATAGTAGGAGCGGAAGACACTCCAGTGGAACTTGACGAGCGTGGCTATTCTGCCGGCGATGCTCTTGAGTTCTGTCGCAGAACTAGCAGCCCCTTGTGCGCTGCTGGAGGCACTGGAGGCACTGGAGGCACTGGTACACACTGGCAGAGGCGACAAGTCCTGGGCCAAAACCAGAGTAATCTCTCCAATCAAGTCCTTGAAGATCTTGCCCTCCATCAATCCGTACACTTCCGAGTTTGGTTGTATGTGCTTGATCAACCAGTTGTAACTGAACTCAATCATATCGCGTGGCAAGGACACTGAAGAGCTGTCCTTATCGCCCTGGACGTTTTTGACCAATTGTAATGAAATTGCCAGAATATTCTTGGTCCACTTCACATTTCCGTTATCATCGGTTACAATAGCGAGGATCTCTTGCTGAACCCTGGTGACGTTTTCCAACGACAAAAGCAGTGCTGGTAAACGTCCTTGTTTTCTAGCATTGAAAGCAAGTTGCTTGTACAAGACAATGCACAACTGAACGCACACGAGCTGTCTTACATCCGCTCTCAAAAGAACGAGTCTGGTGTGATCAAAAGCTAATGCCAGAGGGAATTCAGTGGCCATTTGACGACACGAAAGCAAGTCAATAATCAGACTCACAACGATCGGCTTCAAAACGCCATCATCCAACACAACTTCTTCGTTTTCTTCCTCAACGAGTAAGTTCGACTTCTTGATAAACTTCTTGTAGAGCCAGCTCAACGAATCGTTGATGTTAATCTTTTGATGAGTGATCAAAGTCTGGAAGTAGTCGCGCTCAAAGTCAACGGCTGTCTCGATTAAAACAGGACGAAGCACTCTGATCTGGTGGTTTGCGACATCCAACTTCATAGCTTCCAAAATTTGGAAAATAAGACGGAGTCCCAGGACAAGAAAGTCCACGCTGTTGTGCTGGTACGCATCAAGGAATTTCTGGTGCATTTCAACGACCCACTGATCGCGCATTGGAGCGCAATGCAGCTTGAAGACGTTTGCGAGCCATTCAGACATTTCCACAAAGTCAAACAGACCGTGGTTGAGTTGTTGCACCATGAGTTCGATGTCCATTATTTCATTCACCTTTTGGCGATCCTTTGCGGGAAGGAGCGAAAGAAGTATATCGCGAAGGGTTGTGAAAAGGATTGGTAGGCGGTATATTTTGACGTTTGATGAAGATGTGGTGGCGCCAGTTGAGGAGAGCGATGATGAGGATGAAGAGGAGGTTGGGCTCGAAGACGAAACAAGTGTGTCTTTCTTCATCGAAGTGGAAGTGATTGGCGAGGTAGGGTTAGCAGCCGAGTCTGCAGAAGCAGCACCCGCAGCCAACGCAGCAGCCACAAAGAACTGCTCGCACTCTCTTTGTATTTCCATCCAGTAACGGTCTATGATGCTCTTTTTCCGCTTTCCTCTCTCTCCATCCAAGTTTGGTCTAAATTGCAATTGAGGGTCAAACAAGATGTCGTGCCTAAGTTGGGGGTTCTTGAGTATTTCGTAGAGATCAATCTCTTTGAGCAGCTGCAAGTTTATTGGGGGTAATGGAGGTATTGTGCCTGTTGATTTGTGAGACAACAACGGAGCGGTCTCTGTGTGAGGAATAGATACTTGAGGATGGTCACGTTGGTGTTGGTGGTGATGGTGGCGGTCTTGGTGGTGGTGGCGGTCGAGCTGGCGTTCATGCTGGCGTTCGAGTTGGCGTTCGTGCTGGGACATGATGTTCTGCTGGCCTTGGTGGTGGAAGTGTCTTTGGTTGTAGTTTATTATGGGAAGTGAGCGAGACCTGAAGCGGCGGATGAATCCCGGGGTCTTCTTAGCAAGAGCCAGAGCGATGCTGCTGTCCTGTGGGCCGGCAGCTGAGCCAGCCGAGTTCAAGGCAGAGGTCAACGCAGAGGTCAACGCCGAGTTCACGACGGAGTTAACGGCTGAGTTGACGTTTGACTTGACTGAGGGATCGAGGCGAGCACGCTTGGGCTGGTCCAGGCCATCTTTCGCGAGCAGGACCGCGTGGGAGTGGGGAGAAGATGCAGATGACGAGTTGCGCTTGGACAGTGCTGGGTTTGTTGCCGAGGAGATAGCATTTGGGGAAACCGAAGTTAGGGAGATGCGGCTCGCGTGGAGGCGGATGTTGGGGGACTTGTCGAAGCAGACTGTTCTGAATTGGCGGTTTTCGTCCTCCACGGCGGACGATGCGTTGTCGACCGACGAGGCGACCGACGACGGGTTATTTGAGACAGGGCCCAGTTTCGCCTTGTCCTGTTCTTTCGGCGGCTGAAGGGGCTGGTTTTCCTGGTTGTTGTGATGGCTGTTCATCATTGGGGAGGATTCTGAGGGATGAATTGTGGTAGATTTGAGGATGATTTAGGGGTAGATGGAATGAAAAAAAGAGCCAATAAGAGTGTGATACTGGTGTTGGTTCTGGTTCTGGCAAGCACGAAGGGTCTTGGACTAGCAAACGTAGGATGCGCTTATACACTCAGATACTCGTAGCAAGTGGTGAGCTGTGTTTTTTCAAAAAAAAATCTGGCGATGATGGGGGTTGGCCAGGTATATATATGCTGTGTGTAAATCAAGGAGTCAAGTACAGCAAAAAAAGCAAGTAGTGTCTTGGTGAAGATATGAGTAAGGACAGACGGTGCGGTGGGTGGTGTATGCTTGTGGTGTGTCGAACGGGGGCCAGACGACTCAGGGGCGGCAGACGTGAAGCGTGTGTCGGTGTTGGTGAGATTCTGGATGATCACCTTTTTTGGTTGTTGAAACGGCGACTCTGACTAATGTGCAAATTCGTAGCGGAAGGCCGAGTGTACTGGAAGGCCCTGGAAGAAGTGCGAGACGGGGGTCCTGGCGGTTCTTGTGTGGTGCGCGGACGTGTGCTGGGGCTTGTTATCGGAGACGGTGTGTCGGTTGCTGTGCTTTTTCTCCCTACGCTGGCTTTTTTGTTCTTAATTTTATTCCTTGCTCGTCCCAGGCCAATATATAAAGGATAAGCAGAGGGGGAAATTTTGCTACAAACGGGCTTTGGGCTTTTGTTTGAGGGCGGCCGCGGGTCGTGCGCCGCGGCCAAGATGTGAGGTCGCTCATTTTTCCCTTCGCATATGAAATTGCTTACCAATCCGCTCTGATTTGCTGTCGTTTGCCTTGCGTCTCTTGCGCCAGAACGGGGATTAAAGGAATTGAGGCTGGGGTGTTTTGCGACAAGCAGAGCACGAGCAGAGGTCGGGCAGCGATGGAAAGAAATGGTAACAATCTGGAGGCACGTCCACGATGAGCTGGAGATGAAATTGGAGACAATGGCGGTGGGTCCGACTTGGCAAGTACGAGCCTGCTGCCACTCAGGTGTAGATGTGGATGACGTATTGGAGACTCCCTGGAGGACTTGGAGGACTCGTAAGTGTTTGTGAAGGGCCTCTGACTCTGAAGACACCTTGGAAGACACCTTTGGAGCGTGTTTGGGGAGACTTTCCAGAATGGTGATGTTTGGCCAGTTGCTCCGGTTGCGGGTGGTGAGGAATTTGCGACGTACGGTTTGCTGCTCGTGCTTTGCTCGCTTCCAGAATTGGGTTGGTGAGGTCAGAGGTGCACACAGTTGCAAGGTTTTGCCGAAGGTTGCTGTTTGAGGATTGACACCGCTCCAGCACGTCGCAACGGCGATCACGATACGGCCTACTGGGGAAAGTGCTAAAGTTAGATGGGTGGAACAGCGTGATGACCCCAACAGGAGAGCTGAACTAGGAGAAATCCGAACTGAAATCCATATTGACAAAGAAACAGGCATGATAGGTGAGAGAAGAGTGGGACAATGGGGCGGTGAACAATACCAAAAAGGAAAGTGCAATGGAATAAGGTTTGAGGACTGAGGTCATTGAGATGAGGCCAGTTCAAGGCGAAGGAAGTGTCAAGAGTGGGGGAGCAAGGTGAGGAAGTGTTGGGACGAGGAGTGATAAGGAGTGAAGAAGGAGTGAAGAAGGAGTGAAGAAGGAGTGAAGAAGGAGTGAAGTATAGTGAGAACTGTAGAAGTGCAGAACTGTAGAAGTGTAGAAGTGTAGAAGTGTAGAAGTGGAGTGAGAGAAGTACACCAGACAAGTACACCAGACAAGTACACCAGACGTACACCAGACACGTACAGTGAAAAGCTTTCAGAGAGAAGCACAGTAAACATAGCTCATTTATCATAGATCATTTATCATAGATCATTTATCATAGATCATTTATCATTAGTCAGTGTGACTACCCAGTTTCAGATCGAAAACGCATCTCATCACTCACCACCTCATCACAACCATCGCACCACACCACTCACCACCCATCACCCGCCACCAGGCGAAAAACACTCACCCAGCGGTCCTGACGTTTCCTTGGTCTTCCCTACGTCCAACCGAACCAAACAACAATCCATGACTAATGCAGAAGCCTCTGCCTCTGAGATGACCTCGCGCTCGCTCGACGCCGAATGGTCCCACAAAGGAATGATGATACCGGCGGCGCCAAAAGAAATGCGATCGTTATGAGACTAGCAGGAATGCGCCTTATGGCTTAACAATTACATCTGCGTCTGAGCTCATGGATTAGGTTTACGGTCGTACTTTCAGCGAAAGGTTCGGTCGACGCTCGATTTACGGTGGGGGCTCGAATTTCACTTTTCCGGCTGGAGCGGTCTACGGTGGGCAGCCCAGCGGCGCATTGTTCGGTGCCTGCCTGGGCACGAGACGACGGTGGGTGGGTTCGAGAAGCTTCCGGTGCGCGGTGGAAGACTCGGTGCGGGCCGCTCGCGATTGGAGCGATACCAGCGTCGAGGCATCGGGCGCTCGCATATTTTAAGCTTTCATAATTATTCTCGAGTTGCATGTCGACGGTGGAATTTTGGCTTTAACAATAATCGTCCTTTGCGGGCACAATCGTCACCACAAGATCCTCGGCACAACGTATCGACCACAGAGACGACACGGCGCCGAGCGTGCACTCAATCTCACGTATAATTTAAAAGTGCACATTGCTTTGTATGGAACCTTAATATCTGGAGGTGCAGAGGGCATCTAAAGCCATGAAACGGGGAGCGAGGTGCGAGTGCAACGGGCGTGGGCAATTCACTTTGGCATCGAGCCACTTGGCAGAGGGCACTTAAGCTTTGCAGAGATGAAATTCGGGTGGAATTCGCTTTTGGGCGGCCCTTGTGCTGCGCGAGGACGAGGATGTTGGTTTTGGGGCCCACTCGAGACGTCGATCTTGTCGAATTTGATTTTGTCGATCTTGGTGTTATTTTCTGGGCCTTGAGATCGAGATGGAAGAAGGGTACAGAGCTGGTGTGGAGAGTATAGGGGAGTGTGCATTTGCGTGTGTTTGAGTGTGTTTGAGTGTATTTGAGTGTATTTGAGTGTCTTTGGTGATAGTGCATTTGCAGAGGAAGAGCTGGCTTCAGCCGAGACTGGATACGGTTTTGCGGCTGTCGCTGTCGCTGTCGTTGATCGTCCATCTTTCTTATTTCACCTTTGATCGTATTTCTTGCCTCTTTCGTCTTTCTTTCAGATTTCACATTTCACATTTCACATTTCGTCTTTATTTCATATTTCATAATTCGTTCGTCTTTCTTATTTCATATTTCGTACATCTTCTTCCTTCTTCCTTCTTCCTTCTTCCTTCTTCCTTCTTCCTAAACCTCCCCTTCTTCACCTACTTCCTCTTCCTACACCTCCATCTTCTTCACCTACACCTCCATCTTCTTCACCTACTTCTTCCTCTTCTCTTCTTCTTCTTCTTCCTTCACTTCCTCAGTTCACCCTAACTACTCGCCCCCACTTAGTGCTCCGGATATATGAGCATCAACGGTTTCAGTGCCTCTAGTACTGCCCAATCACCAGCCGCCACCGCCCATCCACAACCGTCGCTCACCGCATGCAGTATCTAAATCTGCACTGGCTAAACTACATTCACAAACATCAATGGCCCCAGCAACACCGCCTACTAAACCCTCGCACGCATATTCTTTCCTGCAAGATGCTATGCCTGTAAGGCTGACTCTTGCCTGCCCGCTGGAGCAGTATGTTCCCTGCCCACCGCGCATGGCTCGGCCTCGGCACCGTGCTGCAGTTTGTCCTCTTGCTGCGACAGCTCTCGGCTGAATTTCATGCTGCTCGAAATGAAACGGAATCTCCTATTCGATCCACCAGGCCTCCCCTCAGCACACACCCTACACTTCCCCCTTGGGCACGTCGTTCGTTGCGCCGGCTGTGCTCGTGTATCGTCGCACTGCTTCCAAAGCCGCGGCGGCTCCACCAGCGCTCTCCATTCCGCTCCACTGGGCCTCCTCGTCTCTCGAACGCCCTTTGTTGTCGATTGTGGCCCGTTCGTGCTGCTGTGCGTGGTTTTTTCGCCGCTACGCTGGTGGCGAGCCCTCCGTCTCCCTACCGTTCCGCAAAATGCCCCAGCTTTCTCGCGACTCCCCCTGGGGCCTCTTTGGAACATGAAATCTTTGGCCATCTTGCCTCTCGCTGGCGGCCCTCCTCACTCAAAACGCTAACCTCCTTTTTCTTTTTCCACGTGACCTGCCCCGAAATGCTTTCCTTCCAAATTCCTTCTTTAAATCTCTTGTTATTTTTCCCTTTTTGTTCTTGGGCTGGTTTTTTTCATTCTTCTTTGTTAGAACACCGTTTGATAGTCGCTTCTTCTACAGCCCTTCTATCTTCCCTGGGGACGCCGTTCTTTGATACCTTGTTCGCAGAATGAACCATTATGTCGCTCAACACCGCCAACCCTCTAGATAAAATCCCCGGAGTTGCTCCGTCGCCCCAGACCGTGCCCGCAGAATCGTCCCTTCTCAACGGAACGGCACCCGTTCTAGACAATTCTATCCCCACCATCTCTACACCGACTCCCACACACCACACGCCGCCGCAGACAACCTCCTCCTCCTCCTCCTCCTCGGGCACCACCCACACCAACTCGACAAACGTGCAACCGCAGCCGGCAAACGCCTCCGGAAAGACCCAGACCGTCTTCATCCACAAGTTGTACGACATGCTCCACGACCCGTCCATATCCCACCTCATCTGGTGGGCACCGCTGAACGACTCCTTCTGCTTGCTCCCGGGCGAGGACTTCTCAAAGGTCTTGGCCCAGTACTTCAAACACACTAATATAGCCTCCTTCATCCGCCAATTGAACATGTACGGCTTCCACAAGGTCAACGACACCTTCCAGAACTCCCAGAACGACGACTCGGGGCCTCCGTCAACAACGAGCTCCATCTCAGGCGGCTCCTCGACAACCTCCGCAAACAAGTGGGAGTTCCGCCACTCGACCAACCAGTTCAGAAAGGGCGATGTGGAGTCCCTCAAGCAGATTAAGAGGAGATCCTCGAAGAACATAAACTCGCACAAGGAGGTGGTCAACTTAAAGTCCCTTCCTCCGACCTCAATGCCAGACCAGCTGCTGCAACAGCTGCATCAACAACAGCAGCAGCAACAACTTCAGAACCAGCAGCAGCAGCAGCAACAACAACAACAACTTCAGAACCAACAGCAACATCAACTTCAAAATCAGCTCCAGAATCAACAGCGCCAGCAAAATGGTCCTGGCTCCCAGCCCATTTCACAGCAGGCCCAGCAGTACCACCCCCAGGATCAAAATCACCCGCATTACATAGCTCCTTACTTTATTTACGGTGATGACGAAGGCTCGGTGGCGTCGCGCAGCCGTGCCGGCTCCTCAGAAAGCTTGCACCAGGCATACCCACCTCCTCAAGTATTGCATCACGGTTACCAGCCGCAGGGTCATATGCAAGTGTTTATGGGTCCAAACAACCCTCCTCCGGGCTCGCCAAGGTCGCCAGGCTCGTACACTCCAAGACAGCACTCAAACCCACACTTGCATCAACAGCAACTGCTGCAGTCTGCTGCCTTTGGTCAACCCTTTCCTCCAATACACCACCCGATCCCAACTCCTCCTCCACAACAACTCCATCATCCTCACCATCCAGCTCACCCAGGCGTTGGCTCGTTGCTGGGAAGCGTTCTGGGCTCATTCCTGGGCCCAGCTCACGGTCCTACCCTGGTTCCGGAAAACCCTCTTCAACCCACTCAAGGTTCCGCCGGGCCTGCCGGCGCTGCCAATACCGCTGCTGCAACACGAGAGAGACCTGCTGCACCGCTCACAAACCCGTCCTTCGAGAACTCTCTAAACTTCAAATTTATTGAACTAAACTCACAGATCAATTCTCTCCGCTCAGAATTGTTTACGGTTCGTGATAAATACGATATAGTATCGTCCGAGTTGAAGCGAACCCAAAATGATACAATGCAGATCTTGGATATGCTAGAAAGGTATCTCGAGGAAGAACCACGCATCAATGCAAATATATTCAATGGCCCAGAGGAGAGAAGTCGCAACAACAAAACCCCAGTTAATGTTCCGATTGTCCCAGATAGTACCAGTCCAATGTCTAGAGTAACTAATAGGCCAATACAGCCAAAGGCAGTACCTATGTACTTGCGCAATGAGGTTGGGGCTTTGAAAACGATCTTGAGTCAGAGAATGTCTGTTCCCAATTACGCTAACTCTGCAGCGCCTGCTACGACTTCTCTGCAACCAGCATACCATCTCACCAACTCAGCATCTTCAAGAAACTCCTCAAACTCGCAAATCCACATAGTACCACAACACTACCCGTTGAACCCACACTACACTATTTATAACGCAGCCAACAAGCTACTCAAGGGCGAGGAAGGCACGTCTGGTGGCCGCCATTTTTCGGTTTTAATGGACCCCTTACAACCGGTACCATCGTACTCCTCCAGGCCTAACGATATTGGAAAGTCTTACAGCCCTTTGAGCGCTGGCAAAAATGGATACCCATTCCCTAACATGGTGCGTAGTCAAAGTGAAGATGGGTTTAAAGAAGGTGAGCCACCAAAGCCCACGCTATTGAACACGGCGGTGTTTTCTTCAAATCCGTCCGGAGGCTCGAAAGTGGCTTCTCTGGTTAACCCCAGAACCAATTCACTCCCAACTCCTTTGATTGACCGTTCAGTGCGAACTCCAGAAGGAATACCAATTTCAACATCGGCCACTCCCTACTTTCAGACAAATACCTCAGCTGAAAGATACCTGGACCGTTCCGTCACTCACCAACAGCGCAGTTCCTTCACCGGTACCTTCCACAAGGTAAACCCGGCTGCTGGGCTTCACCACTCGCTGCTCTCACTTCCACCAACTCACGTGCCTTCATCAACACTACCTTCCATTCAAAAAATCCCCAATATGAACGTACACCTGGAAGCTTCGGTCCAAGCGAGCTCCAACACTTCTTCTCCGCTGGAGACACGTACCTTACAACTTCCTTCAGTAGGAGAACTCGACAAATCGTTGAAACCTGCCAACTTGGGAGCAGCGGCGTCCTCTGCGCCAGTCGCTTTACCCGTACCATGTGCACCAGGTGCTCTGTCAATTCCGCAGCTTCCTTCAGTCAAAGCTGAGTACGATGAAGACCCTAATGACCCGCGGTTTAAGAAGCGCAAGATATTTGGTTAGTGTTGTGGTAGGATAGTCTTAGTTTTTAAATTAGCTTGATTACTTGACTCTTATTGAATATTAGTTGATTAATTGATCCGAAAGCAACTCGTGCAAGTCCGTTCGACAACTTATTTGCTGGTATGAATGTGGTGCCTCAGTTGTGCAACTATCTGACCAACAAGCGCCCTTGGTAATCCGCCAAAGCTGGTAACCACTTTCCATTTGTTTTGTTCTGCTTTCGACTCCAGTCCCACTGGCTGTATTTATATGTATCAAAGATGATTTAAACTTGATTTTCTATTTATTATTTATTTCTTCATTTAATTATTAATATAATTGTTGCTTTATCATGAAACTAGGGCATAGGGCCTTCCTTATATGTTGTCTTGCCACATTTCTCTTGAAACAGACCTAACTAATTTCACCGTCCAAAACTAGTGGTCAATGTACCTGCTCTTGAAAAGTTATCGGCTCATCCAGATCTTGTTCTGCTTCAAAGAGGTTGTACGTTACCACAGCAAAATGACTGTCGTCAACAATGGGAAAGTCCAAGACCTGCTTGCGCTTTGCATCGCCCCTTTCCCGAACTCAGTCAGGTTGCAACCAAAGTTGGCTTTTAGCGCAATAGAGGTGTCTGGTGGCTTTTAGTGCTGAATTAGATGACCAAAATATAACCGAAGAGACCGCAATACACCTCAGATGCATTTCCTTAAATCTATTGTAAACCGTTCCTTTTCTCTGGCTTTTGGGGCAGCCATGTTGATCAACCACCAGCAATTTGCTGTACTAGAATTTCAAGAAAGGTGAGACCGTTTAACATGTGCTGCAGCAACTAGTCAAACCGCAGCCGATCTCCCCGGTGATTTAGTTTCCATTGTATCAGGTGAAACGACTCCAGCCCCACTTCGAACGCCAGCAAGTTGTAATCAAAATCATAGCCCTACCTCGTAGTTTATAGCTAAAATCCGATTTTTGCAGCTGAAACTTTGCCATAGCCCAAACGTCTTCCCCCACTAAAAGAAACCTACAGAACACTCCTTTTGCCGCAAACTATTTTCCGGAATTTGCACCAGCATTCTGTCGTAACCATCAGGCTGAAAGTCCCGAGCTGGGTTTCCTTGTGCACGCTTAACCGGAAGCTCTATCAATATCAAAAGAAAGCCGTAGGAGAAAAGAAAGGCATATTCCAAGTTTTAGGCGGTGAGTTACAATTTCATACGTCGTTTAAACCATATTTTAAGTATCACAGCTTATATCAGTCTATTTCTTACTTTCACAGGATCACTCTCTTCAATGGCTCAATGTAACTTGCCTCCAACTCGTCTTTGACGTAAACAATATAATATGGCGTTGCAGTGTTACCCTCAATGAAATTGAACACTTCCGACGCAGGAACTTCACTCACGATTTCGTCATTATACTTCCTGTAAATATTCAACTTTGGGTCTTTGATGTAGATCCAGTAATGTCCATAGCTGGCCTCGCCTCGGTGGATGAAAATTGCAAATACTGAGTAGCCGATGCGCTTGTAATTCGAGAATTGGCCCGTCACCAACTCTCTCAAGTGGTCTAATTGCGCAACAATTCTATTTAACTCATTACCAAGTTTGTCAATCTTTTCGTGGATTGCAAGAATGGTTGTTGGGTTGATCGATAAAGTTTCGTGTACTGCTACCTTGGACTCAAGGTAGTGCTTGGCCGTTAACAACGAATCAAGGATGTTCAATCCAGTGGTTTCGTCAACTTTCAAGATACTTTCCTTCCTCTGGTTCAAGGTTGCAATCTCAGACTTCCATTTGAAGACTTCGTTTCTCTTACTCAATATCTCAGCATCATCAGTGTCCAAGTACCGGTCTAGGTAAATCGTCTCACTGAACGGAATTGGTTCCAATGATTTATACGCAACTAGTCTTTCTCTATCAAACATTACTCTTTGGACGTGAAATTGCAAAACTTCCGGCAATTCGGTAATTGTAATCGATTTCTTGACCAAACCTTCCTCCAAACTGACCACGTCATCGCTGAAATAGCTGTCCAAGGAGTCATAAATATCTTTTGGATGATCACTGACGTTTATGATCAAACTGAAGAACCTTTCAAACGAAACACGAGCCTTGATCGAACTGTTGACAGGTGTGATTGTTTGCTTTGTCTTCCCATAAAACAATTTCTTCACAAGGTCGATCTGTTCACCGTCATCATCCAACAGTTCAGGTTCCAATGCCGTCTCGATTTGGAAAATGACGTTCTCAATACACTCGGTAACATCCTGTTGCCTGCCCACTTCAATTGTACTCTCCATTTGGTCTGTACTTATGGGCAAAATCCGTGGTCCGGCAACAACATTCTCATGTTCTTCTTCATCCACTTCTTGCCCTTCTTCTTCTTCTTCCTCTTGTTGTAACTCTTCGTCTTGGATTGGAGACTCCAATTGATCGTCGGGAATTTTCAGTTCCGGAGACTCAACAACTTCATTGTTTTCTATAATTTCTTCGCCCCCGAGTTTGTCATCAAGCTCAATCAAATTCGAATGCTGAACATCTTCCATAGGCTCTGGAGATACAGAGCCTACTTCAATGACTTCAACGCTGGTGTCTTTGAATGTGACCGGTTGTGACAAGTGCAAGAAGGACAAGTAAGCCAATTCCTTAGAAGGTTGAACACATCTTTTATCACTGTGAATCATTTCTTCAAACAAGCGTCTCAAATGATATATGAACTGGTTAGATCTTTGGATTTCCAACTCCTCCACTTTACGGCCACCTATCTTTCTCGCCTTGTCCTTAATTTCGGTCTCCTCAAAAGTCAAAATGAGATCCCTTAATGGCTTAAGACAGAAGTAATACTGCAATAAAGAGTTCAAGTAGCAGGTGTTTCCAATATTGTCCAAACCTGTTGGCCAATCTGAGGCAGGGAGAAGCGACTGATCGTTTTTACCTGTCTTCAAGAATTGCAACAAATTTTCAGATTTGCGTACTTCTGCAATCACTCTGAGGCAGTAACGCAAGGTACGAACGTCTATGTCGCTGTACATTAATTTTGCTTGGAAGCTGCTGAAAATTTCCAAGTCATTTGCAGTGATTGCACATCCCAATCTTTCAAATGCGCTTGAATAAGTGATCTGGCCCTGTTCTGGTACTTTCATAAGTTGGGGTAATTTAGTTTCAATATAGTGCAACAAGAGGAAGCTTTTCCGGGTGACACCAATAGCTATCAATGCACGATGCAACAACTTGACTTCAGCCGAGTTAGGGTTAAAGTTGTTCAGTTGCATTACATCGTCGAGCTTGAATTCATAGGCCGTGATAACAACTTCATCTTCAGTTATGCTTTCAATGCCTAATTCATCCATTGACATTTCGTATGGCAAGATTTCATTTTCGATGAAATCATATATTCTAGCAGATGACTTTGCCCTAGCAGTAGTCATTAACTGACGACTAAAATAGGAGTAACTTTTTGGGTCCTTCTTGATGCACGCGGTGTACATTGATGTAATCAACTCGTCATCCAAAGTAAGCGGGTCCTCAACATGATTATTCACTACGTCAATGCCTAGTATTTTCAAGGCCTCCAAGTAATCATGATATCCAACCAACTCACCATTCAAGCTCAAGTTGCTCATATATTTTGTCAACTTATTGTTTGGCGAGTTACCCCTAAGACTTATGACATTTTTTAAATTATCCACATAGTGAAGCTTGTTTTCCAAATCGGAAGTGACAGTATTCTCAAAACATTTCACAATCAATTCGTCTTGAAAGTATCCACATATACTTAAGTTGACCAAAAATGGGTATTGGTTTGAGTTGTGAGTTTTAAAATTCAACAAGTTGCTGTGCTTGTCGTATTCGGGGATCAACGTGAATGCGAGTGACAGATTATCAGAGTACGAATAGGTAGTGACAAATTCATCGCTTGTCTCACCACGCGCAATAGCATAAATACGCCCTAGATAAAGCAGTTCTTGGATCTTTCTAATGTAAGATTCTTTTAAAGTTGGCAAGACGGACAAGTTAGGTGGAACTAAATCAGTATTATTCAACTTAAATTGTAAAGACTTCAAAATGAAGTGAATATCAATCTGAGTGTCCAACACTGTGTTTTCCAAGCTAATAGTTTTTATGATTTCGCCAGGAACCAGTAAGACGGGGCCCTTCAAGACTTTAATCAAAGTCTTAATGCAGTTGATGGTTGTAGGAACCGTTTCGGGTGATAAGTTGGGGTGTTTTTCTATAGCTTTCAAGTAGCGAGCCTCGATCGTCTTCCTATCTGTTAAAGAATGCAAATCCAGCAGCGAGAACTCTTGCTTGAAGATTGAAACACGTAAAATGTGATTGCTTTCGCTGTTTGAGCTTTTGAAGTAGGCATCATCGATGAATTCTTCATCTGGCTGGTACCTCAACGAGTCCAAATCATCGCTAGATATCAATCGACGCGGAATTATATGGTACTCATGCTTGTTATCCAAGGCAAAAGGGTTGGTGAAATTTTGTAAAGTGATCAATCGAAAGTGATTGATCTCGTTGTATTGATTCGTAATCATTCCTCTAATAATCACCAAGGTTTGCTGACGACCAGTCAACTCAATCGATTCAGAGGACGGTGCGTACACCAAACGATTGTTGAGGGTCAATAACGTGTAATCAAACAGACTGGACAGTGAGGAAGCCAACTTACTCAAATTGACAGAGTACGTGATTGGTTTATAGTTCAAAAGCGTCTGTCCATACTTCAATTGGAATGGTATTGTCCACTTGATGTCGTCCAAAATTCGATTTAGCGTTTTGAAAGGGAACTCCTTGAGCGTGGTGGATGGTATGTTCGTCTTGACTATAGGAGGCAGTACGGGGGTCTCGGCCGGAGCAGCCTCTGCAGTTATGAAATCAGACGATGAGGTGGCAACAACAGTGCTGGAGGTGGCCGGAGTGTCGACCGATCCACTTGAACTGCTGCTGATGGCTCCAGAAGCTTCAATCCCAGTTCCTGATCTGTCATTCGCATCTCTCAAGAACGGGTTGGTGCTCAGCCTGGGAACGGGCGTTGGCGATCTAGATTTAGACCTAGTATCTGGATTCATAGCTTGTTCTTAACCAATTGCTCTTTAATTGGATTGGATGAATATTACGTGATCAATTCTTAATGACTTTGAGTTCAGTGCCCCTTTTTGTTGCTGTTCTTCCGGTACCTCTATCTTTTGATTTTCTGGCATCAGTTTGTATTTTTCGTGAGCTTTTGATTTGAGTAATTTGGTAGCACTTTAGGCGGAGGGCTTTCGAAAGAGGTACTGCTACGAGTCTTGGATGAACTTCTCTGGTGCTCAACTGATACCCGATACCCACACTGTATTCATCGTTATTAGCATGCTGAGAATTGTGTAGAAAGAACGCTGTAGCTCGTTTAATGGGGGTTTTTAAGTGTATCAAGCCGAGATCTTTTCACCTTCAGTACAGTAGAAGCTGCATGTTAAATTACGTTTGATTCACTGCTTGTATTACTGCAAACCCAAGAAACATCTACAACAGGAACTCTTGCTATCTTATCTGTTTTAACTATGGTGTGAGGCTCGAAAATGTCAAAAGAGCTATTTCTTTCGTAGATATCAGCTCTTTTGGCAGAGTATTTCACCAAAAATACTACAAATCAAAATCTCCAACACAGCTTCAGCACTTCGAGAAAGCATTGACGTTGTTGCCACTGTATAAACGTCTCAGAATTGCATTCACGGTACTGCAGCATGGACAAAAGTCAAATTCGTGTGAAATCAATGCTAAAGCCTGTCAATATCAAGTAGAGGCATAAACGCGAAGCTTTCAAAATCTCATCATAATTTTTCACTAGTCAACTACTTCAAATGGCTTCTCCACTGAAGATAGACTTTGAAAAGATCAAAGAGAACTCGGATGGCTCAATTCCAGGAATGATAAAACTGGGCTTCCAGGAAGTGGTGGTGAATAACCCATACTTTGCAGCCGGTGGTGGACTCATGCTCTTGGGTACTTCCTTGGCGTTGGCAAGACTGGGACTAGTTAAGGGCTCCAGTTTCTTCTACAGACAGATGGTGGTAGATCTCGAGATCCCCTCGAAGGATAAGTCGTATCTCTGGTTCTTGGAATGGATGTCCCAGTACAAACACAGAAGTTCTCGTCATTTATCTGTCGAAACGAACTACATTCAGCATGACAATGGTGCTGTTTCGACCAAGT
The DNA here is from genome assembly GCA_030559045.1 of [Candida] mesenterica. Classification (NCBI taxonomy): domain Eukaryota; kingdom Fungi; phylum Ascomycota; class Pichiomycetes; order Serinales; family Debaryomycetaceae; species [Candida] mesenterica. The sequence continues at coordinate 839,227 of JAKTQV010000006.1, read as the reverse complement.
TTTCTTTGGTCCCTGGCCCTGGAAAGCACTTAATAAAATACAAGGGAGCATACATGTTGGTTAATCGTGAACGTTCGGGTAAATTGCTCGATATGACAAACGGTACACCTTTCGAGACGGTCACTTTGACTACATTATACCGCGACCGAACACTCTTCAGCCAATTATTGGATGATGCCAAACAATTGGCCTTGAAAGCTAGAGAGGGAAAGACAGTCGTTTACACGTCTTGGGGCCCCGATTGGCGCCCATTCGGACAGCCACGTAAAAAGAGACAATTGGGTTCAGTTATCTTGGACGATGGAATAGCGGAGGATATCGTAAAAGATGTCAAGGACTTCTTGGTGAGTGGAGATTGGTACCACAGTCGTGGTATTCCATATAGAAGAGGTTACTTGTTGTATGGACCTCCAGGAAGTGGTAAAACATCGTTTATCCAAGCATTAGCTGGTGACTTGGACTACAATATCTGTATTCTTAACTTATCAGAGAAGAACTTGACTGACGACAGATTGAACCACTTAATGAACCACATTCCTCAGCGTTCCATATTGCTCTTGGAAGATATCGATGCAGCATTCAATAAAAGAGAAAAGGCCGGAGGAGACCAGAGTTTTACCTCCGGGGTCACATTTTCAGGCTTGCTCAATGCTCTTGATGGGGTGGCATCTGCTGAAGAATGTATAACCTTCATGACCACTAATCACCCTGAGAAATTGGACCCTGCCTTGTTGCGTCCAGGTAGAGTTGATTTTAAGATATTGGTAGACAATGCGACTGAGCATCAAGTGGAGCAGATGTTCATGAGATTCTACGAGAATGAAGCAGAGTTATGCGCTGAATTCATGAAAAAGTTCCGCCTGTTGGATATGTCTAATGTTTCCACAGCCCAGTTGCAAGGGTTGTTTGTGTACAACAAGCGTGACCCTCACTCTGCCATCGAAATGATTGAGACTTTGAAGCATCCTAATACCGTTAAGTTTTAGAGTCGACTACAATGCAAAGGGTAATATTTGAAACTCTTTGACTATACACTTGAAATAGCCTTGTATATAATAATACGAAAATGACCTGTAAATGCAAGCAATGCTTTAGCTTCTTGATTTTAGGGGACTGCGCCCAACTGTCCACCTAATTCTGCAATATACCTGCAAATGGTCTGTCTCTGTAAGCACAATACTTAAAATTGCACTAATATTTCGTGAAGAAATGACCAAGCCAAGCCTGGCGGTGCTGTGGAAAGACAGTTCCACGCAAATGATAATAGTATGGTTACGAAACGTACCAGTTGCAGAATTTGAGCAATGCTCATATAGTTCAAATCAACGGCATACGCTAACTGTTCTTGGACGATCCTCAGACAAGAACATGATAAACGAGGTAGCCAAACAAAGAAAAGATCGTTGCAAGGCATAAGGTGTTACTGACTGGTAGTAAAGTAGGTACATTAACCAGCTGAAGCAATCATCTGCGTCCCAATGAGTGAGCAAAACGGTATCAGTTGAGTCTTCCACCAATTTAATAAAGCAGGGTAATTTAATGAAAGCATTCGAGACATAATACTGGTGTTTTGCGGTGATCTGGATAGTGTCTATTCCACTTGCACTTGCAACCTGATGAGATCGATCAATAACTCTAAGAACATGAAGCATTTACCCTCTGTATTTCTTGAGGAGCTGCTCGTGTGCCCTGTCGAGTCTGAACTGTGTAATCTCACCCTCGTCTCCAGCACCTCCTGTATCTGTACTACCAGCTTGTTTCACTAGTTCACTCATATAATTCACGTAGATCAAATATATCAACAAGTCACAGTTATCACGCTTGATAGATACCTTTCTCGCTGGTCTAGCTTTTCCAACCTTAGCAGTAGTTGCCTCTGCCACTGTCTCACCTTCACCCTCTAATTGTTTCTGTAGAACCTTCCGGAACTGGGCTTGTTTGTAGGTCTTCATGTTTGTTTGATAGGAGCTTTATCTTTGTTTCACATGTTCTCTTTTAGGCACGGTATCTGATGGCCACGTGATACGCCAAAGCCGGATTTCTAAAATGGATTGACATTTCGCCGCTCTTTCTTCAATTGCTCAACCACACTAACCAACGTTAATCCCTCCCTGGACGCTATTTCTTGCTAGAATTGACCCTCTGAGTGACTTGAAAGACTTTAATGCAGTTGAAACAATCGCTCTTCGCTGCCTTTGGGGTCTTGGCCGTGGCAAATGCCTCGTACCAACTCAAAGATAAGCAGGACTTATACAACTCATTTGATAGAATTAAAAGAGGAATGGTTTTAAACGATGTGTTTCAGATTAAACCCCCATCCCAAGACGAATTCGAATCCAGAGAAGATTGTCCTCCCTGTTTTAATTGTAACTTGCCCAACTTTGAATGTACTCAGTTTTCCCAGTGCAATGTCTTCACAGGCAGTTGTGAGTGTCGAGACGGTTACGGTGGCTCAGATTGCTCTGAGCCATTATGCGGGTCGCTTTCTGATGGGAACCTCAATCGACCAAAGAGAAAGTCAGATGAACTGACCTGTTCTTGCAAAAAAGGTTGGGGTGGTATCAATTGTAACTTGTGCACATCTGATCAGAGCTGTGATTCCTTCATGCCAGAAGGATTGAAAGGTACATGCTACAAGTCGGGAATCTTGGTTAACAGATTGCACCAAATGTGCGATATCACAAACCCTAAAATTATCTCCATTCTTGACGGTAAGAAGCCTCAAGCAACCTTCAGCTGTAACAAAACTTCTGCCAGTTGTGACTTCCAGTTCTGGATCCAAGAAAAGGAATCCTTCTATTGCTCTTTGGACACTTGTGAATTTGACTATAACTTGAAAACGAACACCACTGGGTACAAGTGCGAAAACGTGGCATGTAAATGTTTGCCGGATACCATGCTCTGTGGTGAGGCAGGATCCATAGATATTTCCGAATTTTTGACTGAAACTATCAGAGGTCCTGGAGACTTCACATGTGACGTGAGCAAGAAAAGCTGCCGCTTTTCTGAACCTAGCATGAACGATTTGATTTCTTCTGTGTTTGGTGACCCTTACATTACCTTACAATGTAAGTCTGGAGAATGTCTTCATAAAAGTGAAATCCCAGGTTATGATTTACCTGATCACAACAAGTTCACATTAGCAAACCAGTTGCTAATTATTTCAGTGGTATTAATTTGCGCTTTGATTGTCACCTCCTCGGTTTATAACATCAGTAGGCTGCCCTTGTTCAAGTCGGGCTATGCTGCCTTGGACTTTGATTCAGAGTCCTTGAACAAAAACTTCACCCCAACTGTACTTTCGTTTGAAAACGTCACCTTTACAGTGGCTGGAGGAAAAGGTCAAAAGATATTGAACAACGTGCACGGTGTTGTAAAACCACGGGAATGTCTTGCTATTATGGGTGGCTCTGGTGCTGGGAAAACAACTCTTTTGGATATTTTAGCAGGAAAGGATAAGTCTGGTGAAGTAACCGGTGATATTAGAGTCAATGGTAACCAGTTGAGCAAATCTGATTACAAGAAGATTGTTGGTTTCGTTGATCAGGAAGATCACTTGATCCCTACTTTGACTGTGTATGAGACAGTTTTAAACAGTGCCTTGCTCAGATTACCTAGGAGCATGAGCGTGCAGCAGAAAGAATCGCGCGTTCTTGAAGTTTTGGACGAGTTGAGAATCTTCGCCATCAAGGATCGTGTTATTGGCTCTGACTTCAAGAGAGGTATCTCTGGAGGAGAAAAGAGAAGAGTTTCAATTGCCTGCGAGTTAGTCACCTCACCAGCAATTTTGTTCTTGGATGAACCAACTTCCGGTTTAGATTCATACAATGCTAGAAATGTTATCGAAAGTTTGGTCAAGTTATCACGAGACTTTAACAGAACCGTCGTTTTCACCATTCATCAGCCAAGAAGTAATATTGTTTCCCTCTTTGATAAATTGTTATTGTTGAGTGAAGGTGAGTTGATTTATTCGGGTGATATGATCAAGTGTAATGACTTTTTCACTTCCAATGGTTTCAGGTGCCCATTGGGTTACAATATTGCAGATTATTTGATTGACCTTACTGTTGACCAAAAGAAAGCAATTGAGTCGAGCAATTTGGCCACCGGAGACCCTCATGTTGATTTTGTGCAAAGTGCTAGCTCCAGTGAGTTGGATACCACTAGAGAATGGGAGCATTTTGCAGTTCATAGAGATGAATACCAGCATGGGGACCCTGCTGTTGTTCAACCTAAGGGAAGTGAAGAAGATGCATCGGAACCTTCTTTCAACCAGCTTAAATATAAGTTGTCGCAAATCTACACAGAATCGCCAATCTCGTTGGACATCCAACAAGAAATAATTGAATTAAATGCCAATGCTACACCACTTGATTTGTCCAAGCAATACTTGAAGAAAGCCAACATCTGGAACCAAATTCTTATTTTGTCGTCAAGAACATTCAAAAACTTGTACAGAAACCCCAAATTGTTGTTGACACACTACATTTTGTCACTTATTGTTGGTACTTTCTGTGGTTACTTATACTACAACGTTACCAATGACATTAGTGGGTTCCAGAACAGATTAGGCTTGTTCTTTTTCATGTTAGCATTCTTCGGGTTTTCGGCATTGACTGGATTGCACTCATTCTCAGCAGAAAGAATAATCTTTATAAGGGAGAGGGCGAATAATTACTACCATCCTGCGAGTTACTACATTTCGAAGATTATATGCGACGTGCTACCTTTGAGAGTGTTGCCACCGGTTATTTTGATCAGTATCGCGTATCCGTTAATTGGGCTCACCATGGAACATAATGGGTTCTTGAAATGTGTGTTGGTTTTGATTTTGTTCAACCTCGCAGTTGCCATTGAAATGTTGATTGTCGGTATTTTGATTAAAGATGCTGGTACCTCCACCATGATAAGTGTCTTGGTTTTGCTTTTGTCATTGTTGTTTGCTGGTTTGTTTATCAATAGCGAAGACTTGAAGATACAGGTGAAGTGGTTGGAATGGATTTCTGTTTTCCACTACGCTTACGAGGCTCTTGCTATTAATGAAGTGAAGGACTTGATGTTGAAGGAGAAAAAGTACGGGTTGTCAATCGAAGTTCCAGGTGCTGTTATATTGAGCACGTTTGGATTTACAGTTGCGGCTTTCTGGAAGGATGTTACTTACTTAGGAGCATTGGCCAGTATATTCTTGGTTCTTGGGTACATATTCTTACACTACTTCACCTATGAGAGGAAGTAAAAGGACACAGACTACAACCTACAACGATATTGTATCAATTCGTCGTTGGACTTTAAGTTTCTCATGCTCTACTGTTTTATGCAATACATTATAATACATTTAGTAAATTGAGTAGATTATTCAATATTTCCAGACCCACAGGATCTACTTGTTTAGGTTCATTATCTTTTTGTACGTCAACTTCTTCAAATCGAAAATGTTCAACTGGTCTTTGGGCAAATCGTAGTCAAATTCGTCATACGAGATGGGAACAGTTGTTGGTTCATCATTCGGATCATGGTAGCTTTTAAGATAAGGATGTTTCAAGGCCTCGTCTACTGTGATTCTATTAGCTGAATCGAAGACCAAGAGCTTTTTTAGCAAGTCAAGTGCTAGCGGGTTTGCCAGTTCTCGTCCCATCTTCTCTATTCTTCGTGGGTGATTATTGACTACACTGTCTATATCGAGCTTCTTTCTTGAAGGCATAGTCTTGATATATGCCTTTGCTCTTGAAGAACGGATAGATTCAAGATCAGTGCCGACTGGAGTTCCCAACAAATCGAAAATCAATGTAAGTTGGTTCTTGTAGTCAGACCCAGGGAACAAGGGTAGATATGTGAGCATCTCGCCTAAAATACATCCTACTGACCACACGTCAATGGAAGATGAGTATTGTGCAGCAGATAGCATAATTTCAGGAGCTCGATACCACCTCGTGGCGACATACTCAGTCAACAGAGATATGCCAGGTAACAACCCTGCCTGGTCACTGGGAAAGCGGTTTTTCAAGTTATCCAACCTGGCTAAGCCAAAATCACAAATCTTTAAATCACAGTTATCGTTAATGAGAATATTGCAAGGCTTCAAGTCACGGTGGATCACATTTGCACTATGAATCATCTTGAGGCCCCGCAAGATCTGGTATGTGAAGTACTGGCAATGTTCGTCCTTCAAGACGTGTGTGCGGATGACTTTGGCCAAGTCTGAGGGCATGTATTCTTGGATCAAATAAACCTCATTGAAGTGATCGAAGTCAGACGGCTTCTGAACGTCGTAGAGCTGGATAATATTTTCATGGCCTCTGAATTTTGTTAGCAAGGTGATTTCTCGTAAGGTACGCAAGCAGAAGAGAGACTTATCGAAGGGCTCTATTTTCTTAATAGCGACGGGAGTATTAGTAGGGTCATGGATTGCAGAGCAAACTATTCCATAAGCACCCTCGCCGAGGATCTTCTGTACTCGAAAGCTCTGTGATATGTTAAAAATGACCTTTCTTGTTTTCGGCTGGATACGTGGAGGAAGGTTGGTTTTGGTGATGCTGAATTGGGGGTTAGTGCTTTGGAAATTGACTTTGGACTGAGACAGGAACTCTTTTGGAGAATTGAAGTTGCTCTGAGACTTGAAGTTACTCTGAGGCAGCTTATAGGTGCTCTGAGGCAGCTTGAAGGTGGTTTGAAGCTGCTTTATCAATGGAATTTCGTTGGCCGTATAGGTATAGTTAGAGATGGACATTTTTATGGTAAATAGAGTCGTATCACAACAATAAAGAGATGGGTGGAGCCTTATATACACTTTATGCGAAACCACCATGCTCCCACACCACTTGCAGGGTCCAGTGCTGAGTGTTTCATGACCCAATAATATCTACTGAATCTGATCTTGCTAAATGTTTCGCAACCAAACTGGACCAAATCACAAAGACAGAACAAAGGCTTTTTAAATGTGTATGTTTCAGGCTGAAACAAGTGGCCTTGGTAGCAAGAGTCATGGCTTGGAGAAGTATTCATCTTGTGGTGAGCTTTTCATCTTGTGGTGTAGCAAGGAAGAAGAGCCATGCAAGGACGTGATACGCAAAGAATCAAGGGGTTCGGGTCCAGACCTTCTCGAGCGCAGTTTAGATTGGGCTCAATCCTACCAGGCCAAGATACGGGTGCATTTGAGAACGAAGAGCTTGGTTGGTTAGTTCGTGAAGTGGGTAAACACTGGAACCGAAAGATATTCATGATCTTGCGCACCACTTTCACCGCCCCAGTTCAATGTAGATTCGTACAATTCTGCATTTTTCGATAAGATCAAACTCTAATTGAGCCCCGAGGTCTCATCAACTTCAAACACATGGTCGTACTTTTGCAATTGTGGTTACACAATGCGGTGTTTCAAACTAAACCATGGTCGTAAACGTTGGTTTGGCTTGATACGCAAGTAATCAGGATGCAGTCACAGAAAGTACAAAGCGACCTTGTCAGAGACCTGAAGCCGGATTTTGAATAGCCAAACAAGTCTGGGTAGATTTCTAAAACATAATCTGGCCTTGCTGACACTGCACCGTCCTGCTGTCGATTCAAGGCTGGATACCTTAATTATTGTTCAGTTGTTTGTTGCGGTTTTGCTGGAGGACTAAGCTCAATCTTGGTGAAATTAAGGGGAGAGCAGCTCACATAACGTTTGAATGGAGTTCCAGCAGAGATTATTTACCGGCAGAAGATCTCCTAGCGGTTTTATCACAAGTTTTGGCCGAAACACAACGTACCCTGGAAGCATAGCTTTGTTTTAGAGGACGAGGCTTCAGAGATGATCCCAATGGATTTTGCTGGAATATAATGCCAATGAGGTTAAAACTGGAAAGTGAAGGAGAACAAGGAACGGTGACACACGACAAGCTTGGAAGTGTGTAGTGATCTCCGGAGTTCTTTCAAGGAAGAAATAAGACTATTAAAAGTCTTGCAAGTTTGTGCTACTGACATTTGAGCACTTCTCTAGAGTTTGCAGCGAAGAATCGAGAAGTGTTCCGAATTGAGTACGCAATTGAATGGATGCCTTGTCTTCTAGCTAGATACAATGTTTTTACGTGTTTATATATTTCTGCTAGCGTCATTAGAGTGTAGACGGCACCAGAAAGCACAACCAGAGTCTTGGAAAGGACCAAACACTTCAAATTGGGAACCAATGACTCCTTGAGTGAGCTTTTCAACTTCCTATAAGCTTTCCAAATCAAAGACGATATCAGAATACCGTCAGAATGACCCACGACAGAAATAAATTCAAAAACAGTGAATGTATATATAATTGTATCTTTGCCTACCCAGACAAGAGCGATTCAAGACATGGCACCACGCCAATGGCCGAGGCGAAAACCGAAGCAATGTACGTCCTTACTCATATCTTATCTCGTTCGTCTTGACTATTGGTGGACCAGCTGGAGGCAGGTATGCCGGCAATGTCTCTTCGTTGGTGTAGTCGTACACAGGCCTATGGGTCGAGTATCCTCCAGACACACCCCCCATATTCTGGCCATACTGGTATTGTCCGGACTGCTGAGTCTGGTAGTAGATGGTGTTTGCCTGGGACAGATGTACCAGCATCTGTTTCGCTCTGCTTCTTCTTTGAAAGTAGATAAATGTAAAGGCCAAGAGCAGCACTATGGGGAAGGCGATGAGAGCCCAGAGCACGCTTCTATTCCAATCTCCAGAATAGTCTTCGTATCGCTTCTGAATGTCTATGAGCATGGCAGCCGCAGAAGTGAATTCACATAAGCAAAAGCAGACGTGAGACTAGGGATCAAGGCTCGGTCCAGTACATTCACCCCCCAGGTAATTTCATTCTGATCCAGAGCTGGAGAATTGTACGCGAGCACGACTCACCAAAACAAGAAGTGAATAATGGAGAGTTCGCCAGCAGAGCAGCTTATCGAAAAGACATCTAGGACTACAGTGTGAGGCCACTTCGTTAATGCAGATACGCCTAACGCGGTCTGGCAACTGTAGGTGCCAGCACGGTCCCCAGAACAGGCACATGGGCAAAAAGTGACAAAGTGGACAAAAAATCGATAGAATCGACGAAAATCGACAAAAATCAGCGAAACCGCTTCTTTAGCATGTTCTCTGGCGTCCACAAGCGAGGTGACCCCTTTGGAAATTCCACTCTAGGACAATGGAAATGTGTTAGTCAACACGGCATGGGCTCACTCCGATAGAGGGGAACTTTACGACCAGCCAGGCCAGTCTAGCACGAACGACTCACACCTAGCTGTCCCTACCAAAGGTGAAATATAGATAAGGCCTCTGTCCAAAAGCACGCCGGAGACCTCTCGCTAGAAAAAGGGCCCTGGAAGAGCACGTGAAGACTTGTTCCCCGGCTAAGAAACACCGCTCAGCGAATGAAAACGTCCCGTCTGCGTATTGTTCCCAGTGTCCTCTTCCGACGGCCAATGCCACAACTCTGCAAAGTGTAAAGTATTCGCTCACTATCTCTCACTAAGGCAGCCTGACTGGAATTTACTAAGTCTGGGCTCGGTATCAGCAGCAGGTGGCTACCCGAGCCAGAATCAGGTGACCAAAATTACAAATGGTCCCAAAATGCGGTCAGTAAATCCAAACACCTCTAGCTTCTTTCCAAAAAGGCCCATTGTATCTTTGCTTTGACAGTCGAGCTACTCTTGCCCCCCTTGATCTCACACGCCTGTATCTGCTACTCTGCAAATTGCCCCGGTGTTAGGTGAATATCCATGATAATATGAGCGAACTGGTTAAAGAAATCGACGATGACAGCATTGATTTGAGTGCCATGCGACAAATGGTCGAGCAGTGCTCACTGTCGTACCACGGTCTCAAGGGAAAGGACATAGACTGGTTCTTGAGAGACTCAAGGGTCCAGAGTGTCTCTGAAAACGGTGACCTTGCCCACGAACCAGAATTGGCTCCAACCCCTGAAAAGAAGGAACATAAAGATCCACACCCAACGACCGCACATCCACCCAATGGAGCTTCTATCAAGCCAGCAGAAAGCCCACGCATCGTCCCGCTGAAAAGTGCAGACTCTGCTACAACACTCGAGAAAACACGCAGCAGATCCTCCAGTTTGTCGTCGCAGACAAGATCTCCCAAACTGCCTGCTCTCACACCTCTTGCTCCTCCAGGAGGGTTTTTCAACAAGTTGAAAGGCAAATTCCACAGAGCTCCAGAACAAAAGGAGTCCATTGACCCCTTGGTGAACAAACCTTTTCCAAAGGTAATCACATCTCCAACATCATCAATGACATCATTGCCTCCAGCAGATTTTAAATCTGGTCCAAATGGAGACGGCGTTTCTCCGACTCCGAAGATAGACGAATACGTCAAATTCTACAAGCAGAAGGAAGTGCTGGGTGGCCGTAGAAGCTCCTTGCTGAGACGTTCCTCCATGAGTTCCATGCACCTGTCACACTCCCAGAGCAACCCCGGTTTTGCAAATCCTTTCGAAGGTAACTATTCAACCAATGCGTTAGAATGGGAAAAGGAAAAGGACAAAGATGATGATAAAGACCACGGAAAGTTTTCCTTCATTCGTAGAAAGTCTCTGGTGAGCGCAGGTCTGGCCGCACCTCCTGTACTCCCTTCTCAGGCTTTACCCCCTATAACTGCCAATGAAAGCGAAGGAAGTCTCAATCTGTCGGTCGATTTCCATCCTTCCTTCAACGAATTGAAACCATTAAAACGCGTGGCATTTCATTCGCGTACTTTTCTTATTGATCCACCTCAGCAAATTCCATCAAGAGCACCAAGAAAGGGAAATGTCGAGGTTACTCCAACGGGTATAAAGATCAATCCTCTAACCGAAGAAGACAAGTTGGCTATCGAAAAATCCCAAAGTGGACAAGGAGGAGGTATGGTTGTTGGTGGATCCGGCTCTTTGGGCGTGCTCACGATGCAAGAAAGAGAGGACGTTGAGTCCGATGAAGAGTCAGACGTAGAAGTCGACGATGGTGAAATGATCAATCCGCCAGAAGATGCAGAACCAGAAGTCGCAGAGGAAGATACTGCTGTCGATAAGCACGCAAAGCTGCTTGGAATCGATAAACCAATGGTAAGTCATCATCACTATAATGCGGACGGAAGTTACAACATGCCTGTTGAAAAAATGGCTCTCGACGTCTTGTACACGCGCTGCTGCCATCTCCGTGAAATATTGCCAATTCCCTCGATATTAAAACAGATTCCAAAGGGTTCAATGGCTCCATTACCACTCTTGCAGATTCGTAATCCAGCACCGACATTAATTGAAATTCAGACGTTTGCTGATTTCATACGAATTGCACCCATTATTTGTGTCTCATTTGATGGAGTATCACTTTCCTTGGAGCAATTTAAGATTTTGCTCTCTGCTATGAGTGCCAAAAAACAGTTGGAACAACTCTCCTTGAGAAATACCCCAATAGACAATGAAGGCTGGTCACTCCTTTGTTGGTTCCTCTCGAGAAATACAGTACTTAACAGGTTGGACATAACCCAGTGTCCTTCCTTGGCCGTTAACGTGCTCAAGCGCAGAAAGAAGAAGACTTCGGAAGAGTCCAAAAAATTCGAAGTTGACTTGCCAAGAATGGTTTCCAGTACGAAGAATAGATCGGACATGGACTGGTCACTCTTTGTTGCAACTCTCATCGCTAGAGGCGGAATGGAAGATTTGATCTTGACAGGTTGTTGCATTACTGACATAGATATCTTCGAGAAGTTGATTACCTTGGCTGTTCTGAAAAAGACCTGCAAATTAGGCTTGGCCTATAATCAGTTGACCGCTCCACATCTCAAAATCATTGTGGAGAACTGGTTATTCCAAGACTTTGCGCTTGGTTTAGACTTGGGGTATAACGACTTCTCCAATCCAGAAATGTTGAAGCTCATATTGACGTATTCAAAGACTCCGGGTTTCAGCAAAGTATTGGCAAGATCGTCTCTTACCTTCTTAAGTTTGAACGCGACCAATATTTTATTCACTGATGACTTCAAGGTGTTTTTAGAAACAGTATTGTTGAGGTTTCCTAGGTTGAAGTACCTTGACTTCTCAAACAACCCTCAATTCTTCGAGGACAAATCTTCCGGTCTGACTCAAGATTCTTTATCCAAGACAAAACTGCTTGATCTGAACGCTGTGTCAAGTGTCAAAGAAGCAGATGGAAAGCCACATTTGCAGTTAGCTGTCAATGAACTGAAAAATGACAATACTGTCATTTCTTACATGGTTTCGAAGTTGCCTATGTTCCCCATTTTGGTTAGACTTCACTTAGAGAATAACAATCTCTCGCTGCATTCAATTATTTTAATCGCAGAGATCTTGCCCTTTTGTAAAAATTTGGGATATTTTTCATTACTTGGGAACAATTTGGAGTTGAGTGCTGGATCTGCATTGATCCAGGCATTGAAAAACTCAAGGAGTTTGATTACATTGGAATGCGATTATGATAGATTCCCTGACTTCTTTAAGGAGAAGATTGGTCTTTATTCTATGAGAAATATGGAAAGACTCTTGAAGAAAGAGAAAGACAACATTGGTGTAAATAAAACAAGCACCTCTTCTGCTGACCAAGAACTGGAAACTCTTACTGAACAATTGAATACGATTTTGAAGATGAAGGCTCACCACGAGTTGGACTTGAACTCTCCTGAAGTGCAGAGCTTTGTCGCCAGAGCACGCAAGGTACGCCATGACTTGAAACAATTCATCGATGACTTGTTGAAGGTGCAGTTACGCGGTGAGTTGAACTTGGAAGGAAAGGAAGCGCTTATTAGGTTTATATTCATTGATTCGTCGATCGAGAAGGGTTTGATGTTGATTGATATTTCCTTGGCAGATGAAGAACATCCGCACTCGATGGTGATCTTTGGAGCTGCTGAAAAGGAGAAATCAACAGCGTACGATCCATTGGAGAGACAATTCAGTGAAGAAGGAGCTCCCGCTCCAAGCAATGATTTACTAGCTCGTGCTCAAGATACCTCATTGGACCCTTCAAGTGCCGCCAAAATTGGCGGTGGAAGACCAAGCATATCTCCATTGGCTAATTCCAGATCATCCTCAAGATTAAACTTGCAATCTTTGGATAGACAGGAAGGTTCAGTTTTGAAGCTTTCTAAATTGCATGATACGCATACTAACGATCCTAATTACAAATACTTGTTCAACTCGTTGGACTCGCTTTCTGGAGAGCAAATCAGGCGCAAATTGCTTGGTATCAACTACAGTGATTTGGATAAGATCATGGAGTATGTTGGCAAATTGAAGGAACAGGGAATATCGTTGGAGAATTTGTTCCAGAATGGTGAGGGCGATCTCAAATATGCCGATCAGATGAAACATGACGGGTTGGAAATGAACGACATTAAGCGTAAATTGCATGAACTTGCGCTGCTTAAAGATGAGACCGAAGAAGAAACAAAGAAAGACGACAGTACTAAGAAAGACGTTGCAAAGAAGGCCACTCCCGTTGCCACTGACGCAGTTGAAGGTAAAGATTCAAAAGCAACAGAAGACAATGGCAAGGAGGTGATTAATGAAGCCTATGATGAAGTTTTGAGCAAAATAACTTCAAGGAAATAGTCAAGTATCTGACATTTTCTCTATTACAGATACCTAGATTAAACTAATAAATAGTAGAGCCAATAACGGTAGATTCCTTATTTATGTATAAACATTTAACATAATCATATAGTACAGTGGGAGGTAGAGTTGGTTGGAAGGTGATATCTTTCGTGCGGCCGTCAATGCTCTAATGTTCTGTTTCTCATGCGGCCTTTTCAAGGTGTGTTTGGCGTTTGTATCAAAAGTTGAATCTGTGTCTATCCACATTGAAACGCCCGAGCTATTTCAGAAGATGGCTTATCGTATTTTGGACGATGCTTGCCGTCTAATAATCATCATCGTCTGATTCCGGAGCCTTCGACTTCGATGGCGCTGTTCCTTCGTATTCATCGTCACTGTATACATCGTCACCATCACCGCCAACTGCAGTGCCGTTTCTTTCGGCTTCTTCCATTAAGTCTTCGCATGCGTCAATCCAGTCTGAATAGATATCAACAGGTTGTGATAAGGCATGTATTGAGGTCTGGAAAGACTGTCCACAAATCTTGCAGTGTAGTTCTCCAAGCAAATTCTTCTTGTCCAAGGTGCAAAGGACTGCCTTTTCGTGATTGCAGAACAAGCACGTGAACGTTATATCCAACGTCTGCTTGATCTTCTTCTGCGGTTTCGCTGACGACTTTCTCTTTCCCATTCTTGGCTTTGGTGTTGATTTTCTATTTTCTTGCTTCGTTTACAGAGAAATTTCGAGTGAAAATCTCAATTTCTCCAAGATCAATACTTTATAGTGTAGTAAGATACAAACCTAGAATCTTAACTAAGTGAACAAGGCATGTAGTGATATTCACTCGCTTCTGGGTTTGATAATTTCAATCTACAACGTGATTAATGACTGGTTTTGCAAATTTTTGAAAATTGCTCTACTTTCGCTGAAGAATAATTCATCAACGGATGCATATTGCCTAAGGTTGAATTCTATAGGTCCTTCTATTGGTTCAATATCTGTTGTGTCTTCTTCTTGAGACGCATTTCCAAGCGTAACTTCTCAAACTTCATCTTTTGAGCTCGCGATGAGGAGTCTGTATTTGAGATGGGCTTTGAAGGTGGAGTCAGTGACGACTTCGATGAAGTGTAGTTTATCTTAATATGCGGGTTATAGAGTTGGTTCAATTTGAGTCCAACTTCGTACAATTTCAAATCATTACTTCTTACCTCGTAAAGCATGCTGGCATCCTTTATCAAACTAGCAACGAAAGCATGTGGTCTTGAATTCACCTTCGCCTGAATCGGGTAATGAAGCAATAAAGAAAGAGCTTCGCCAAAGTCACAGGTAATTAGATCTGTCTTCAATTGAATAAGTAGCTGAATTACCAGAAACATTATCAAATCAGGGATCGTACTCAAACCAAAAGGATTACAGATGAGCTTGTCCCAGTATAACAGCACAACTTCCAAGTCATGGACCTTGCCGTGGTTGCCACCACTGGCAACCTCTCGTAAAAGTAAGAGTCGCAAATATCGAATAATCCAGAGCTGAGACTCGATCTTGAGCTGACTTACTAAATTGTAGTGGATCAACTGATCAATTTTCATCAAGTTCGAATTGAACTTCTCTATTGACTTCCACAATACTGCTTCACTCTCATAGAAACTGGAAATTATTCCACTCTGTACTAAAAACTGATTCATTAGGGTGAACAAGTCGTGCAGCAAGAACTGCATGTCATACATGTTAAGTATCATCAAGTCTTCATTAGTCCACGCGGAGTCACGACGAATGATAATGCTTTCCTGGTACAAGTTCATGTAGACAAGACCCACTATTTCATGTATTCCCTGCTTATATCCCACGGTTGGGTGACATTTGCACCAAATGTATAGTACCTCAATCAACTGTCTACGGATGACGAGAGAGTTAGCATTGGACGGCTTGTAAAAGTCTTCGCCTGGAAATAATCTGTCGATGTCTAGAATTATTGAATCCAAAAGATCAACATCAGTTTCCGTGAACAGATGTGGAGTTGGTTGTAAAGGTGTTAGTGGATCACTTGCAGATACTCTTGCCAATGCTGTTTTCCTACTTCTGTTGATTGTTCCACTTCGAGGTAAGGAAGACGGCACCGATGGTGAAGGTGATCTTGAAAGACTTTGAACATGAGCCTGTTTCTGATAGTAAACAGAATCATCGCTCAATTTACTCCATGGCACACTCATTTCTGGAATATGGTATAGTTCGTCGTACAACGACCTCGTTCTTTCCAACGATGCATTCCACAGTTGTATTTTCAAGCTATCTGTTACTAGCACGGCTTTCCAAACTAGAGTGCGAGAGAAAAACGGACACTGCTTGCTGTTGTACTCGTCTTCGACCACAGCTGCTTTCAAATGGGACAACTTACCCTTGTACTTATCGATTGTAAGCAACACCCTTGAAATGGAGTCGTTTGATTTCTCCATGATAGTTTTCCTTATACCTTATTCACCTCTTTATGCGTTTATATTTCGACTTCAACTTCTTATTGCGATCCGTGAGCACTCGTTTGTAAGGCCAGATCCTTCCTTGGATCAACTTTGTTGTTGCTTATTTTGCGGGGCGAGCTGATATCGCGATGTGTTTTTCTGTCGACGCCTAAAAATACGGTACTACTCATCGAATCTACAAGCAAACTAGTCATGAGTGAAGAAGACTCCATTAACCTCCAGGGCAGCTTGGACGCCTTGGCTGAATTAGAGACTGAAATGGGAATTGCTGAAAGGGATTGTGAGATCTACAGGTTGAAGAAAACAAGCAAAATCTACCAATCAAGAAGTAAAGTATTGGCACAAATACCAAAGTTCTGGTACATTGTTTTGGCAGAGAACGATGAGTTTGCTGAGTACATTGGACTTGAAGACTTGAAGTACTTGGAATCTATAGAAAATATTAGTGTTCAGTACAAGATTGCAGAGGACGGGTCGGACGACACCAATCTCGAGCATTTCAAGGACTTCTCGATAACTTTCTCCTTCGATAACACTCAAGGACTTATTGAGCAGCAAAAGGTAACTAAACATTTCCAAGTTATCATTGATGATGGAGAAGAAAAGATCATCTCCAAACCGGTTGACATAATATGGCCCAAAGAATTGAAGGAAACGAATCCCAGAACTATTAAAGACAGAGCAAAGCAAAACAAGAAAGAGTTATCGAAAGATGATAAAAAGAACTATAGGCTAGGAATGAAATCCTTCTTCTCTTGGTTTGCTTGGACTGGTGAGAAGCCAGGTAAAGAATTCCGAAACGGTGAGGAATTGACTAGGTTGATCATAGATGATTTGTTCTTAAATGCTATAAAGTACTATGTTGTGGCCTTACAAAACGAGCAGGAAGAAGAAAGCGAGGACGAGAACGACAGTTCTGAAGGAGAAGAATTAGACTTGAGTGATGATGATGAGGCTAAGAACAAAAGCACTAGCGGCGATGAGCTGGAAGCTAAAAGAAGAAAGATTAAATAGTTGAGTCTTGAAGTAAAGTTGAAACTGTAGCAGGATGCTAATTGTAACATGCTTCAAAAGGTAGCGATGTTGAAAGCAACAAGCTGCATACATTACTTAATGCAGCACCTTCTTGTATACTTGACCGAATATAATCACCAATTCATGTAAATGTAGTCTTTCTATATTCATTGGACCTACCAAGCATGACTAAATCACTTTGACTACACTATATTGGATCTGGTCTGCTTTGACCGACACGAACGTGGTTGTGGTTTCAGTCGTCCATTGCATTCAGAATAGCCCATCCTGATACCTGAAAGTCAAAATTCATGTTGGAACTACCTCAAATACCATCTACGATCTGAAAATATAGAAATGGCAGATCGCTTGAGAAGCTTCCTGAGGTCAATCGGCAAACTATGGAGCTAATGAACTTGTCGATAGTTCGTGTCGAGACGATCACCCGTCTGCGTCTTCCTTTGTCTGTGTCGAAAAACATTCAAATGCCGGGCCAAATGCAACTTTCAAGCTCGAGCTATTGAAGAAACAACTGCAATGTCAGACCATACTGCCAAAATTATAAGCCATATGAACGCAGACCACCAATTGGCTTTGGGAGACTACTTGGTGGAATATGCTAAGTTAAGAAGCGACGAATTCGACCATTATTCAGTCAAAACAACTGAAGTTGATGAAAACAAGCTTGGTTTGCAGTATAAGCTCATAGAATCCACCTCTGACTTCAAGCTGTTTTCATTATTCTGGAATGATGCAACTGAGGACGAAGCAATCGACGTGAGGACATTGGGTGATGTTAAGAGTAAGCTAGTTGCCATGGCCAAGTTCTCCGCCGGAAGACAGGGGTATGCCAGCAGAAGAATCACCAAAGTGATAGGTCCAAACAACTGGAGTAAGCTTTTATACCTTGGTATCACGGTCTTGGCTTTAAATGCTTACGATCCTTCCTTTATCCACAGCTTGTTTTCGAACGAACCTATAATAATGTCCTTGCTCAGCTTTATTCCGCTGGTTTTTGGTCTGTTTTATGTCGCCTGTGAAAGAAATGCCAAAACCGTCTTCTTCGGGGCCATTTTTATTCATTTTGTTGAAATTATGACCTTTTCAGTGCCATTCTTTATCAAGTACAGAGTTCCCTTCGCTGCAAGAGTTAAGTGGACTGCCATGCAATGTTTTGAAGGTTACTCGGTCATTCATAGACTCAAGAAATTGACAAAGTAGTGCAAGCACATTCATTTTCGACTATGCTAATGACTGTTGTCGGTCGGAGTGCTAGCTACAAATTCATCTGGGATTGGGTTTGTTGTGTTGCTGGCTTCCTTCGTATTTGAATATTTCTGTATTCTACTCGAATGACTCCAATAGATGTCTATCTTTACGAATTCATTCCACATATTAGGTAAGTTTATTTCTACCAAATCGCTTTCAAGCTATTCTCTCAACGAATTTCAGTGACCGAGTCTCTACTCAAGACACCAGCGTTGAGTTACAATTCACAGAACAAACTGTGGTAGCACTCTAGAGCAGTACCCTTTTGAATATATTTTTTGGTTTCGATAAACTCAGCTGGATGCTCAATGATTCGTGTCAGCTGTATTTGCCCTTTTACGAAATTATTATATTGGGAATGACGATTGAAGTACAACTGCTAGGCAACCGTTTCGCAGCCAAATCGCTTTTGACAATCCTATTGTATTCACATTAGTGTTTTCTTGCTGTCAAATCTCAAGAAAACGGGCGTGTGGTCTAGTGGTATGATTCTCGCTTTGGGTGGTTGGAAACAACTAGCAAATATGCGAGAGGCCCTGGGTTCAATTCCCAGTATGCCCCGTTCTTTTTTTTGGCGAGATTGTTATCAATTCAATTGTTCTTGTAGGTTTTACGTATTGACCGACGGTTTCTTTGCAAGGATTTCAATTTCTCTGTCATGTTCTTTAGACGAGGAACACGGATGTGGAGTTGATTCATGCTGTTAATTAATTGTTGATTTTCAATAGTTTTTCACAAAAATTTGTAGAAATTTGATTTGGGTGCAAATTCCATTTTATTTGATCTGCTTTTATTAAATCGAAACATTCGTATTAATATTATGTAAAGAGATTTATCATAATCTTCCTGTGAGTACACATATTTAACGACTATTTTCAGTTGAATTTCCATTTTGATGACTTAGCTTTACTGAACTTCATCGCTGGTGCCACCCAAATACTTGCTAAAAATTAGCGTCTATCTCTCATAGAGAGCCTCAGTTCTGTTCTGCGTCGAGCAATCCAACTTTGAAAGCGGTAGCAAGATATATTCTACCAACAAGTGCCAATCACACGGATTCTGGTCGTTCTCTCTTGCATTGTCCATAATTTTGCAATGCACCTATAATGGGGTAGTGATTGGATTTCTTCGAATGTTTGTTTCTAGCCCAATTCGTTAAGCGTAGTCCCACTTTAAAGATTTCTTACTATACCAAATCTCTAAACAAATTTCTAGCAGTTTTCAAGAATCGTACCAACTCTTTATGCGTATTGAACTCTTCCTGTAACAAGTGAACTATATCAGGTTCTAATGGCGGACTCGAATCGCCGATAATGTATAACTCAGAACTAACGTCCAACTCAATTGAAAACTGTCGATCAAAGTCATTTGGGTCTATGTTCATAAATATAAATCTTATCAAATCCACTGAAACAGCCACCATCTTCAAACCCAAATATTGTTCGAATTTCACCAACTCGGGGTGGTCCCGTTTCCTCTGAGCTTCCATGTTCTTCTGAATTTGACCGAACTCTTTGTTCGTGGACTCAATCTTTCCTGTTAGTTCACCGATTTGAGATTGAAGTTCATTCTTGCGTGCAATCAACTCTGCTTGCTTGCTATTGAGTTGGTCGACTTTTGACTTCTGCTGCTCCAACGACTCTATCGAGTTCTTAAAGGTCTGCTTTGTCTTCTCCTCCCTAGCTTGAAGCTCTGATATCTTGTCTTTTCGTTTGGCTTCTTGTTCTTTCAAGTCATTAATTTGAATGATGAAGTTCTGTTTATCTCCCATCAAATTGAATCTCTTCTCATTTAGTTGATTCTCAACTTTCTGCTGGAACTCCATCATTTGCCCTTTGAGCTTTTCAAACTCCTCCATGTCTGCTGCTTGTGTTGTGATGTGTGTACTGTTGTATATAGGTGGTGTATTTTGTTTACTTTTTCTGCTTAAACACGCTGCTAACAAATTCGAATTGGGAAACCGTTTTGGAAAGCTTAAATTAACCGTGTTAAGAAAAACGATCTCCCTCTCATGTTCTACAAGCCATTGACTCAGATGTCGTCCGAAGAGAAATCAGTCAAACTACTTACATTCAACACGTGGGGTTTGAAGTATGTGTCTAAAGTGAGAAAGGAGAGGCTCAGGGCCATCGCGCACCGATTGGCCAACCCATCGAGTGCAGATGAGGAATATGATGTAGTGGCGCTTCAAGAAGTCTGGGTTGGAGAAGATTGGGACTATATCGATGAATGTGTAAGCCACATTTTCCCCTACCGAAGGATATTCAAGTCAGGAATGCTCACAGGACCTGGATTGGCCATATTGTCGAAGATCCCCATCGAGGAAACATTATTGTATAGGTTCCCTATCAACGGAAGGGCCTCTGCATTTTTCAGAGGCGATTGGTTGGTTGGGAAGAGCATTGCTGTGACCTGCTTGAAACCCCACGAAGAAGGAGCCTTACCAATTGCTGTTTTGAACTCGCACATGCATGCGCCTTACGCGCAATCTGGAGATGCCGCTTATGCCTGCCATAGGGCATGTCAGGCGTGGGATTTCGCAAAGATAGTGAAGATGTTGAAGAAAGCAGGCTACGCAGTTATCCAAGTGGGAGATTTGAACTCGAAGCCAGGCTCCTTGCCTTACAAGCTTTTCACAGTTGAGGCTGGGCTCGTTGATTCGTGGATCGACAGTCACGGTGAAGATGATAAGATCTATACCAACCAAGAAATCGCTCTTTTATCGGCCAGAGAGCAGATATATTTAGGTGGAATTACCTGCGATTCCAAGTTGAATACGTGGAGAGCACATAGGGAACAATGGGAAGCATGTAGATTGGACTATGCCTTGATTGATACGAATAATATTCATGCTGTTTCCGCTTCAGTCTGCTTTACAGAGACACTTCCAGAGCCTCTAAATTGTTCGTATTCGGATCATTTTGCCTACACCACGGAATTGGTGATCAAGCGTCGAAATGAAGCAGTACCAAAAAGTCATCCAAAGGACCGAGAAGAGGTGTTTAAGGAGTTGCTTTTGGAATTGACGGAGTACAGGAAGCACACGATTCCATTTCAGGCCACATGGAGGAAATATCACTTTATTGCATCGATAATAGTCGTGATAGGACTTCATGTGACCGTTGGATTAACAGCAGGTATTGCCCCGTGGATTGGCGTTATTGTGATGTTTTTCAGCACCATTATTGGAATTACGGGAGTATTAAATGGGTTAATCTGGTTCTTGGCTGTGAGGTCTGAACTGAGAGCTTTGGCAGAGGTGCAGATGGAAGTGGAAGATAGTTATGCTTCTCTACAGATGTGAGATTTCCGGCGAACCGATATCTGGTTTTAGTTTGCAGAAGACTAGATGTCTTTAGCGAGAATAAACGCAGTACCAGCCGAGGACACGTATTTGCTTTACGGCGTATTGAAATACGAATTGTATTACTCTAGAACTGATGGAATGGCACAATTCAGGACTTGGGCCACCCTGATCGTATAAAAAGGCTCTAGATCCCTTGAGCCCCACGTTCCATGGCCCACAAACACCAAATTCGCCCATTCGATGCCGCGCCTCGTACATAAGTAGAAGACCCTTCGCGCAGCACCCAACATACAAGCTCAAATTGGCACACATGAGCACAAATGGACTTGTAATCAGCACCGCGCTTTCATAATTCCATGCAATTACGAAGTAGCCTTGAACGTAGTTCCAGAAGAGCCGTTTATCTTTCTGCTTTTTTTCTGGCGTATAGAAGTTGCCCCAGACTCTGAACAAATGTTTATTTTGCAACCACATTTCTTCTTAAAGTTACACACCATGGGCAGACAAGATGATATAGGCATGGAGCTGGACTCCTCAGAGAACGATACCTCATTGGCGGAGAATATTCCAACCCTGCACCAAGTTGGAAACCCCATTAGCGCCCAACTTGAGAAACAATGGCATTCAAATACTTCGAAGTGCAACATTTCCTTACAAGAGATCCCGGTTTGGGCATCAGCACAGAGCAAGAACGAAGGACTGAGCGCAGAGAAGAGGTGGTTTCTGCTTTATCCCGCAAGCCAAGCAGAATCAGACGCTCTTTTGATTCTTCTACTTGTCTTAAGCATCATCATTCTTATTCAAGTGTACAAGTTGATAGAATCCGTGGAGCATCCAGACACACGGCAGCTTGTTTCTTGTATGTTGAACGACTTTTTGAGCTTGTCACCTGAAAATAGAAGAGTTGTAGTGTCGTACCTATCACAGGAGAGGTTCCTCAATTGACGATACCAAAGCGCGACAGTTGTAGCATACGTAATGGGTTCTATAGGATAACTGATAGAATAAAAGGCATATAATTTATATTTTTGGTAGCGCGTTTTTGGTGATATCGAATTTCAATGGAAAATTGAATACGTGGTTGGAATTTATTGGCTTTTTCACTAAACACTTCATACGACATACGATGTTTTCAATACTTGTCACATTATTCCTCACACTAACACTAGTGTCAGCAGACTTCTTTAACTTCTTCAACCAGGGCCAGCAGCAGCAACAGCGTCAGCCAGATGGTAGACTCGACACTCCACAGGAATTCGAAGAAGCTACGCTTAATACTAGATGCCAGCGCTATTTATGTGCAGACACAGGAATATGTGTGAATGGTCCACTGGAATGCCCATGTCCATTCCCATCGTCACAGTTGAGATGTATATTGCCAAATGGTAACCATATCTGCATATCCAGGCCCGCAGGAGAAGTCTCGATTCATTACGAGAACCCTGATACTAACTGGAACATCGATGCGAGAGATGACACCATAAGGGACTGTGGCTGGATTATCAGAGCATACAAGGGACTTGTATAGGACAAGATTAGCTTTTCGGTACGATGTTGGCCATTGTGAGGGAGGAATTTTGTATTGAAATTTGCTCAATTTCTCAGAACCGGAGATACCTTGTTTATAGAAAATGCACACTAAGACTACAGGCATATAGCTAATGCGAGGACTTCCTGCAAAAATTTGTTAGGCTGTAGCTTTGTCTGGCAGTTTTCCGTTGATATTTGTTGTTGTTGTGAATTTGATAGAAGAAATGGGAAAGAGTTATACCGGAGATGGAACATCAAAAATATACTCACGATATCTACATGTGAAAGAATATTATTCTGCTGAACATCACTTGCACTTGTTCAAAATCAATCAACATTCACTCTTTGGAACCTTACGAGTTTTGGGAGATGTTGAAAGTTTCGCAGCCAAAATACGACCAGAGGTAGAAGGCACAGATACCATAGCACACCTGCCAAAAACATGTAGACATCAAAGAACTTGCTCACTGAACTTGAGATAGTGTGTTTTTTGGAATCTGAGTTCAAGTTTGAATTCAAGTATAAAGCACTATTACGTAGACTTATACCTACAGACCTTTTTAAAAGCCCCAAGCCGTAAGGTATTCGAAGTTACAAGTACGATTTTACTCCCAGCTATTCATTCAGTCTCTAGAAGTTCACTAGAACTTCATTATAGTACTTTTATTCGTTTCAAATACTGTCACCGTGATTACAACACAGGATGGCGTATAAACGCAAAATATTACAGACAATATAAGCTTTATAGAGGGTGGGCAAGCCATAAATTTCGCGGAATCGATGATATCAAGCCAGGACGATGCCGAGTTAGCTAGTCACACCTTTGCCCGGTGAGGCCGATTGACTTTCTCGCCTATTAGAATATACACAACCATTAGGTCGAACTCAGACAATAATCAATACAGCTTGTGCTGGGAAAGCTCTCATAGTCTCAAAATATCAATCCCGCGTCTGCCTATCTAAATCAATGCTTGGGCCAAATTTCAAGACCTTAAAACCTCCCCTTCAAAAGTTAGTGGTTCTCTACATTTGTATGGTCCTCGCTAATACATTTTCTCAAGAAGAGCAAATACGCTATGACACATAATTTTCACGTGACGATAAGATTGCACGGCACAGAGTTTTGTCTGAGTCACCAAGCTCATCCAAAATGTAATCTGCAATTGATTGGCTGAAAATTGAGGAATGTATTTTTCACTTTTGATAGCGAGTATATATATGAGCTTGATCCTGTACCATCTAAAGTTGATGAAAAATTCAAGGTGAACGTATTTGTCTAGATCCAAAACATGTTATCCACTAGACGGAATATCCCGAGGGCAGTTCTTGCAGCCCGGTCACTTGCTACTGCTGCCTCCAACCAGTACCAAATCGCAGCAGAATATCAGAGCAGAACCCCACCATATGCCAAGTTGATCAAGAATTTGTCTGCCGTGAACAAGATCCTCGATAATGAACCATTGACATTAGCTGAAAAAATCTTGTACTCACACTTAGTGGACCCAGAAGAAGGCTTGGCCAACTCCAAGGGTAAGGTCTCGAATATCAGAGGTCAAGAGTACTTGAAGTTGAACCCGGACAGAGTCGCTATGCAAGATGCATCTGCACAGATGGCCTTATTGCAATTTATGACATGCGGTATGGCCTCCACAGTAGTGCCAGCTTCCATTCACTGTGACCACTTGATTGTTGGTAAGGATGGTGCTGCAGATGATTTGACAAAGTCGATCTCAACTAACAAGGAAGTGTTTGACTTCTTACAGCTGTGTGGTGAGAAATATGGTATCCAATTCTGGGGTCCTGGCTCTGGTATTATTCACCAGATTGTGTTGGAGAACTTTTCTGTTCCTGGATTGATGATGTTGGGAACTGATTCGCACACTCCAAATGCAGGTGGTTTAGGTGCTATTGCCATTGGTGTGGGTGGTGCCGATGCCGTTGATGCTTTAACAGGTACCCCATGGGAATTGAAAGCACCTAAGGTTTTGGGAGTCAAATTGACTGGACAATTATCTGGCTGGGCCTCGCCAAAAGATGTTATTACCCACTTGGCTGGTGTTTTGACTGTAAGAGGTGGAACAGGTTATATTGTGGAGTATTTTGGTGAGGGTGTTTCCACATTGTCCTGTACTGGTATGGCAACTATTTGTAATATGGGTGCTGAAATTGGTGCCACAACTTCCACATTCCCTTTGCAAGATGCACACAGAAGATACTTGGTTGAAACCGGTAGAGGCCCAATTGCCCTGTTGATCGACCAAGTCTCCAAGGAACACAATTTCTTCGCTGCTGATAAGGGTGCACAATATGACAAGGTCATCGAGATCAACCTTTCAGACTTAGAACCTCATATCAATGGTCCCTTCACTCCAGATTTATCGACACCAGTTTCTCTCTTCGGCGAAACTGCGAAGTCCGAAGGATGGCCAGAAAAGGTTTCTGCTGGGTTGATTGGTTCATGTACAAACTCATCGTACCAAGATATGTCTCGTGCTGTGTCACTTATCAAGCAAGCAGAACAGGCGGGATTAAAGCCAAAGATCCCATTTTTCGTCACTCCAGGTTCTGAGCAAATTAGAGCTACTATTGAGAGAGATGGTTTGATTGAGACTTTTGAAGATAACGGTGCCATAGTCTTGGCCAATGCATGTGGTCCATGTATCGGGCAATGGGACAGAACAGACGTGTCTAAGGATTCCACCGAAAACAATGCCATATTCACATCTTTCAACAGAAACTTTAGAGCAAGAAATGACGGTAATAGAAACACCATGAACTTCTTAACCTCCCCAGATGTTGTCACTGCAATGATTTATTCAGGTGACATGAACTTCAACCCAGTGACTGATTCAATCACCTTGGAAAATGGTGAATCCTTTAAGTTCTCCCCACCAGTCGGTGAGGAATTGCCAGGAGCTGGTTTCATCAAGGGAAGAGAAGAATTCTATCCAGTAGCTAACCCACAACCACACCCAGAGGTGAATATCAGTGTATCACCTGACTCCGACAGATTGCAGTTGTTGGATCCATTTGAAGCTTGGTCTGGTGAAGAATTGACCACAAACGTGTTGATGAAGGTCGAAGGTAAATGTACAACTGATCATATTTCTGCAGCTGGTGCCTGGTTGAAATACAAGGGCCATTTGGAAAACATTTCTAACAACACATTAATTGGTGCTGTGAACAAAGAAACTGGAGAAGTGAACAAGGCTTATGACTTGAATGGAGATCAATACGGAATCCCTGAATTAATGATCAAATGGAAAGAAGAAGGGAGACCTTGGATTGTGGTTGCCGAACACAACTACGGTGAAGGTTCTGCCAGAGAGCACGCAGCATTATCTCCAAGATTCCTTGGTGGTACCATAATCTTAGTCAAATCTTTCGCCAGAATTCACGAAACTAACTTGAAGAAGCAAGGTATGTTACCATTGACATTTGCTGACGAAGCTGACTATGACAAGATCTCTGCGGGAGACTTGTTGACCACTATCGACTTGAAAGAGATGATAGCCGCACATGGTGACAATGGTGGCCTGTTGAGAATGAAAGTTACCAAGAAGGATGGTTCAGAATTCGAATTCTTGTGTAAGCATACTATGTCAAACGATCAAGTTGAATTCTTCAAGGCCGGTTCTGCCATCAACTACATTGGTAACGTGAAGAGAGAACAGCAAGCTTAGGTCTTCTTGTAATCATAATCACACATCACAACAACTTTACTTCTAACTCAGTTTATAGATATCGGAAGCTAATGCATACATTTTAGATAACATTGAAAGATCTGTAATTGGAATAGAACCCGGTTTGGAGAAGCATTCAAAAGGCAGTGTAGCAAAAAATAGAACCCACGCCGAGAGTCGAACTCGGAATCTTTTGATTAGAAGTCAAACGCGTTAACCATTACGCTACGCAGGCATTTCTTTTCATGTTAAATTTGCCGATTTGTTTATGCTGGTTTGCTGATGAGTCAACTCAATAGCACTTCTGTCATCCATAGTATTCGAAAAGACCAACCGAGTACCATAATGTTAAATAAGGCTACAAACTACATCTCTGTGTAATTTTCTATGTTTAATGAAAATTTTGATTTATTTTAATAGGAGATCAAGTTAAAGAAATAAATGTTGAAGGAAAGGCGAACTTGATATAAAACAGTAAACCAAATTAAAGATTATAAGTGGTAGGTAAAATAAAGGCTTGAATCAAAAAAGAATGGAGGCTTTTCTTCTTCATCTTCTTATTTTCTAAATGTATCGGATGAATTGAATAATTATTCAAATATTTTATTGTTTGGTTACTGAATTGACATCCTTAAGCATCGATCAAATCGTGGGACTTGTCGGCATCCTCTTCTTCCTCATCGTCGTCTTCTTCTCTGTCTCTTTCGTAAAATTCGGCCAAAATCTTTGGACTGATTCTGTTCAATAATTCCTTTGGATAGATTCTCAACAAAGACCATGCTTGGTCCAAGGATTCAAAGATAGATCTATTTTCATAGGCACCTTGAGCAATGAAGTTCTTCTCGAACTTTTCCAAGAATTCCAAAGATAACTTATCTTCGGTTGAAAGTGCTTCTTCACCAACAACGGCCTTCATGGCAGCAGCATCTCTACCAATAGCGTATTTTGCGTACAACTGGTTGGAAACATCACCATGATCCTTTCTGGTCATACCTTCACCAATGGCAGACTTCATCAAACGTGACAAGGAAGGTAACACGTTAATAGGTGGGTAAATACCTCTGTTATGCAACTGTCTGTCGATGGAAATTTGACCTTCCGTAATATAACCAGTTAAATCAGGGATAGGGTGGGTAATATCATCGTTAGGCATGGTCAAGATAGGAATCTGGGTAATAGAACCGTTTCTTCCTTCAACTCTACCAGCTCTTTCATAAATGGTGGACAAATCTGTGTACATATAACCTGGGTAACCTCTTCTACCAGGAACTTCTTCTCTGGCAGCAGACACTTCTCTCAACGCATCGGCGTAAGACGACATATCAGTCAAGATGGTTAAAACATGTCTTTCAGTCTGGTAGGCCAAGTACTCAGCGGTGGTCAATGCTAAACGTGGAGTGATAATTCTTTCAATGGTTGGATCGTTAGCCAAGTTCAAGAAAAGTGAAGTTCTCTCCAACGAACCATTTTCTTCGAAATCTTGCTTGAAGAATCTGGAAGTTTCCAAGTTCACACCCATAGCGGCGAACACGATGGAGAAATTCTCCTCATGACCATCATGGACGTCCTTAGTTGGTCTAACCAAACCAGCCTGTCTACAAATCTGAGCAGCAATTTCGTTATGTGGCAAACCCGAGGCGGAGAAAATAGGAATCTTTTGACCTCTGGCAATGGAGTTCATAGTATCGATAGCAGAAACACCTGTCGAAATCATTTCTTCAGGGTAGATACGAGCGTATGGGTTAATAGGAGAACCATTGATGTCCAAGTAATCTTCAGCAAAGATCTTAGGACCTTTATCAATAGGTCTACCGGAACCATCGAAGATTCTACCTAACATGTCTTCCGAAACTGGGATTTTCAAGTTTTGGCCGGTGAACTCCACTCTGGTCTTCTTGACATCAATTCCCGAAGTACCTTCGAAAACTTGCACAATGGCCTTGGTACCCTTAACTTCCAACACTTGACCTTGTCTGACAGTGCCGTCTGGCAACGTCAAGTTGACAATTTCGTTGAAACGTGGGAACTTGACATTCTCCAAAATTACTAACGGTCCATTGACTCCTCCAACGGTGTTGTAGTTGATTCTTGGCTTGATCTTGAACCCCTCGGTCACAGCCTTCTTGTTCAATTCGAACAATTCCTTATCAGAAAGTGACATCTTAATCGTTTAATACCTGAAATGAAACAAACTCGTTGTCGTCCAGTGGCTATGATAAGTTTTTTTAATTAATGCTTTTTTCTCCCTAGAATTGGACAATCGCCAAATATTGCTGAACGCTGTTAATTAGGGCACTGAATTACGCTGTCAGTCTGAAGATTACTACTGATAAAGAACTAATTACGGCCAGGGCTTTGTAACCAATTGGAATTGCAGATTCGTTAATCATTATCTATATGTTAATTAGTGCAACTTTTCAGCTGGAGTTCAGCTACTGAGAGTTTTAAGAGGGTGTGTTTTGCGTTGCAAGCAGCGAGTTATAGGTGCCTACTGACAATATCCCACTCCATTTTAATCTTCACTTGGTTCTCGATAAGTGAACTGACGTTCAAGTCTCTCAACGATGACGGAACCAGCATCTCTTCGTTGATGAGCCTGTTGTACACTTGGTCCATGGAAGTCTTGAGGTTATCATCCGACGGCATCACTACCGACGGATTCTGCTTGACTTTCAATCGGTGTAACCTGAGCAAGATCTCGTCAAAGTCGTAGAACTTGTCTACGCTGTAGTTGTCTTCATGGTTCAACACAAAAAACACCTTAAAGTTGAATAGAATCTTAACTATTATTAGAAGAAACTTGAGGAACTCCTTGATGGAAAGCTTGTTGAATGGCTTGTTTAGGATCTTGTGGGGGATTATAATCATTTTCTTATTTATCTGCGACGCACCTGCGCCCATCCCAGTCGTTGTAGTTGTAGTCGAAGCAGTTGCAGTTGCATTTGTTGCTGGAGGCAGGTTTGATGTCTCTTCGAATGGCGGAGTGCCCTGAATTGAGTTCGTGTCGGTTCTGGCAAACGATTTTCGCCTCTGGTTATTAATCGTCGTGGAAGACAACGGTAGTTTTATCATGTTGCCCAACTTGATTATTCGTTCGTTATCAACAATTGGTGTGGCCATTGGCTGCTCTAGCTCCTCATCCTCGTCCCTTCCAAACATCTTGATCTCTTTTTCTTTGATCAAATTGAAGAATTCAAAACTCGGAAGATAGTTTGTCAATTCAGAGAGGTACGGCAATCTGAAATTGAATATTTTATGCAATTGGTATTGCAATATGATTAAGTTTTCAAGAAACTGATTGATAAGGATTATATTGGTTGTGAGGAATTTGTTCAACGGTAAAATCGATTGACTTTTAAATAGTAATTCCTTCAGCCCAACCTTGGAGAATACCAACTCCTGAAGTAAACTCAAATGCTTAAGCTTTTGCTTGAGGCAATGTTGCGTGACTTGAGTGATTTTAAAAGCCTCAACATCATTGAGCTGGTTCGCAAGCCTTTTATTTAGTGCTTCGTATTCTCTTTCTATAGTTGCCTTTGCATTCTCTAATTCATTTGCAGATGCAATTCTGCCCTTTATTTGTGACACGTCTGCTTCCAACTTTCCTATCTTTCTCTTGGTTTCCTGGATTAGCCAGTTCTGTGAATTGATCTTCCTGGCCATGTTCTGCATCTTCAACTTGCTTAGCTGGAGTGCAAGTGATTTGACTGCTACTGGCGAATAGCTCGGTATTTCGTCGTTCAGATCTTTAAACAACTTCGCCATTTCATCTTTAAACGTTATTGCCTTTGTACTGCTCGCAGCACCATCCTTAACAGCTCCTGTATTAACGTGGGGGCCGATTTTGCCATTACTGGGGTCGGCCCGTTCTCCAGACTCTTGGTACTCGGTGCATACTCCAAAAATGCCG
Organism: [Candida] mesenterica; assembly: GCA_030559045.1. NCBI lineage: Eukaryota > Fungi > Ascomycota > Pichiomycetes > Serinales > Debaryomycetaceae > [Candida] mesenterica. The sequence goes on along the minus strand of JAKTQV010000006.1, from coordinate 808,493 downwards.
TCAATGCGCTCCCTACATAACTCATTGAGCTCGTCATTGGTACGAACCCTCAACTGTAGTAGATCTAGCTGCGTGTCTATGTCTGGGGTCATGGTGGTCGCCATTAGGTGAATCCCTATTTGAGCTGGGGTTTCCAAAAAAGTAATATCATAGATCACGTGACACATCAGCTTAAACCTCTTCGGTACTAATTTCCCATAAACAGGGAACTCGTCAAAGCAAGCAATGCTAAAGAAACTCCACTCTATCAAGGATTTACAGACTCCGGTGAATGACAACGACCCCGTGCGAATTGCGTTCCTCGGGGGTGCCAAATCTGGAAAGTCTTCTATTATTTCGAAGTTGGTATATGGCACTTTCGGAGAAACATACTACCCTACTAATCGGATCAACCCCATACTCCACGATTTTACACCCAAAGACTACCTAAGCAGAGTCATATTGGAGGAGGGAAACGAATTGACAACTGTAAAGAAGATAGTTGAGGTACCAAACCTTCTTTTGAGCCCCGTATTGTACCATCGGCCACCTCCGCAAGCACAGAACGAGCAGCACATCGGAGAAGATATCACTGTTGTTTCTAGCAACAACTTCTACAAACTGTATCGACACCGGTACGAATCGAATGAAGACAGCCTGGAGTACGTTCCGCCACACGTAACTCCCATTTTGGTAGAGTTGATAGACACCCCGAAATTCAACCCAAATGAGATCCTCCCATTTTTGGAAGCCTCCATATACCACAGACTAGGAAAAGATGTGCTACACAATTTGGCAGATGAGCCACGCATGCCGGTGCTGGCCCATCCTTTACTTGTTGCAAGTGGTGCTAGCGAAATGAATGCCAATGTGGATGGTTATTTCTTCGTGTACTCGTCTGTTCCATCATATAACCCACCTGCGTACAATGAGGTGCTTGGAAGCGACCCAGCAACTCCTAAAGATAAGCAGGTAGATGCGCTGTTAGGTGAGCTGGTTGGATCTTGTGGATTGCCAGCAGGTGTTCTGGGGGATGCGTTCGACTTGTTAGCAATCATGAAACTTGCTCTAGACGAAGCTTGGCAAGAGTACAATTCCTACAAGACGAAGTGGGAGAAGGGACAAGAAGGGGACATATTTTCTATTAAGAGTGCCTTGAAGAACCTATGGGTCGATCAAAGCACGCTTAACTTGCAAAAGTTGCGTGCAGAACTAAATAGCGAAAACAAGCTCACTGCCAACCCTGTTGACCCTTCAGATGTGAATTGCCCTCCTCCAATATGGATTGTTTGCACGAACGCAGAAAGCAGTTTGTCATCACCAAGGTACATTGAGAACGGAATGAAGTTGGCCAAATTTTGGAATTGTGGTTTTATTGCGATAGACAGCACGAAAGATGACAATGCCTGCTTATCACTCATGATTCGAGAAATTGTTGTGAGGAAGAAACTACAAGGCAAGAAAAAGAGATGAGGGCATTGAAGCAAGGATAATTATTTCTTCATTCCTGCGATATCTGAAGCGAAATTGTCCACTGGATTGATCAAGTGAATCTGACCACCATCCGGTTCTAATAATAGCAGAAAACCGTTGATAGAGTCTTTTAATAAAGTATAGAAAATTGCGCCGTATCTGTAAAAGGATGTTCACGGATGAATAAGCGGCGATGCCAGTCACAAAAAAAAGACACCAGAATGGCTGCGAAAAGTCAAAACGTGAAGACTGAAGCATCTAACATGCTCCAAATTACAAAGGAATCTTATGCTGGCCTGTTGTCGAGATAATGATATAATATTGCGAAGGCCAATTTTATCTGCTTCAGCTGAGAACGTCTAGTGGAAAGAAGATTCCCACAAATATTGGAGGGAAGAGCATTTCCAGATATCGTAATTTGCAGCCAAATGTATCCACCAGGCTGCACTTATCTGAAGTGTACTTCTATGAATGTGAGCAACCAGCCTTATTTCTAAAGATTACCCATTTGAATAACCACCAATTCAATCTTACGAAAGAGCTTGCTCTTCTACTTCTCCCCTTTAGCTTCTTTTAGTATTTCACGCAAGTTTCAGCTACTCGAAGAAACACTTATTTGTTCAAGGAAATGGTTACATCTCTTGTTATTGACCTTCCGAAATTTGGGTTTCGAATTGAGCTGATATTTCCCCATATTGAAATTTTCATAGCAAAGCTATGATGTCTTAAAAGTGAAGTACGCGAAATTTTAAAATCAAGGGCTTAGAGAGGTAATATTCTGCCCCCAATCTCTGTACGTTAATTCGAAAGCATGCTTCTGAGAATATGGGCTACTGAGTAAAGTGTATCGACAAGTGACACTATTACATATTATACCAAGCTCAGTACGAATGTGGCAACGATCAAGTTTTAAAAACATGAAATAATTTGAGATCTTGCACCCAAAACCTATGGCCCCTTTCATGCCCAAGTCCTACGTGGCACCATAACAAACCATCTGATAGTGGAGGTAATGTTAATGTTGTATCCATCTGAAGGCACGTGCCCTTATATTTCAATCATAGGGAGAAGTGCCAATTTGGCAAAATTGTACTTTTCAAGAAATAATTTTTGGAAGCTATATCAACCTGATCTTCTTGCAGTTTCACACAAGTGGCCTTGGGGATCCTTTGTGAAAAGTTTTGGTGACGGACATAATCGCCTATAAACAGAAAATCCTGTTTAATTACTTTCACTTACACCTTGCCGTATAAGTGTTCAATTTACCTGGAATTTGTCTCCACCAACAGCTACTATGGGACTATCTTCATGTGCAATTGCATGGTCTTCATGTTTCCTGTTCAAATATAAGTTGCCAAAATACTTTCAGGTACAGTTCGACCACATTCGAATACAGTAAGCTTATTATTGACTGAGCTTACCTGAGCCTTTGATCGCACATAACCCGGATGTCCCAAAGTGTGGTACAAGGAACTCAAGAACGCATGCCTTGGCAATGTAAAGTTAGTGGGTAGCATAGTCTGTGTCTAATTGCGACTTTATAATTGCGAGATGAGCCCCCATTTAATTGAGGCCAAGCTCCCACTTAGCTACATAGTGGCTTTACATTCAATGAAATATTTGAAGTCTCGGCTCGTGTTGAAAGACAGATAGTCAAAAAAGAAGTTCCATTGTAGGCACAGAGCTAATTTTTTCAGAACTGTACAAGAGCACTGCAAACAATGACCCTGGGTAGCCCTAAATGAACTCAACTCGGCATTCAACAACAAGATAAACATCCTCAGAATCAGTCCTATCAAAATAAATTGCGAAGAGGTTTTACTACATGCGCAAAGAGAACACGCCAAAAAGATACTCTGTTGACTTGAAAATATGGCTCATATTAGTACTACTGTGTTAATACCATCAAAAGTGTTGGTTGTGGTAGTTTTCAAGATATGCGATTCTAAATCAGGCCATTAAATAGCTCGATAGAGTTGAAAACACTCTTCACCTGGCCCTCCTCTGACACTACCTGTATGCAAAATTTCCAGTCCTCTACAATAAATATTGTTCTGCAAATCCTCAGCGAAGTTCTATCCTGCTGATTGGGGTCAACATAAAAGTTCAGATTTCAGTTTGCACAATGTGAAAGCTTGCCCCAAATGTTTTTGCCATTCGAAGCTCTAATTTTCAACGACGGCAACTTGGCTTCTGGTTCTTCGTAGAAGAGATCTTATATCGTTTAGACTAATTGGATAAAGAGTAGTGGCAAAATGAACTTCTTGAGCATAAAACAGTTGACAAGATGATCTTTGGTTCTACTAATTATTTGAAGCACAAATTGTGTGTACCGTATTGTAAACTACACAAGCTAACAAATTGTCTGGTTTCCTCGTAGGTAGTATATTGATCGCTGATGCAAGACAAGACATAAATTTGCAGCCAAATGTTGCCACAAAACTGCCTAGGATATACCTAGTACAAAATCTCCGTAAGGTTTGCAAACGGCTCGGTATGAAGCGAGTCTGCCTCATTTCTAACTGCATTAAAGAGAAGTACTGTCGATGCTAGATTTGTGCAATATCAAATTGTTAAAATGGTACCTTCTAGAGGTGATTTTTTGTTTTTATATACCGATAATTTTTAGCAATTAAACTGCGAACAGGACACCAGCTTGACAAGTCTTGGTATTCCGTCCTACATTGTTACCTCAATCAACTGGAGCAGTTGCCACGCCTAATTCCGAGTCACCTTGACCAAAATATAACAACCACTGACCCTTGAACTGCACAATACCCTCGCAGAACACGACCTTATTGACCTGGCCCTCGATTTCATTTCTAGCCAGGGGTCTTAAGAAAGGGCTATCCAATCTAGCAATAGGCCCACTCTTGATATTGTCGTAATCAATCAACATCTGACTCAAAGTGTACGAGTCATTTGGCAAGTCGTAGCCACCCGTGGTTGCAGCGTTGTAGAAAAGAATCCATTGGTTTCTACCATTTCCCATTTTGATTGGTGCTGGCCCAGACTCGATCAACTTGTTTTCGTGAGGAAGCTTTGGCTCCGTGAATTTATCCCAATTGTAGTCACCACCAGTAAGAGACCAGTTGACCAAGTCCTTGGATTGAGCCAAGTGTAAGTGGGAGTCCCCAAAAATCATGTAGTACAAGTCATCTCTGTTTTTCTCGTTGAAGACAGCCCCTGACTTCAGCCAGTTGGATCTGATGATTTTCCTGTTATTCCAAGTGATAGCAATGTCTTGCCAGTGTCCGGGGACGAACAGAGGGTACTTTGTCCAATGGAATAAATCCTCCGAGGTAGCAACACAGAGCCTGGCTGTTCTCAAGTCGTATGCGGTATAAGTGACCACGAATAGTTTTGATACAGGGTCTCTTATTATACGCGGGTCTTCCAATCCACCACCCAATTCCCAAGGTTCGCTTGCGCTTAAAATGGGTTTATGGTACTTCTTGAAATTGAAGCCATCGGTGGACCAGGCAAGTCCCACGGACGACTCCTTGGCCTTATTCTGGGCCCTATATAACAAAAAGACCTTCTCGTCGATCACAATCGCGGTGGCATTGTACAAGTACCCACTTTCGAACTCTATGTCTGGGTTTGGCTTCAAGATGGGGTTATTTTCGTATCTTGTAAATGGACCAATTGGAAAGGCCTTAGGGGGCTTGTAGTCAGTATCTCCTTCCTTCGAGTGACGGTCAATGATAGGAAGGTGCATGTTGGGTTCAATTGGGAGTCTTACAGTGGGGCTTAGGACGTTTAGTTAACGGAGACGTGATGATGTTTTCAGCAATTGCAGGAGGATGAGGAGGAGGTCGAGGTCAAGGTTATGCCCCTGGTTTTTCCAAGATGGGGGAAGCCACGCTGTGGAGCAAAGTCACGAATGCAAATTAGATACAGGAACCTGGGGAAGGCTCCAGATCTAGATCCACACCTCCAGATGGCCCAGTCGCGAGACATGTTCCTGAGTTAAGAGCAATTGAGTGTCGACGTCAAACTGGCTTTCCAGCAAGCACAATGCTCAGAGCTTCAAGATCAGCCAGGATAGCCAGCGAATTTGAGTACAAAGATCAGGCTCCCCCACTGGTTGAGAAGAAGCATTGTGGCAGCAGCTAACGAGTTTTGAGTAGGCAACTTTTCATAATATTTCCATTATGCCGTCATCAGTCTTCACAGAACGACGGAGCATTAGATAAGCGGATGCGGCAGGCTACAGAGAAGACTAGTAGCCTCCAAAGGTCAGCTGGAGTGCCGCATCGAAGCTCAGCTCAGGTTCACGATAAGGGCTTGCGGAAAGTGTTCACCTAGAGGAGCAGAACAGCTCCAAAGGAACAGCATGACGACTCCACATACCACGGTCTACATTAGATCTCTACCCCTAACAAACGTCGCTACGGCGATCTCCTCAGCTAGTCCAGCATGGTCTGCTCAGTAGGTGTATATTTCCGACCCTACAAATGCATTCCTGGTTGACATCCTCCGAAAAAATGTTGAACTTTGCGAACAGATAAAACAGGAGCTTCAAAAAAAAAATACATGCAAACGACACAGGACCAGTGACCATCGGTATTCAGCAGTAGAGCAGCACGAACCAAGCCACACACACAATTGAGTGCCCCGCAACAGCCCACAAACTACACCAGCATCAAGCCCATCCTTCACAAGTGCAATTGGCCGAGAATAAACGAGTGGCAACCAGCATCCATAGAAACTAATAGACTGATCAAAAAATGGGTCAATTACTATCTCATCCTGTCGAGGATAAGACGTTAGATAGCAAGTCGCACCAGACGTTGTCGTACTGCGTGGGAACGATGCAGGGATATAGAATGTCGATGGAGGATGCACACGATATCAAGATCAGTGAGGATGAGTCCCTCGCAGTATTTGGAGTTTTCGACGGCCATGGGGGAAGTACATGCTCGGAATACCTCGGAGAGCACTTGCCCAAGCACATCTTCAGGTTGTTGAACCACAAGTCGTATGACTTGAAGGAGTATATGACCTTGATCAAAAATTCGTTTTTCAAGGTGGATCATGACTTGTCAAACTTGCCCAACTTGATCAATTGCGGCTCCACGGCAGTGGTAGCCACCATCATAAAGAGCAGATACATCATAGTTGCGAATACTGGGGATTCGCGTTGCATATTGTCCATCAATGGTAAGCCAAAGACATTGTCGTATGACCATAAGCCCATACTAATGAATGAGCGCATCAGAATTGAAAACAGCAATGGGTACGTGCTCAACAGCCGAATCAACGAGGTTTTGGCCTTATCGCGAGCGTTTGGAGATTTCAAGTTCAAATCGCCGTACATGAACAGCACGAAAAACAAGTATATCATACAGAACCAAAGGAGACAGAAGAAGCAGTCCTTGATACATTTACCGCCCGAGTTGTTCCAGGTCACGGTAGAGCCGGATATCTTGGTGTACGATATGGCGTACGAGTACTCTCCACAGCCCGAGTTCATGTGCGTTGCATGCGATGGGATCTGGGATTGTTATACCAATTCAAAGCTAGTGACCACCGTTAAGGAGATGTTGGGGACCGGATGGAAGTTGAACAAGATTGTTGAATTTGTTCTTCATGATTGTCTTCTAATGGCCAACAATGTGACGGGAATTGGTTTTGACAACATGAGTTTAATAATAGTGGCTATCCATCCGCACTGTTCCATGGAAGAGTGGTACGAGCTGATGAAGAAGAAGTGAAGTACAAGAGAAAGAATTAGCCAAATCAAGCGATTTCAGTAGAGCGAAATGTGACGAAGTGAAGTAAAGAATTAAAGAAATGATAAAAAGACAAGAAGGGAGAAGACAAGAAGACTAGAAGAGAAGACTTTGGAACAGAAGAATAAAGAGACAGAACATCTCAAACTCTCGCATCTAACAATAAATAACTCCGCTCGGCTTCGCAAGAATGGCACCACAACAATATGACCTACAAAACAATGCCCGACGGAGCAGCACACCTTCCAGTTTCTCCACCGTTTTCCAAGCACTTGATCCTCTACACTATAGAGCCATAATACAAGCATCGTAGCAAGTTCCTAATCTCCTTAAAGTATCTCTCTGCTCCTCATTTTTGCACCCATTTTCCTGTATAGAAAATCAGGCGAATCTTAATTGGGTTGGTAAATACACAAACAACTTTGTCCGGCTTTTGGAATTTGACCAAGAAAGTCATCTGATTCTACGACGAAGTAGCACGACAACACCAAAAAGTCGTACTGTTCTGACTGCGTTTCATACACATCCTCAGTACTAGAGACCAGAGTGGGCCAAGAATATAGCGGTTTATTAGAAGGCTTTTTTCTCGCTCCAATTGAAACACTTTTCAATAAGAATAAACATCGCTTGAGACATTAAAAAAACCCTCTTTGCAAAGCAAGTGTGGTCTAAGTGTGTGATCGGTAAGTCACTAGTTCCAAGACTAGCCTCACTTAAGATAATTGGTTGTTTTCAGGCAAGTTCGCCGACAATTGATGAAAAGCACCGTCACCAGACCTCGCTAGTTCCAGTGTATTAAACCCCCTCCATCGAGCTGCGGAATAAACAAAGAACACTACAATAAAAGCATGTCGGAAACTGAGTACGAAGACCCCATAATAAGGTTGATCCAGGACCCGGACTTGAATAGGGACAAGGCCAAATCTTCTCAGCTTATCAGGTTGATCAACGGTTTCCCCTTGACCGAAAGAAAAGTGAGCAAGCTCTGCCAATCTTCGTTAAACATATTGAAAACCCTAGAGAAGTTGAACTTGACCTTCAAAAGCTGGGAGTTCTTATCCTTGGACTATAACAGTGACTCCCATTTCAATCAGGTGGATAATGATCACGAAATCAAGACCTTCAACAACGGCATTGCTGCTAAGGTTTTGCTAACATGTAAGGATTTGAACGTGAGAGTGAACAAAATCTCCTTGGACTTGGACTCAATAACAAAAGCCTCCAGAACACTAACACCGATGGAATACATTTCGGACAGTGGAACGCTCCTTACATCCTTGCTATTGCGAAGTATTAAGTTGAAGAACGAAGTGGTGGATAACTTAACGGTCGCATACCTGAAAGCAAAATTGATCTCCATAGGTAAAGAGTTAGAAACTATGCTTCAGAACAGCACAGGCACTGACGAAGAGTCTGACTTGACCATATTAACATACAAGACATTCATCATCAATTTGCTAAAACAGCTTAATGACTCCATTGACCAGGAGGACAACGAGGCCAAATATGAAAGTTTGGCTGTCATAAATGATATGGAAAAGATGTTCGATGCTTTCAAATTGGAGAAGGCAAGGGAACAAGCTGTGTACGATTATAAAGAGGAAATACGCGAAGAACAGGAGGAGATAGATGCTGACTTTGTTGACTTGGGTAGTGAGGAAGTCTCTCCCGAGTCTACAAAACTGAAGCCAACTCCAATTCCAAGTTCACGCCATCGGGCAACTTTCCAGCATCGCCGTTCAAACTCCTCACGTGTGGCCAGCCCTAAGATGAATCTGCAGAACTTGGCTACTCCGACCTCAGATGTGGATGACGATGACTACGATTATTCTGATTCCGACTACGGATCAAACTCGCTCTACTCGTCGTCATTCTCACACCCAGGTGGCTCAATGGTCCACTCAATAACCAAGCCATCATTTGGTCAACCTAACCTCAGCCATAGCCAGAAATTAAGCTCCCCCATGCATAATCCAGCTTCACCTAGATTACAAAGAAAGGATTCCATCTCATCTCTTTCAACTTCTACTTTGCTCCACAAGACGACTCTTTCCGAGGAATTGCCATACTTAATGACCGCATTCAGTTCGGCTAGAAACTTTGAGGAAGATGTCAACCATTACAAAGAAGAAGAGAAGAATGCACATCACAAGAAGGCAAAGAAGCGTGTGCCACCGAAGGACCCACCAAAAGCACCAGTAGAAGAAGCCAAGAAGGAGAAGCATTTCTATTCTCACAAGTCAAACTTACCCGAGTCGTCGTTATATTCGGAAAGTATTGTATTACCACAGCCAACCAATACCGCAGCTTCATACTTTTATTCGAATAATTCATTATTGTCCAAGCTAGGAATCAGGCCACAGGTTATCACTACCGATTTACCCAAAGAGTTGGGTGTCTCCGGCAGAACTAACTATGCCTTGCCAGCAAGCACACCGAGGAAATACATTCAGTCTAATCACACTTCAGCAGAAGAAGACAGCGAAAGTAATAAGGAAAATAAGAAGATTGAATCAGTACCGGGCTATGCATTGACAAAAGAGAACTTGGAATCGCATACGTTTTCAAGTCTCAGTGTCGACGTGCAATCGCCTGACTACGTTGAATAACAAGTTGTTGTTATTCACATACCATAACAATCTTTGAAAGATCACCTTTATTATTTCAATTCCTCAACAATTATAGCTAATCCATGGTTATCGAATAAGTTTATGGCTTTTCCGCATAACCATTTTATTTAAGTACTATATATTCATTAATTTGCATTTTCAGAAGTTTTAAGACAATCATTTAGTAAAAATGAGGGCACAAGTTGATTGAAAAAGTGGACCTGAATTTATTAGTAAACTCTTCAATTCTTCTTTCAGAAGTCTCGTTCCATAGCTAGACTTCTTCCCCCCCGCTCCAGATTCGCCGCAATATATCACTCAACACTTGTAGAGTTCTTTCACAAAGCTTTCACCCCAGAATGCAGATGTGTACTTCGAAATGTATGTGAACAACTTGTTGAAATTAAGATCCTTCTTTTCCTTCGGTAATGTCAAACTCTCCTTTATGGCATCACTCAATTCCTCTGTGTTCCATGGGTTAACAATGATTGCACCATTCAAGGATTGGGCAGCACCTGCAAACTCAGACAAGATTAGGGCACCCTTATTTTCTTGCTGGCAAGCAATATACTCATAGCTCACCAAGTTCATACCGTCTCTGGTCGAGCTCACAAGGCATACATCAGACAAGTGGTATAAACTGATCAATTCATTGAACGGAATTGATTTGTGCAAATAGTGGATTGGGACAAATTCCACGGTTCCAAACTTCCCATTGATTCTACCAACCAATTCGTTCACTGTAGCTCTGAGACTCTGATATTCTTCAACATCCCCTCTTGAAGGCACAGCAACTTGAACCAAAATAACCTTGCCAATCCACTCTGGATTTTCAGTCAAAAAGATTTCGAATGCATGCAATTTCTGCGGCACACCTTTGATGTAGTCCAATCTGTCAACACCGCAAATCACCTTCGTATCCCCAAATTTGGCCTTCAATTGCTTGATCCTATCAATCACTGGCTCTTTTGTCAAGCCTTCAACGAATAAGTCGACGTCGATACCAATAGGGAAAGCACCAATACTAATTGACCTGCCTTGGAATTCGATACCATTTGGCAAAGTTGTCACGTCGGACACGATTCTGGACACGGAAGACAAAAAGTGTCTAGCATAATCGTAGGTATGGAATCCAATCAAGTCACAACTCAACACTCCTTCCAAGATCTCCTTTCTCACAGGTAAAATTCTATAGATTTCGGAAGATGGGAAAGGTGTGTGCAAGAAGAAGCCAATTTTGACATTCTTCTTGTGACCAATTAGTGCTCTCAACATTTGGGGCAAAAGCATGAGATGGTAATCGTGAACCCAAACCATATCATTGTCTTGAACCTGTTCAGCGATTTTCAAGGCGAATTCCCTGTTGGCTTCGATGTACGCAGCCCATGCGTTTTCATCAAAGTTCATTTCACCAGGATGGTAGTGGAACAAGGGCCACAAGATACTATTAGAGAACCCATTGTAATGCAAATCAGCAATGTTATCCGACAAGAATATGGCTGTGCACTTGAACTTGTCCAGCAAGTCTTTATTGACCCTGTCCTGCTCGTCTTGGGGCAATTCGAGACCGGGCCAGCCGAACCATTGAAACTCCGTGGACTTCTTCAACCCTTGGAGCGCAGTGACCAAACCACCAGAAGACATTGAGTAGTCATAGGTACCATCCGGAGACCTCTTTATAGTCACAGGCAATCTGTTGGATACGACCAATACTTTTCCTTGAACCATTCTGACTTTTGAGTTGATGTGAGCTGATGTGAACTAGATTTCGATTTGTGCTGTCTTGTACTGAAGTTCAGGCTTCAATTGACGGTTTCTTGTTAGTTGTGAATGTAGTGCTCTCTTTAAAACTCTTGAAGCACGTAGTTTGGGACCAATAACTCTCAATACTCGTAAGAATCAACAAAGGATAAGTTGAATATATGTAGCAATAGAAGATCGAATTTGAAGAAGGACGTTCGGGGTTCAAATTCTAGGTTGCGGTTCCTAGTTCCAAATCATTAAGCAATGCGGCAAGTGTTTCATACAATCATCCGTATTAGGAAGTCTAGAGACGAAAGCAAAAAATCGAGTATGGCCACCATTCCATTTCAAAAAAAAGAGTTACAACGCCTTTGTACAGTCATTTTGCCCATATTAGAGATCCAAGCATCGAATGGCCAATTACAATCCATACAGCAACAATGCTGGATTCCAGCAGCCGGCACAGGCAAATTTGCGTCATCCACAGCCGCAGCTTCCAACGTTCCAGCAGAACCAATATAACCAGCAGCAGGCGAATCAATCACAACAACAACACTTCCAACAGGGCCAGTTTCAGAGCCAAGCTCAAGGACAGAGTCAATTCCAAGGTGTGCAGCCTGTTGACGGACAACAGTATCAGAACTTTTTCAGTGATCCAGCAGCTACGCTTGCTTCACAATTCGCCAAAAACCAGTTCGAATCATCAAACCAATACTTACAGCAGAACTTTGGGTCATTCTTACCCGGATCTGGTGACTTGAAGTATTACTTTAGAGTGAGTAACTCTTACGTCTTCAGAAAAGTGCTACTTATTTTGTTTCCATACCACAACAAGAACTGGACTAGAAGTACTATAGGCGAGGTGACTGGGTCCGGTGCGGTTGATCCTTCGAGTTCCTCAGACTCTCAGAACGCTCACTTTGCACCTCCGATCTACGATGTGAATGCCCCAGACTTGTACATTCCATTGATGTCATTCATCACATACATATTGCTCTGGGCGGCGATCCAAGGGTTGAAGGGCGATTTCCACCCTCAAGTGTTTGGCTACTTGGCCTCGCAAACATTGGCATTTTCATTATTAGATATCGCCATCTTCAAGGTTGGGTTGTACTTGTTGAACTGTCTGACTCAGAGCTCCTTGTGGGACTTGGTCAGTTTCAGTGGTTACAAGTACGTCCTGATCATTATATTATTGTGCTGGAAGCATTCGTTTGGGAATGGCTGGGCTATCTACTACCCGCTTGTATTCATGCTTATTATAAACTTGGCGGTATTCTTGATGAGATCGTTGAAGTTTTTGGTGTTGCCTAACGGTGTTACTGGCACCGCAAACAGCATCACCATTAGCCAAAGAAGAATCCGCATCCAATTCTTGTTCGTGTACTCGTTAATAGTCCAAGGTGCCATCATCTTGTTTATGAGCAGGTAACCACTGGGTCTCCCATCTCGTGTATATCTAGGTAATGTTGTATAATTTAACGTAACAGTGGCTCTCTCACTAATGAAATATCTTTAATTGGTACATCATGTTTTGGCAAGTCACCTGACTAACGCGTGAATTTTTGCTTTTACGCGTTGAGAAGTCTTTTGATTCAGGTAGATATATCACTTTCCTAAAACGCTATTTAAGTAAAGGTCAAAACCAACTTGCCTGCTCAGCTTCTGTATATACTAGGACTAGTGACAAATGTCTTCGTCGTCTTCACGAGGGGGCTTCAAAGGTTCGGGATCTGCCCGGTTTGTCAAAAACAAGACAGTCACATCTCAATTCAAGAAGAAAGCACCATATGTCAAGGAAGTGGATCCATTAGTGGCCAATAACCCAATGCTTGTTGAGTCTATTCAAAAGCGAGAGTTGGTGGAGAGACTTGACAACTTGGATTCGGTTATGGGTTTCGATAGAGTCGACCATGGTGAAAACGATGGTGCCAAACCAAGGAAGGGCTGGCTTATTAACATGCACGGAACGACTATACCGAGTGATAACAACGCTGTACCCGGTGGAAGCTCGGGGGTCGATTATTACTTCTTAGATGAAGAAGGTGGTTCGTTTAAGGCTACCTACAAGTTCAACCCTTACTTCTTTGTCGAAGTTGTGCCTGGACATGAACCGGAAGTGGAAGAATGGATGCGTAAAGTGTTGGAGCCTTTCAACCTAAAGACCATTTCAAGAGTTATCAAAGATGACTTGGAACTCCCAAACCACTTGGTGGGACTACAAAAGACCCTAATCAAATTAACTTTCCACAACGTCCAAGACTTTGTAAGCTCGAGAAGGCTATTGAACCCAATAGTACAAGATAACCAGAAACAAAGAAATACAAGAGATATTTATCAAGTAATGAACTTCAGCAACTTGAACAATATAAATGGAACTGAGATCAGCATGGACTCTACTAATGACTCCAATTCTGTGCCTAGCGAACCTTCCACCTACGTAGTGGATATCAAGGAATATGATGTACCGTTCCATGTTCGTGTGGCCATAGATGAACAGGTCAGAGTTGGTAAATGGTATGATGTCTACGTAAAACACTCGGAAGTGAAATTGGTGGAAGACAAAGAGAAGTTGGCCTTTGCAGATCCTGTGGTTTTGGCCTACGATATCGAAACCACAAAGGCTCCACTAAAGTTTCCAAACGCTCAAATCGATCAGATTATGATGATTTCATATATGATAGATGGCGAGGGTTTCCTCATAACAAATCGAGAAATTATATCGAAGGATATTGAAGATTTCGAGTACACCCCAAGGCCAGAATATCCAGGTTTGTTCACAATCTTTAATGAGCAAGACGAAAAGCATGTCTTGATGAGATTCTTCGAACATATTCGCGATTGCAAGCCAACGGTTATAGCTACTTATAACGGTGATTTCTTTGATTGGCCTTTTGTCGAAACGAGAAGTCGATTCCACGATATGGACATGTTTGATGAGATTGGGTTTGCAAAGGATAGTGAGGGCGAGTACAAATCGAAGTATTGTGTACATATGGATTGTTATAGATGGGTGAAGCGTGACTCGTACTTACCACAGGGTTCCCAAGGTTTGAAGGCTGTCACAACGGCCAAGTTGGGTTACAATCCCACAGAGTTGGACCCAGAACTAATGACCCCCTATGCCTACGACAAACCACAATTGCTTTCTGAATATTCTGTGTCCGATGCAGTAGCAACATACTACTTATACTACAAGTATGTGCATCCATTCATTTTCTCATTGTGCACGATTATTCCCTTGAATCCAGACGAAGTCTTGAGAAAAGGTACGGGTACCTTATGTGAAATGTTATTAATGGTCAAAGCATATGAAGGAAATATATTACTTCCTAACAAGCATAAAGAACCAATTGAGAGGTTCTACAATGGTCATTTGTTGGAATCTGAAACATATGTAGGAGGCCATGTTGAGTCGTTAGAAGCTGGTGTCTTCCGCAGTGATATTCCAAATGACTTCAAGGTAGATCCAACTGCTATTGATGAACTTATTCAAAATCTTCATAAATCTGTGAAATTTTGCATCGAGGTGGAAAATGGTAAGAAGGTTGAAGATGTGGAAAACTATGACGAGATTTATAAAGAGATCGAATCGAAATTGCTTGAATTAAAGGCCAACCCGAATAGATCAGAAAACCCTTTGATTTACCATGTGGATGTGGCATCTATGTACCCCAACATTATGACTTCCAATCGGTTGCAGCCAGACTCTATGAAAACCGAAGAGGACTGTGCATCTTGTGATTTTAACAGGCCAGGGAAAACATGTGATAGAAGACTTCCTTGGTCTTGGAGAGGAGAGTTTCTTCCCTCAAAAATGGATGAATATGGTATGATCAAGAGAACGCTACAAAATCAAGAATTTCCAAGCTTGAAACCTTGGCTAAAACCAAGAACATTTGATGAATTATCATATACAGAGCAGGCTGGCATGATCAAAAAACGATTGACAGACTATACCAGGAAGGTTTATAACAGATCGAGAACCACAGAAGTTGTTACTCGTGAAGCAATCATCTGCCAGAGAGAGAACCCATTTTACGTCGATACTGTAAGATCTTTCAGAGATCGTCGTTATGAATTCAAAGGTTTGGCTAAAGAGTGGAAGGGAAAAGCTGGGAAGATAGACAAATCTGATAGTATCGGAAAGGATGCTGCTAAGAAAATGGTGGTGTTATATGATTCATTACAGCTTGCGCACAAGGTTATCTTGAACTCTTTCTATGGATATGTCATGCGTAAGGGATCCCGCTGGTTTTCTATGGAAATGGCGGGTGTCACTTGTTTGACGGGTGCTCACATCATCCAAATGGCCCGGAGATTAGTAGAGAGAATTGGAAGACCTTTGGAATTGGATACCGATGGTATTTGGTGTATTTTACCAGCTTCGTTTCCTGAAAACTTTCACTTGAAGTTGAAGAATGGAAAAACAATCTTTTTGGAGTATCCTTGTTCTATGTTGAATCATTTGGTGCACGAAGAGTTCACAAACCACCAGTACCAAACTTTGGACGATGCCAGTACCTTCAAATACAAGACGCACTCTGAAAATTCCATCTTCTTCGAAGTTGATGGTCCATACAAGGCCATGGTACTTCCAACATCCAAGGAGGAAGGTAAAAACTTGAAAAAGAGATATGCTGTATTTAATCATGATGGTACTCTTGCCGAGTTAAAAGGATTTGAGTTAAAGAGAAGAGGTGAGCTCAACTTGATTAAATCTTTCCAGTCAGATATTTTCAAATTGTTCTTGGAAGGTGATACCTTAGAAGGATGTTACCAAGCTGTTGCCTCAGTGGCTAATAATTGGCTAGATGTTTTGGAAACAAAAGGTGGTACTTTGGGGGATGTGGATTTGCTTGATCTCATTTGTGAAAATAGAAGTATGTCCAAAAGTTTGGCGGAGTATGGAGATCAAAAGTCTACCAATATCACTACCGCGAAAAGATTGGGAGAATTCTTGGGCCAGGAAATGGTTAAAGATGCTGGTTTGGCCACAAAGTACGTAATTAGTGCCAAACCACATGGTGCTCCTGTTACTGAACGAGCGATACCAGTGTCAATATTTTCCTCAGACAAAAAGGAATACTTCTTGAGACGTTGGCTCAAGGATCCAACCCTTGACAAATTTAGTCCTCGCGAAATAGTTGATTGGAGCTACTACTCAGAACGGTTGGCATCTGTTGTGCAAAAGATCATTTCGATTCCAGCAGCTCTACAAGATGTGAAGAACCCTGTTCCAAGAGTGCCACACCCTGAATGGCTCCAGAGGAAGATTAAAACAAAGGAAGATACAAAGCAGCAGCTTTCCATCACGTCCTTTTTTGGGCAAACTACCAAGAAAGAGAACGAAGCAAAGACTATTCAAGACATAGAAGAGTTTGGAGAAGCTGAATTTAACGTTCCAAGATCCAAAATCGGGAAGGTCACTTCAAGAAAGAGAAAGGGTATGAGAAACAGTGCTGCCGATTTAGAACAAGAAGAAATTAACAACGCCATTTTGAATGCTCCTTGCCCATCTATGACTGACGATTATGTGGGATTCCTTGAATATCAAAAGGCCAAGTGGGCTACACAATCCAAAAACCGAGCCAATAGACGAAGAATCTTTGGTGCCAATTCTGAAACGTCTTCAAGATCAACGGTAGGTGGAATCCTTAAAAGACAAGCTGAGAACGTCGCGGGCACAGACTGGGAGATTTTGGAGTACAAATTGGACACAACAACTCCAGGGGACCTCAAAGTGTATGCTCTGGTCGGTGGTAAAGTGCACACATTTACATTCCATATTCCGAAGAAGATCTATGCTGCTTTCAAAAGTGAATTATCGCCAAGGAAGTCCGTTTCTGAGTGCGAAATTGAGAGATCAAGTGCCATATTACCAAATGGACACGATGGTACTCATTTGTACAAATTGACCATGCCAGAACAGAGGTTCAATAAAGAGTCAACTGACTTTGAAAGTGTCTTGCAGGACTCTAGTCTCCTTGGATTATACGAAACCCAAATTGGCCCTATAGAAAGGGCTATTATAGACATGGGTAACATTGTTAGATTCGATGACACTAGAGTTGGTGCCTTAGGTAGAGGTCTCAAGAACGGTTTCACGACCAAGGAATTGATAAAGGTTGAAAAGAAAGATTATTTGAAGAGATTTGATATGAAGATCATGTATTTGTTGCATGTTGTGACTAATGGATACGAGATATTTACGCTTTTCACGTCTTGGGATAACCAGACTCAAATGTTTATCTTGAAACCCTCGACCAGTGCCCAAGAATTGCCAGAAAATCTTTCCAAGATCTACAAGGAGATATATGAATTGAAGAAGGACAAATTAAGCAAATTGTTCAGAATCATTGAATACCCTGCTGAGATGAACTTTTTCACCACTTACTACAACGACAAGCAGAAATTGTTCAAGAAGTTAAATCTGACTATTGGGAAGATCCATGAGAGTAGGAGTAACAAGGTCTTATTTGCGATACAATCTCCTTATACGAAGGTTGTCTTGAATTCATTACCTTCGACAGCTGATCTTCCAACAGTTAAAATGAAGATTAACGAATTCTCACTCCCTGCGGTTGGTTGGCAGTCTTTAATATCGAAGAGGGTGATCAATCATTATTTTATTTTGGCATCCTGGATCAAGAATTTGGTCTCTCTTTCTCAGTATGGTAATGTGCCCTTGTGCAACCTTCAGATTGAAAATGTCGGATATTTGATCGATATTGAATATGCAAGAAGATTGTCTACGAGTAACATCGTGTTATGGTGGTCCGCGAACCCATTGCCAGACCATGCTGGTTTCGAAATGGATAAGGGGATTGACTTCGAAAATCTTGAATTTCCTTCCATCAATAATCCTGAGATATACGAGACTGCTTGTCTAGAAGTGGAAATAGGAACTTTGACTATCAACAGTATCTTAACAAGTTCATTGATCAATGAGGCCGAGGGAACAGATTTGGCAGATGATTCCGTTCAATTTGATATGAACAACGGCGCATCCACGATGGCCGAAGATTCGTTCTCGACTCCAGCCTTATACATATTACGCTCCATGGTAAAGGATTGGTGGGATGATGCCTTGAATAATAACATAAACGCTGATTCAATGATGAACAATTTGGTAACCTGGGTTCAACGTAACGATTCGTACCTTTACGATTTTTCCTTACATTACCATGTACACAATTTAACCACCAAGGCCCTTTTGCAATTGATTGGTGAGTTCAAGAGAATGAATGCTCAAGTCATATTTGCCAACAGAAATAAGATGTTAATTCAAACAAGCAAAATATCTGTGGCAAACTCATACGCATATGGTCAATACATTTTAAGGGCAGCCAGAAGCAAGCCCCTTTTTAACTTTTTGGACTTGAAGATTGTTAAATACTGGGACTTGCTTGTCTGGATGGATGAGTACAATTATGGTGGTAGGAACTGCCATGAGATTACCGACAATGATGAGCAAGCTCTTAACTTGGCAAGCAATTGGCAAATCAAGAAGTTTTTGCCGCCTATAGTTGAAAACGAATTCGAAGACTTCATTATCATCTTTTTAGACGCGCTAACGAAGCAGAAGAATGAGTCTATGACTGGGACACAATCTGGCACTCAAAGAGTAACACAAATATCACACATCTTGAATGGCCAAAAGAAATTGCAATCAGGTGAATTGAATGGCACTCCAGCTGGAGATGAGGTTAACGAAGAAGATATTAAGAATGGAGTCATTGAGACATTCAGAAAGCAGTTACAAAAGACTGTTGAGAAGCTTTACAAGTTACAGAACAACTCTATCATAAATCCTGATTTAGCTCAGTCCTATAAGTTCCCAAAATTACCTGGATCTCATCTCACCATGAAGAACCCTTCGTTAGAGTTGGTCAAGTTCTTGTGCTCGATCTTCAGTTTGTCAAAGAAGAGAATCATTGAGGTGCGCTTGTTGAGAAAGGAATTGTTGAATATATTTGATATTAAGGAGTTCAGCAGTGAAGCTAACTTCCACAATCCAAGCACCTCGTTGAAGATACCTCACATCCTTTGTGACTATTGCAATTTTGTTCGGGATATTGATTTATGTCGTGACTCCGAAGAGCAGATATGGAACTGTTACAAATGTAATAAAGCATATAATAAGGTTTCGATTGAAGAAGAACTTATTGCACAGTACCATAAGGTGCTCACCAAATTTTACAGCCAGGACTTCAAATGCGGTAAATGTAATAAGATCAGAAGTACGAACATGAGCTTGTTCTGCAAATGCTCTGGTAATTGGGTCGAGACTGTGAACCGCGTTGATGTTGAAAGGAAGCTACATGTTTTCACACGAGTTGCTGAATACTACAATTTGCAACTCCTCAAGGAATTGATCGAAGAATCAGCTCTTTAAACGTACATTATAAATAGTATAACTATAGATATTTCACATTCATTTACCCAATATATAGGCACAGACCTCAGGCTTTCGCTTCACTGCAAACGAAGTGCTCAGAGCAGTTCAAAGCTTAGTAAAAACAACTGGCAAAGGTGAAAATACACACAATTTAAGTTTTTTATAGGTATGGTATCGATTTCCCTCTACCACCCTCAAATATAAATATAAGAGTGGTGTTGATGAGGGTGCAGTGTGAAATTGTGAAGTCTAGCACCTGCAGTAAATTAATGAGATAAAACGGCAAGTACTTGCACGCCCACTCTTTATCGGCAATTATTCAATCTTCATGAAGCATCAAACGATTGTACTTGTCAAGGATAATCAATTCTTTGGAATATTCTCGATCTTGACTTTACCGCTCTCAATCCAATAAGGATCAATCAACTTCTCCTTTTCTTCATACATCACCTTGTAGGAAGTCTTAATAGTACCATCACTGACACCTGTTTTATCTGAAATCTTCGAAGGAGGTAAATCGGCTCCAAATACAAGCGATGCCATATAGATTACAGTTGCAGCAATAGTAGTTGGCGATCTTCCAGCCAACACACCAACTTCTTTACACCTTCTAGCGATATGTTCCGCACCATTGGTTACCTGAGTACTCAAACCCAAATGCGAGCAGAAACGACGGATCAAATCTTCTGCAGAAGTTTGAGTGGTTTGGATAT
This sequence comes from [Candida] mesenterica, assembly GCA_030559045.1. NCBI lineage: Eukaryota > Fungi > Ascomycota > Pichiomycetes > Serinales > Debaryomycetaceae > [Candida] mesenterica. The sequence continues at coordinate 787,837 of JAKTQV010000006.1, read as the reverse complement.
TGTCTTGGTTGAACAACATAGTGCTTGGATTGGCAGCATTCTTATCACGAAGGACCTTGTCCATAAGTTTGAAGACTTTGCCAATTTCTTTACGTGGAACATTTGTCAAGGCCCATATCTCTTTAAAGGAACGAGCAACCTTGGCTTTACGGCACCCTATGAAAATGGCAGCCGCCATAATGGACTCCTGTGACTTTCCCCTAAGGGCCCTTTCGTCGTATACCATCTTGTATACTTCCTTTGCCCCATCTTGAACAATCTTTGGCAACTGATACCCATCACACATCTGAGATATCTTAGCATACGCAGCTGACAAATGGTTGTCCTTTTTATCTACAATGGACTTCAGTTGAGCACGATTCAACTCACGCCCAGCCTTAGTATTTTCTGGAACGTAGGAAATCATGGTGGATAAATCCTCAGTATCAAGGAGTGGGTTCCCAGCATCACCTACACGACTTGGATCATCACCGTTCTGATCGTCATTACTGAAAGTTCTCCATTCAGATCTAGTGTCAACAACACGATCACTTAACACTAAACCACATGACCCACATACAATATCTCCCTCGCTGAATCTTTCAATCAAGTCCGGTGGAAATATCTTGCACTCTGGGCATGTCAAGGTCACATTCAAGTTGGGTCCAGTGAAGACGTCGTCTCCAGCAGGTTTTGCCACCAAACTCATATTGCTAATCGTGTTTCTTGTTTTATCTACGGGAAGAAACGCTTTTGTTTTCTTCAGGACAAGCTCTAATTGTAAGCAACTCAATGGAACAATATAGATCAACAAACAAGGACTGGACACACAGACGATACCAACAGAACCGAAGAAAAGTGGTGATAAAGTGATAATGAATGATGTTTTTTTTGTCAAAGAATCCACTTGCTTTTATCTTCGTTTTTTTCGGTCGTGTGGGTACAACTTTTCTGACAGAAGAAAGTATAGACATAGCTGATTAATGATCTGCTATGTAATCGGTGATGAGGTCACATTGGCCATAGAAGATCACGGAACCCTCCAGCTGGGTCTGGGCTTCACCACTTTGTTCTTCGCGAACTCTGTAGCTTATTCACACCTTTAATGCCATGTGAAGTAATCAGTGACGACAAGACCTAGACTTTCGCCTTGACTTTGTCAAACTGATTAGATTTCGAAAAGCAGGCGTCCCAAGTTAAGTTAAACTCTATCAAGTGTTCTAGAACTGAGGGACATCGTGGTTCCCAGCTGTGAGAATGTGAGGTCTGAGACAAGCTGTCTCTATGTATTTTAAGTGAACATCTTGGTATTCTCTCTTGTAGATAGTTTCCAATTCTGCTTATGAGGTTGATACTGTGTTTGCGGCTGTGAGTAGAGAGTCCACAAGTGGAGAATTGTATGCTCTTTATATAAACTTCTTAACTAAGAATAAGTGCAGTTATACATACTGGTTCTGCGCACGACTTTGTCAAATATAACCAGACTTCAACTTTGCAACTAAAACATATGCAACTGCGGACAAACGATGCCACTATCGAGCAACCAACTAGAGACTCTCAAGCAGATAGTGAAATGCCGTGATGTTCAGATTGAGCTTTTGAACGCGTTTATATCAAAAGACCCAGAAGTCCTGGCCCACGCCCTTATTGTTCACGGATACAAGTCAATCGGTAAAACATTCACAGTTGAGAAGTTCCTATCAACCTCCAACATCAAATACTCATTAATACGGTGTGATGAATGTCTAACCAAGAAGATTATGCTACAGAGGAGTTTTAAAAGTATCAAGCGAGATAGTTCTCGTACCTCCAGCAGCGAGTTGAAGTATGTCACACTCGGCGAGAACTTCTCGAGCTTCCTAACGATTCTTGAACAGTTTATTGAAGAAACCCACTTTGAAGAACATCATGTTTTGGTTTTGGATAGGTTCGACCAATGTATGGAATCAACAGCGGAATTGTTTCCTGCGTTTGCCAAAATACAAGAACAATCAACAATAAAGAACATAACTGTAATATTCATAATATCCACCGATATACCAAAAGAGATAGTCACCATGAATTTACCGTTGATATATTTCCCCAACTATAATGAAAGAGAACTTCTTGAAATTCTTGAATCAAGCCAGTTGTGTTTCTTCGGAGACAACGCATTGGACAGTAATCCATCAAGTTATGACTTTTGGAGGCAGTACGTCAAAACTATTGTCGATTTGTTCTACGTCTACACTGGCTCAGATATGAACTTGTTGATACATATTTGTCTAAAGTGCTGGGACAAGTTCATCGAACCTGTAACTAATGGTACATACCTGTTGAACGAATTTATAAAAGTATACCGCTGGAATAGCTATTTGTTCCAGAATGAAAACTTGATGAACAATTCATCCATAAAAGAATATCCTTCATTAGAGGAAGAGAAACAATTGGAAGATGACAATGTCCAAGATTTGCCAAGCCACTCGAAATACATCTTAATTGCATGCTATCTTGCTTCATTCACAGAGCAGAAGAATGATCTCCACTTCTTTTCAAAGGTGAAGGCAGTGAAATATAAAAAGCGACAGAATACGGAAGGCAAGAAGAAGAAGAAATCAATGAGCAAAGACGATATTGACACCAGATTGCTTTCGCCGAATTTCTTTGACTTGGAAAGAATGTTGGCGATTTTGTCCGTGATATACAGAACAAACTCCAAAACATTGTCAACAAATATGATAAACCTGTACAGCGATACATTTGAAGACAGAAAGGAGGTGGAGCGCTCCAAATTTACCTTGAGCAAGAACATTGACATGAACAACCAGCTAGCAACGTTATTTTCCCTAGGAATGATCAGTAAGTCTGCAAATTCCGATATCTTGGGTGCACGGGTAAGATGGAAGTGCAATTTGAATTGGAACGCTATAGAGTCCGTGGCGAAGGAGCTCGATTTCCCATTGTTGGACTACTTGACTGACGATTAATAGAACGGAAAACCTCCACGATTAATACACTTTAATTACATTCTATCATACACAAGCGGTGTGCTCTATATCTCAAACTCGACACTTGCAACGTTGGCAAACTCGAGTTCCCCTACTTTTCGTACTTCAACATTTCCGTTGAAATATGAGTCTTTCCAGTGGTTCATCTCGTACGCGGAATACGGACCATTAACGTCTTTTGGTTCATCTATCCACCTAAACTCCCAAATCTTTTCCCCATAGTAAACATCATCGTCGTCTTGTGTGTCTTCAAGCTTCCGCTTAGTACCTTGCGATCCTTCGGCTAATGTTTTGTAGTCATTTCCAGTTTCGACTGTATATTTTCTCATTAGCTCTTCTCTGGATAAGTCATAAGTCTCGCTTATGTATTTTGCATTGATCAAAGCATCACATAGCTCAGTGATTGCCAAAACTTGCAGCTTTCGTTGCAGGTCATCTTCTGGTTCCTTTTTACCTTCGATAGCCTTGCCACTGCCCTTCTTCATCCTTTTCTTAGGAGCAAATCTAGCCAATGCTTCTAATGGAGTTTCGCTTGGATCCAATATATGTATTAATTGGTATAATAACTCACCCGTCGTGCTGGATGTCTTACTGCTACCTGTGTTTTTCATCTTAGCTTCTCTCTTTGACTGTGCTAGTTTAGCTTTCTTTATATCTGATTTTTTGACATCATCTAGCCATCCTTCATCGTCCAATGTTGCTTCTTGCTTTCTTCTTATGAAGTTTCCACCAACGTCAAAGTCCCCTTCCTCCAAGTCGTCCCTCAAACTAAAAGCTTCAAGTTTCGGTTCCTTCTTTGCTTTTATCTCGAGATTGTCCAATTGTTCAGCTTGGATATAGTATTTGTTTGTATCGGAATCGTCACCATCGTCTTCATCGTCTTCCGATGAGGAGGGTTGGGCTACTTGAGCTTGTGATTTGATGATCCCTTCCTCCTTCTCAAACTCATCCATATCTAGAAGCTGTACCTTATTTCTATCCGGCTTTACTTTCTCAGTAGGCTCGTCGTCGCTGGCAAACATATCATCATCCTCATCAGCTTCTTCCTTCTTCAGAGCTTCCACTAGATCTTGCTCCTCATCGGAAGAATCTGACTCGTAGTTCAATCGCAAGTCCTTCTTTTGTTTCTCCTTGTATCGCCTATTGTTTCCAAGGCCATCATCAATAAGCTCGTTGTCGTTTGGTTCGTCGTCTGACGAAGGCATATTGGGTGCTTACTAAGTGTTAGACCAACACAGTTTTTTTTGACCTTGATTTGACTACAGCTTCAGGTTCAGTCACTTATTCAAACCACATCAAACACAGTCAAGCGATGACATTCGAGATAGATACAGACGAGGTTCTCAATCTTGAGCAGGAATACTACCAAAAAGGATTTGAAGAAGGCGAATCCGAAGGGATCAAAGAGCAGTTTAAGGAAGGGAAAGAATACGGCTACCAAACAGGGTTCCAACGATACTTGATTGTCGGATACATCAAAGGGTTATTAATTAACTGGGAAAGTAATATTAGTGACTATGAACATATTAATGGGTTCGCCAACCATATCAAGCAGTTGTCTGTATATGTAGAGGACATTCCGATGGATAACGAAGAGCTGCGGGTGGAAGAATTCGAACGTAGAATACAGAAAGCAAGGAACAAGGTCAGGGTCATTACGACTGTGGCAAAGGAATCTTGGAAGATTAATCATTTGGATGAGATGATAAAGAAAGTTGGTGGACAAATGCAGTTGAGTGAAGATGTTGATGAAATGTGGTAGAAGGGTCATGAAATGTCAAAAGCTAAAGTCAAAGTCGAGTGACTTTGCTTTCAGCTCGAGTTTATAACTCAAGATTCCTCCCAATGGACAGTCGTTCACACCAACTATCATTTGCTCGCCATAGCCGTTTTCTATTGGGGCAAAGCTTATTCCAGTGCACTTTCCAATGAAATCTATTGACTGGACACGGGGAACTGTCGTATCACTTGACCCGCGCAAATCGTCCAACTGCATTACACCAATATGATCCAAGCTTTCTGCCCAAGAGACATAATCGCCATTATAACTAAATTTGCAGTTTCTTACCGGGCCACCTAAATGAAAGTTGTTAGTGGAGCCCGCCACCGACGCAGTGGCTTCTGATATTTTAGAACCAAGGGATCCGCTCCAAGTGTAGACCAGCTTCTCAGTTTGTCTGCGATCCCACAATTTGACTAAACCATCTTGATTACCTGTAATTAGTAGATTTTCATTATTGCGAGACCAATCGCAACTGAACCCAAAGTCTGTATGTCCTTGGAATCTCAAGGATTTGGAAGCATCGAGGTTTCGCGTCCTGGTATCTATGATGTATGAGTATGTGCTATCTCCAGTAATAAATACTTCGTGAGGAGCGTTTGAGTTGATTGCTGTGCAATTAATGGCGAATTCAGAGTTCATCAATGTGCTTTTGTCAGGCCTTTGGATGTCGACTAGCCTTAGAGACTTGTCATTCAGAGATATTATCAACTCGTCGTATTGCTCGTTGATAGTGATATGATTTGTGATTCCATCTGCGTTGGAAGTGAGATGGTACTCACCAATGATTTTTTGACGTTGATTGGACACATCCACGAGGATGTATCCTCCTTCAAAAGTACCACATGCCAAATAATTGTTCGTGCAAGACATTGTAGATATTCTATTGTTGGAGTTCTTAAGTAACGTCCTTGAGTCAACAAGACAGTCTAGTTTCATGGACTCTTCGCGGGATCCGTCATCATTCGACAATCGATTAACTTTGAAGTATGTGTACACCTGTTCCAACTCATTCTCCAAAATTCCCGCCGTAGATTGCAGATTCACTGTCTGTAAGTTATAATCATGGTAGTATGACAGTGGATAAAAGATCCCGTTCAGAATGTTGGAACCACAGCACACCAAGTTTCGTAGTTGGAAGTGTGTGATGTGCAATTTCAACTTACTGAAGAATCTGTGGAATTTGTAGAATTCAGTATTCAAGTCAGTAGAGCGTATACTTAGCTCTTCCTGGGCTCTTATACGTGATTCTGGGACATTATAGAACCAACTGTGTTGACCCACTCGCAATCTGTCGATATAAAATTTGGTGCTTAGGCCGGATGGCCAATTAATCCCCTGAATATCACACCATTTGTCAGATTCCGATATCAGTAGTGGCAAGTTGTCTTCTCTAAACTTGAGAGAGTTTAGTATGCTCAAGATGTCAGACTTGGTCAAAAGCGATTGTGGATCATACAACAAGTTGTACAAGAATGTCAATGATTCGGACAGGTTGAGCTCGTACTCGTGATGGGAGATTCGAGAAACCGCTGACGAAACCGAAGTTCTGAGGTCTGTGGAGTCCTGGGAGGTTACTTCAACGCCATTTGTTGAAGTTGAAGAAGATCGGTCGAATGCGTGGAGTTGGGTCCTGTTATCTCTTATCGTAGAGTCAGTAACCTCCAACTGTTCCCTGCTCAACTGTGTGGCCATTGTGGAGATGGTTGTTTACTTTTTTGGGAAACTTCTACTAGTATTGTCCTACTCTCTGCAAGGGTTTTCTCTTATAGTGTTTGGTTAGGGTGGTTAGTCTTTGCTTTTGAAGTTGAATGAATCGAGTCTAATTTTTTTTGGGACTGTATGGCTCGTTTTTTCCTCTAGACACTGAAATTAAGCTTAAACTTGATGACAGATGAAAGGTGGCAGAGCATAAAACGCTTCCGCAGTGGTTGAACTGAGGATGTTCGAGTATCACTGAAGTGGCCTAATCTGAAACCGTTGAGTTCGAAGAGTAATTCGTAGTTTAGGTGAGTCTGGATTATCAACGCACCTCAAGCCCCGGAAATGGATACTTTCTCAGAGTTCAAATCCTTCGGCAGAAAAGCATGAGATGCTCACACTGCAGTCGAGCTGCGTCTTGGTGACCATTTTGACTTCTTTGGCGTACCAAGAACACAGCTGAGAGTGTCCGGTGTTAACAGTAATCTAAAAATCTACATTAAAACCGATTTACAAAGGAAGCAGCCAAGTAGTAAGAACACTGGGAAAGCATAACATTCGCTGTTGTTAGACTTCGCTCGTCAAAATGAGGTCAGGGTTGAAGTGCTTTCAATACACTGCATTGTTGTCAAACGTGCCTGGTGACCACTCAAAAGACATCATTAAATGCTGCGAAAAGAGTTGCCGTGGATATCTGCGATGTGCAGGAACGCTCGCTTGTCGTTTTTTTTGAAACTGTGCTACTTTGCTGTCGTACTGTTGGTTCACGACAACAGCATAATGGACAACAAACTTGTGAGAAGTGTTGAGGAGGAGATCGCTGTATTTGGGAACCGCTTCTGAAGAGGCTGGAGTTTCAGAGAGTTCTAAAAAGGCTAGGTAACGGTGAAGTTTTAGTAACGGAGTCACCGAGACCCGTTGATCACGTGCTCGTCTCTATCTAAGGTTAGGACGGGAGACTACGAAGCACCCACGATATCGATGAACGTCCTCCTCTTGTCACTTCTGCGTCCAAAACCAGCGTTATCGAGTTTCCGCTACGTTAATTTGGTGAAATTGACCATATTTGAAAGGAAACTTAAAAAAAAGTCTCCAACTCAGCTCGTTCTACACATTTTAGCCTGAAAATAATCAGAAATAGCCAAGATGAGATACTGAGAGATCCCCATATACTGCAAAATCTTGGTTATTATTCACTTTCTATCTAGGTTTACAAGATACGATGCACACACACTTACTGAGCACACCAGACTGTCTATTGGACTAATTTACAGCAATAAATATTGAGTCCAGTACCTGATTACGCAGATAACGTCACTTACCCTATTGTCTTACCAAACCCTAACGGTTATCATGCTTTCTACGGGTGATCGCTTGAACACCAAATCGAGCCCAATCGTTCCTGCTTCGTCAATTTGGCCCCTCAAGCGTGATACCATTCCCCGTGTCTACGCTATGTCTCCTCTGCTTTGTTCTACGGGCTCGTTGAGCAATTTATGCCTCTATATCCTCTATTGTGGCTCGCATATATTCCGAACATGGAGTAGAAAAAAACTATAAGTAATCAAGGCTTCCCTCATTTAATTTGATCAGACAACCATCCATATCCTCAATGTCTTCTCACAAATACCAATTCGACGTCGCCATGTCTTGCTCCGGCTGCTCCAATGCCGTTGGAAGAGTTCTCAACAAGTTGGACGGAGTTTCCGACGTTGATATCTCGTTGGAGAACCAACTAGTCAATGTGACCACCAAGGAATCTCTTGATTACGATACTGTTTACAACACTATTGCAAAGACCGGAAAGAAAATTAATAGTGGTAAAGTCATTCAATAGGCAAGAGCCATGTTACAGACAGAAACAGAAGGAGGTATTCGAAGCATGTGTATAATTAGAGCTAATAAGCGTAATACAAACTAATAGGAATCGAATGTAGGCAGTTACATAGCATTCGGGTTGCTTGAACTCAGCTGGTTGAATATTTAGGCGCACGAATCAGTACCTTCAGTTACCATGTTCTACTGAAGATTGGAATCACAGCCTGAATTCAACGATCTCACTAATGTAATTGTCCCTTAACTCACTCTCCTCAAACACGTTCTGTAGTACTTTGCACAATTCTGCAGTCTCAACGTCTCGAAACTCACCCGTGTGGAACCGTTCCATAATAGCACTGAGGTGATTGCTGATCAAGAACTTGATATTGTCCAACTTGTTGAACGACTTTATGTTCTCTCTTGGTTCGGATATCAGTTCTAAAAATGGGGCAGTGACGTTCTTCAAGTAGTCTATGATATGCGCAAACTTAACTGATTGCTGCTCGCTTATATCGTCAAGTCTGATTATGGCTTTGATTAATGAATAGTTCAAGCATTCCACCAAATTGATAACCAATTCCTTGAACTTGATTGCGTTGGTTTCCCGCAATTGGAATATCCCGTTGAATAACTGGTACAATGACCCCATCAAGTTTAAACTTGTGTCATCCAACTCACAGAACTCGTTATCAAACTCTTCACCTTCGGTTTCATTTTCAAGCAACTTCGCGATGACATCTTTGATGAGTTTATAATGTTCAAGAACGCTCTGGTTGAACTCTCTCAAAGCAATTAATTTGAAGTCATCCACGTCTAGCGTTTGTGAAAGGTAATTCATGTCATTGTACAACAAAAATGACTCCTGAACTCTTGGATACTTTCCAATTGCTAGCGCAAACACGGTTGTCACAAATATTCCACTATCCGTAAATTGCTTCTGATACTCTGTAAACACGGGCACCAAGTTCTGACACAATTTGCTGATTTTGATACAAGGAACTTCGGCCTTGTCTTCCTTTGATTCCTTTTTGTCCTTGTCGTCGTCCCACTCATCGTCCCAGCCATCATCCCAGTTATCTTCTTCTTCTTGTTCAACATCCACTTTTTGCTCCTCACTGAACTTCCAATCCTCCCACTCGTGAATCAGAGTATTGGCGAATTCTGTCTTGATTCTGTCGATGAATCTGTTCACTAGCGATACCTCATAAATATTCTGCAAATCTGCCTCAATGTTGTCTTGACTAATGCCTTCAATTAGGACAACTTCGGATAGCTGCTTTAAATGCTTGATTTCAATTGGATCCCTTATCACGGAGGAAATGTTTTTCACAAGGTACTTTGAAGCATTCGACGAAATCTTTACATATCGCTTACCAGTATCAATTCCAATCTTGCCGATGAACACTGCCAAATTCTCAAAACTTTCAAATGCGTCTCCCGAATCAGTGGCCTGAATCCTCACCACTTCATCATCATCACCCCCAAACAACAGTAGGCGCTTACCGGTACTGATTTCGTCGGCCAAGAGATCCCACTTGATACCCAAGCTCTTATATCTCTCGAGTTTAAGTGAATTTTTCTCGACTAAGCTGTTGAATTCCTGCAATATAAAAACATTTCGAATATGATGTTCGTCAGGTACAACTAGATTCAAGTAGTCGTTTAACTGTACAACCAACGTCTCGTGTAGCTGAGTGATTTTGGATGAAAAGGTCTTCTGAAGTGGGCCTGGATAAGCATCAATCAAATTGTTTGCCGATTTGAACATGATGAATATTTGTTGAAAGTCGAGTAGATCAGACACTGACTTGTCCTTCGTGATCAAAGCATTGATCTCAGCAATCTTATCCTCCGCCTGTTTAGCTCTTTTCAATTGGACTATTTCTCTCTCCACTGACTCGTATTTGTCATTCAACTGAGATATGTTCAAGTCATCATGCCCGGTCTTTCGCTCAACGTGTTCTTGCTTATTATTATATTGGGAGTTGAACTCAGACAGCTTTCCCAAATCCTCTGCGCGAATCTTTACCGGCGATATAGACGACTCTATAGACGATAACTCTGATTTGTACTGCGATAATAGGACACTAATTGACATGGCTACGAAAGGTGTTGGTAGATCAGTTGATGAATTCGAGCCATAAATTTCGCTGTGCGAAATATATTGATGCTGACCGCTATGTAAAGTTTGAGTTGATGATGGTACAGTATAAAAGCCAATTTCTTGTCTAGTAACATTTACAAACTGGAGAGATAGCTCGACAATACAGACTAATTGGACTGGGGCCTTCCTGTGCCTTGGTTTACAATATAACCTTGACCGTACACTTTTCGAATAAAACCTTTCCAAGTTCGAGTTGATATACAATTCTTCCAATGGGAGCCGTAACTATAATTATAACTATATTAAATCCTCCGTTACATCATCATCGATATACTCGTCGTCTTTGTTCATTCTGTAGATTGTCATGAGCATGCTGGAGACATTCAAGGTATTCATGAACCATTCAGGGACCACAAACCTGGCAAGTTCAATGACATTGAACGCCATGTCCAAGAAATTACCAATGAGCTCCAAGTAGAGCATCATTTTGTCGAACTTCAAGTCCTTGAGAACCTTGGTGTACTTTCTGGTAATATCGTTATTGAGTGAGGAGGTCAGTCCTGTCTTCTTGGACGCGTTCAAGATGGCCAACTCCAACTGGACCTTCTTTTCCTTCTTCCTAACGTTCAACAACTGCGTCAAAGTCTTCTTGATTAAAAATATCAATATCACCACCCAGATCTTATTTGTCTGCTTCAAAAGCTTCACCAAGTACTGAGGAAACATTGGGAATTTCGAGAATAAATGTAAGTTGTCTAGCACGTTGGCAAAGGCTTCCAAGATCTCAACGAGAATGGATTCGATTCGTTCGAAAGTAAACTTCTTATAAGGGGAATGCACCTTTCTGGCGTATTTGTTTGGCTTGAGTTCTAATTGGTCCTGCTCAAAATTGGTACGTTTCAGCGCCTTTCTTATGTCAAACTTGTTGAAGAGCGGTGAGTACTTAGGCTTGGGTGCAACAGGCAATCTGTTGAAATTGAACTCGGCTTTGCCTGCCTTGGGCTTGCCTTCAGCACTTGTTGTCTTCTTCTCTGCTTGCGAGTCCAAGTACTGCTGTAACTTGGCTAGCTTGTCTTGCGTGATGGACGTGTTCCCGTTCTGCTTCTCCTTATTGGCTAGCGTGATGAGGTTGTCGATTATGTCTTGCTGCGTCCGTCTGGGGTTTGCTTCAACCGGTTGAAGCTCTTCTATCAACGCCACCATGGAAACTCTGCTGAAATACGTAGTGGGTTTTAAAGTGGAGAAAAAATCTTACTGATACGCCAAACCCGAGGACCACCCCAGAATCCGATTAGGTTAATTAGTGCGAAATCATCATGTTGATTGTTAGCCGTGGAAGAGAGGTCCAGCCACCACCAATTGGCTGCTGGTCAGTATATTGAGCTAACTATCGCTACTACGTTGTGGTTCTCCTTCTAAACAAATAACTAGTGCAACCAACTCTTTTGTAAATGAGTCGTGATCTAGGTGCTGCTGGTTGAACTCAGTAGCATCGAAGTCTTTGTTGGTGCTGAGGATCTTGAAGTCTTCGCTATATATTACTGTCACTTTGTCTTGTGGGAACAGAACACTCAAGTTGACCTTGTCCAGACCTAGTGGTTTTAGTTTCAACTGGCTCACGTTGGTGAATTTGATCAAGATGTCGTTCATCTCTTTGTACCATTGGCAGTACTTCTGGAACTTGTCTTCTGACAAGTCTGTGTCGCTCGGAAGGTTGACTGTCTCAACCCCGTTCGCATCATCGAAGCGTGATCGTAATTGAAGTAATGCTGCCGTCGCTTTGGCACTTTGCTGCTCCTGGGTCTCGACGAGCTTGGCCTTCTTGTCTACTGCGGCTTGAAGTGTGTCCAATTCCCCTAGTGTTGTACTTAGTTCGTCCTGTTTTGACGCCACCACTTGCTCGATGTTGCCCGTGCTCTGGCTGGGCACAATATTGTCGAATATCTCATAATAATCCTGGCTGGTCAATGTCGATTCTTCTTCACGTAAGGCTTTATCTATCTCATCTTCTAGGTTTTTCATATTGTGAAGTAGCTCGTTTGCATCACTCAACCGCAGCTCGTAATTCTGGTACAATTCATGGCTTTCACTGGTGAGTTGCTCGAGTCTAGTGAGCTGGTCTCCCAACTTCGTTTTGAGTCCTTTCAACTCTGCCTTTTTGACTAGTGATTGTGCCTCCACTGACTGCACATCAACCTTGCCTATATCTTCGACACTTGTAAGCTCGCTGATCTTTCTCAAGAACTTGTCTCTGGTCTCCTGCTCCAAGTATATGAACTTGAGCTTGGAGAAGATCTCCTTTTGGTAGCTCAATTCCTCATTTATAATTCTAGGATCGTGTATTTTTATCTGAGACTGCTCGAATTCTTGCTGGGCACTTAGTATCGCATACTGGCTGTTGTCCTGAATGCTCAAAAGTCGATTCTGTAGCTCTTCACTGGTCATATCTGGTACCTTTCAAAATGCTCCATTGATGTTTTTGTTTGTCTTTTTCTGCTTTGTGAGAATACGCGTCTTTCCTAGAATCTTCATTTCTCACCAATATAGAACATCTTACGTGGTACTACACCTCTCAGTTACGGGCTGCTCGTTTTCTAGTGGAATCCCATTTGTTGTCTTTATATAGTACAATAATACATTTATAAAATCATATTAAAAATCTCTCTGCTTATTGTGCGTCTCTAGGTTGGATCAAACAACTCAACTTCCATGCACGATCGTCCTCAGTCTTGTTCAACTGGTTGACCTTCCAGAGCTCAAGCAATATCAATTCCTGGAAGGCAGGAACAGGAATAATGTTAAATTCTCCCAAATCCTCTTTCTTCTGGTTGTGGTTGGACAAGAAAAGCAAACTGCTTCGTTTCTCTCTTGGGACAGTACCAGCCGATGAAATAGAGGCAGCCGACGAACTAGGAACAGCAGATGGGCTGGCTGACTCGTACGGAATCTGTAAGCTTTCGATATCTGCCACTATTCTAGTAATCTTTAGGTATTTGTCGATGTTGATTAATTTCTGCTTCAAGAAAGTGTTGGCCTTCCTATGCTTTGGGTTACCCTCATTGATAAAGGTCAAGTCCTGTAAGAACAAGGAAAAGTATGGTACAATAGGAATGTTGAATTCGTTGGAGATAAGGAAGTTTCTCAACTTCAATCTGTAAGTGTTGTAGTTCTTCTCCGGATGGATAATACCAGACAAGTAATCATATAATTCTTTATACTTATCCGATAACTCTGCCCACAACTTGGACAATCTGGTTATAAGGTGCGACTGCAACGATGTGATAATAGCAGCCAAAGAATTGAAGTTTCTCAAATATAAGCAAGAAATCGAGACCTTTAACCACGTCTTAATTATATTGATTCGCATCTTGATACTGATCTTGGGCTGCAAAATCGATTCCAACACATATCCTGACAAACAGTTGGTGAATAAAAGCGATTGTCTCACATTTACTGCTAATCTTAAGTTTGCTCTCTTTGGACTGTAATTCTCGTTCAAAAGCTCTTCAATCTTGATGGCGCAAAAGATTTGCGACTCAGTGATTGTTAATTGCTTTGCAATCTCTAATCCATTGAAATCTAACAAATTTGGTCTATAGTTAGACAAAACCCAACTTTGATCACAAATGTTGAACCAATTAGGCAAAATTGCAGACAACTCCAATGGCATATAAGTTTTGGCGCTGATATACTTTTGCAAGCACCAACTTGTTCCCAAAATTGCTCTATATGTCAAGTTTATCCTCTCAATGGTGAGCGTCTGGTTCTTACTTAACAAGGTCGAAGAGGACGATGTCTGGTTTCCAATACCCAATGGCATAGGCAACGCCATGGACTTCAATGAACTTGATGTTGAAGTGTTGGTATTGATTTTGGACAATTCATAGCCGTCAACCATGGAGTATCTAGAAGACAAATTGTCGTGCAACAGAAGCGAATTCTTTCTATTGGTTCTGGTCATAGTGATACTTCTGTTTACCAATTGCTTGGTTAGAGACTTAGGCAAAGCTTGGGTCTCAACAAGAGGTCTGGTGGAGAGCTTGGCAGCAATTTCAATCAACTTCATAGATTCCATTGGCAAGTGCATCGAAATTCCCTCGTTGAAGAAGTTGAGCAAAGTACTCAAGTAGCTGTAGTCCACTTCATGCTTCCAGTAAGACTCCATCCACAACTGGAACATCTTGACAATCAATCTTCGCCTGTTCTTCATTCTGCTCTCCTGACTCACGTCATTCTTGTTGGCTTTGACTTGTCTATTGGTCACGTCAAATCTGTTGATCAACTCCTCAATCAAATCCAAGCCTGAAGAAAAGCTTCGGAAACAAATGAAGAAGGTTGAAACGAAAAAGTATTCTGGTGGTGATGTTTCGTTGGTTAAAGTGTACACCAAACCCTTGAAAGAGGCACCTAGTAAGTTTCCCTTGGAATCTACTAACAATTCTTCGTTCAAATCCTTGATTTCTGCACCATCACTCTCTTGGGTTGAAATGAATGGAATGAATTCTGCATTTGCAGAAAACTCAGAACTTGGACTGGTTAATCTGGCCTCCTCTGTAATTAATACATCGTGCAACATAGATGCTCCACCAGGAGTAATCCCTAATTCTCCTGTCTTTCCAGATCTCAACATGGAGTACCTGTTGGATGATTTACCGCTATTTCCGCCGGTGGCCTTTGCCATCACCTTCAAATCTCTGTTCTTAACGTCTTGTGTCCTGGCAATTCCAATCGAGCATTTTCTAATAAACTCTAAGGGGTCAATTCTCATTTTCGAGTAGTCTGGATATGCTCTCTCTGAATTAAGTTTGAAGTCACCAGTGACCTCAAGCAACTTTTTAATCGACAAAATTGTGAAGTTGATGGATTTTATCATTTTGGCTGCAATTAGAATTAAGTCACCACCTTCCTGAGTGTAGTAGTAATCTTGACTTGTCAAGGCTGCTGGTGAATTTGGAGAAGCTAAAGTTGCCGACGAGTTTATGGATTCGATGGCGTTTCTTCTGTCTTCATCGGTTTCATTCATTGTTTTCACCACCAAGTTCTTAACGCCTGAGACCAAATCACTAACGAGGGAAAGTAAAGAGTCCAAAGAGTGATCCAAGTCCGAGGGCTTCTCCAGTGAGAAGTCAGAGCCTGTTTTCGAAATAAATAGCAATTCCCTCAAGAGTAATATAATTTGGTGTGTTAAAGACTCCAATAAATCACAACCAACAGTATTATGTTCAATCAAGTCCAATCTTCCTATGATAAGACCCAAGTAACAGTAGAGCAAACCATTGATTTCGGTGATTCTTTGCTTGGCCAAAGGTGGAGTGGCTAACAACGGGTAGTTGTTCATATCGTTCTGCAACTTCTTTTCATTTTCACGCTTGATGATTTGCTTACTTTCAATTGACCAAATTTGCAAAAAGGCAACTGCCTTGCGGGTTACCTGGTAAATCATCAAAGTCAATATTTCAATTTTATTGAAATTAGAGGTACCCTTGAATTCATTGGCCTTTATCATGAGATTATACCAATCGGCCAACAAAGATTTTCTGGTTTTACGAACAATTGGTCTCTTGGTGACAATCTCGTTAGAGCGCGAAAGACAGTCAGTGTATTGGAGAAGAAGTCTTACCCCATCCCGAATTGAATTGATGACACGAATTG
Organism: [Candida] mesenterica; assembly: GCA_030559045.1. Taxonomy (NCBI): domain Eukaryota; kingdom Fungi; phylum Ascomycota; class Pichiomycetes; order Serinales; family Debaryomycetaceae; species [Candida] mesenterica. Next base: position 771,816 of record JAKTQV010000006.1, on the reverse strand, counting down.
AAAAAGTGAACTTTGCCTTACGGTTCTTATGACTCAAAGGATTCATGAGGAACTTACCACAGGCATGGAATAACGGTTTCAAATAGTGGCTATTTGGAATTTTACCGTGATCTTCGCCTTCATTCTCGTCATCGTCATCTTCATCTTCTTGGAAATCCATCTCTTCACTGACTGCCATGGTGAAATAGTTCATTGGGATCCAACCGCGTTCCAAAGAGTCGATTACTGTGACCTCACCCCAACCAGAATCATCAATGGTGTGGACGAAGGCCAAATCGTCTTTTTCGAAAGAGAGGCATATGGACGCGTCTGACGCACTTTGCAACGTGGTGGAGTCGAACGGATGCATGGCCCGTATAAATAACAGTGACAAGTCGTCATCGTCCTCCAGGGTCGAAACAGAAGCACGAGAGGCTACATCTGTAGTCTGATGTCCGGGTGGAGGGATTATTTGAGGCGAATCGAGCGTTTCTGGGAGATTTTTGGGATCTAGCATCGAGTCCGTATACGTGATGTTTAAGCCATTCGGGTACTTATCGTAAATGTTGCTGTTGATGCTGTTGATGCTGGTCATGTTGCTGATGCTGTTGAAGTTAGACGCATTGCCATTGATGGTACTAGGGCTAGGGGTCACGTAGGGAACTGCTTCCTTGTCATTGCGAGTGACTTTGTGTTGTTTGAAGGCCAAATCCTTCCTCACCGGTATTTCATAGTCTGCTTCTGAAACGATGCTCGATCTATTGCTGAGACTCGATATGTCTGAGATTTCGCCTGTATTTATCATGTCGTTGGTCAACGGCTTTTCCTCCTCCTTTGCATCTGATTCTAGTTTGATAGTGCGGTCTTCATCGACGCCCACCTCATCTTCGTCGTCATCGCGCAGGTCCTCCTCTTCTTGGAGATCGTGTATCTTCTTGTAGTAAAGACTTGTTCTATTGTTCGTCTTCGACAAGCGTTTTTTATTTGCTGCAGTGTAGTAGTGGCCATCGCTGTTGACTTTTTCCACGTTCTGCTGGAAAGCAGACATGAATTGGTACGAGTCGCCCGAAGTTCTAGTTTGTTGCAAGGTCATCGATAGGCGTTGGAACTTCTTGCTCAATTCCTGCTGGGGCAATTTGGGGGAGGTAGCTCTGTTAGTTGGAGTGAGGTAGGTGTTTCCCTCTGGATCTGGCAACAAATGGCCTACGTGGTTGGCGAAGACCAGTTGGGAGTCTTCACCCACCAACGGGGTTTTGTCGTCCAAGACATCCTCTGTGTACCCGGCCAGATTCAACTTGGGAGTTGCGTCGTGGTCGATGTGGTTTGGGAAGCTTTCGACCGAAGGCTGTCTGAACAAGGAGTTATTGATGGAGGTGAAGCTCATGGTGGAGGACTTCCTCAGTAGGGCATTATTGTTTGCGGAGGAGGTATTGAATGACGGTTGCTGGAAGCCTGAGTTGGCCGACAGCTTGCGGCTCAAGGAGTCGGCCGTGCCTGAGGACGAGCCCGAAGAGAGCAGGTTGGACGAGGAACGTCTCGAGACCTTCTTGTGCTGCTTGGCTCTGAACGACGGGTTGGGCACCTCGTTCGCCGCGTCCAAGAGCACACCGTGCGCCGACCCGTCGCGGTCGTGCGGCAGGTGCAAGTCGCCCGGCGTCGAGATGTTGAACGGGTTCAAAGGGTCTGTCACAGCGTAGGGGGCATTAGCAGGGTCTTTCTGCTGCACCGCACCCAGCTCGACCGCCGCACCGCCGTCGGTGTACACGCTCGATGTGGTGCTGTAGTGCGGGTTGCTCTGTAGATTTGGACCGTGATACATGGCTTCTGGGGGAAAAGGCGCCTGGAGTGTTCGGAAGAAAGAGGTATCCACTTGGTACGAGTTACGTTTTTGTTTATCCAACAGGTGTAAGCTTTTTTTGAGTAAGGCGCGTTAGTGTTCGAAAAAGGGATGTCTGAAAGGGCTCAGTCAGTTTAGGAAATAAAGTGGACCAGTGTGAAATTGGGGTGTGGAGCTCAGCTGCGAGCGAAGCGGTCGAGGTTGCAGAGAAGCGTGTTTGACGTGTGGAGCGAGGGTTGGGAGTGAAAAGAGTGGCAGACTGCTTAGTAACCGGTGCAGAGCAAGCAACGCTGATGGAGCCTGGCGATGCTGAGGCACGGCGAGCTAAAGCAGCGTTCCTTGGTGAAACAGGAGCAGGGCCATTGGAGGTGGAAGCCGTGACAATAGGGAGGACAATTGGTGGAAAAAAGAGTTAGTGTGGAAGCCTGGTGCCAGACAATCGGAGCCTGGGCTTAGTGAGCCGTAGTCGATCCAGGACAATGGAAGAGCAGACAAGCAGCCTTGAGAGTGTGGAGGAGCCAGCTGGTGATGGTGGAGCCAAACGGAGCCAGACGGCTGGAGCCACTGGACGGTGCTGACTGGAAGGGTCTGCTTCCTGCTGGTGCTGGTGCTCGGTGCAGTGACTCAGTGCGCTGGTAGGACTCACCTGGACTGGAATAGTTGAGACGCGTCGGGCCCACGAATCAACTTCGTCTAGGCACTGTGACGTGTGGTCGTTGGCTGTTAGTAGTCCACATACATCGGTCGTGCAAACCTTAATCGGAAAGGTTAAATGAGGATGACGGATAAAGATGCCTTGTGCCAGAGTGTAATTTCACTTGCCTGAGATCCTAGACCCAATCCGCTTTGGTGCCATGTGAGTCTAGTCCGGCTGTTGCTGTAGGCCTGCCTTGGAGGCTGTCTGAGGCTTCTTATGGTGGTTGCTGTCTGAGGCTTCTGGTTGTTGCTGTCTGGATTGGTGCTACTTTGGCAAGTGCTGTCTGGAACACTGTCTGGGTGGCTGCCCTTTTAGTGCCAGCCGTCTCTTGTCTGTGTCCCCTTGTGTCGCAATCGGACCTGTCTTTGCTTCCTCAACCACCGTGGTCTCCTTTTTCGGCTCTGGAAGCTGCCAACACCTCCATCCTCCTCCAATGGTGCTCGTACTACGACCATCGTGCTCGTGCTCGGCCGGTCCGCTGCATTTTGTCTCCATTGCGCTTTCTGGTGCATTCTCCAGTGACGGATTAGCGATACCTGTTCTGTCCCCCCTTTTCTCAAAAATTCAAACACTTCTCGAATTACTACTGGCCCGATTATCAACACTCCTCTCTCATTATCACCACCAGCTCTCTCCTAGTGAACAACAATCTTTCCGCAAACTCAATCCTAACACAACCATTCACCTCGTCCACCCAAAATGCCCATCTTTCGTGAAAACCACCAAATCACCTCCGTCACGGTCAAGGTCAACCAGATTACAGACTCGGTCAGAGACGACGTGGATGACTCCGTCGAACTATACTTGGCGGACTTGCTCACCTTGATAAAAGTCCAGAGCAGCGTAGGCGTCCTGGAGGCCCTGCGTGCGATTCGCAAAAAGATCAAATACGGGGCCACCATATCAGAGCAGTTGCGTTCCTTGTACTTGCTAGAGTTGCTCATTTCAAACGCCGGCAACAAGATCGCTCCCTTGATAGCAAATGACGACAAGTTGGTCGAGGTGCTCAAGAGCGTTTTATCCGGTAGAGGAAAGACTGGCAATGGCCATGCCTACAATAAGGAAGTCATAGCCAAGGTCAAGTACTTGGCCATCCACTGGAAAACAGAGTTGGCCGGCTTAAAGGGCTTTGATATGTTGACACTGTTGTGGAAAGTTATTCCGGGCTCCAAAAGGACACCAAGCAGCTCCTCCTCAGATATCTTTGGTGACTCAGAGACTGGGGGAAGTTCATCCCATTCCACTCCAAAGGAACGCTCACGTTCGTCTTCCCCGAAGAGAAGAGCCCCTCGCCCTCCTTCAAGAACTTCAAAACCTTCCTACAACGAAGGCTCATCTAGCAGTAGATTCTCGGCTTACAACTCATCCTCCCAATCCACCCCCAAGTCAAAGTCAAAATCAAAGTCAAAATCAAAATCAAAATGGGGCCGCCTGAGCAGGTTTGCTGACCCTCAGTACAAGATCCCACAGATAAATTACAAGGTAGAGGCTCCCAAAATTAGAGCCCTCATTGCAAGGTCCCATACGGACTCCACTCATTTGCATAACTTGTTACTTACTCTACCTGCCGATGTTTCTCCAGAAGAAGACAAAGATTGTGCAGCCTCTTTCAACCTATGCAAATCGGATAGAAGAAAGACTTTACGCTACTTGCAGTTTGTCGGCGCAGGAGACCCAAGCTCCAAGTCTAAAGACATATTGGATTTGGACGATGAGTTCTTGGGTAGTTTAATCATGCTGAACGAAAAATTGGTAGAGGTGTTCAAGGTCTTTGACAGGAAGTGTGGGTATACAGAGGAGAATCCCGCACCAGTAATAGAGGACGAAGATTCTTCGGACGAAAGTTACTACAGCTCAGACGAAGAAGATGAAGAAGAGGAAGAAGAAGAGCAGCTGCAGAACTTGGAGGAGAAGGATAAGTTGGACCACAAGAAGGACAGCCCGGAGCTGAAACTAGCGGACCAGTTGAAGAAAAATACCATTCTGCCAAGAAGTCCTCCACCTAGACCAGCAAAGCCACCTGCATTGTCCAGACCCGGATTGGTGAAAGTCGATACAAACACAAGCGTTTCTAGTGATCCTTTCGGCGACAGCAAGATGTTTTAGTGCATAATCAATGGCTCCTACACGGAATACACACTTCCATAGCATTTAACTTGCATCACTTAGAGACAGAAGTCTCATCCATGTGCTTATCATATACATTTAACGAGTCTTGATAATTTTTCAAATTCGAGCCTAAATGACTCAATTACCGTCTCTGCAATTGTCGTTACTTTTTAGTTTACTGATATCGTTTTTAACTATAAAACCATGCATTCTATTCTATTTTACCATTTCAATCTCGTATCAACAAGTGTTGCAATACTCAAAGAACTGTCCTCTACTCACTCAAGCTATCTAATCACTTTTCTTCTTCTCCTTAGTCTTCATTGCACTCAAAGAGTAATAGACTGTACCAATCAACACCATAATACCACCAATGGCCTCCTTCTGGGAAACTGGGTTTTCGTACCACCAAATGCTTATCATCAAACTGACAACTTTGCGCACAAGCAAAACAATCGTCACCGAAAGGGATGTGGTACTACCAGCAAGCTTGTTCACACCTCTAATACATATCAACTGTGAAAGCACATTGATACCGAGGTTGATCAATTGTTGTGGGATTCCAAACGCTGCAACTTCACTACCCATAATCGCCTTGACTTCCTTCTTCAACACGGGAGACACTGCCATGAATAATGGCATTCCAAGCAAGTGGGTATAGAACAACGATTCCTTCCACTGGTTTCCATATTGCTTATAAATAGCCTCATTGTAAATCCCCATTAACGAGCCGATGAAAGACGAGGCAGCTAGAAGTGCAACGCCAATTGCAAATCTATAATCAAAGCTTGTAACCAGCTTCGAATCCGTGCGTATAGTAATAACAACGATCCCCAATGTTATCAAAAGCGACGACGCAACCTGGTGCTTCGAGTACCGTTTCCCATAGAGTGTATATCCAGCAATCATAGTTATCACACTCGAGCTAGACCTGAAGATTGTGTACAACGGAACACTCATGTTGAACTTGTAGACCAAATTATTCATCACCGACACTGAAAAATACATGATGACGGACCACAACCACTTGGTAAGGGGTACTTTGTTGGGACGGATCCAAAGCCTCTGAGGAGATCCATTTTGGAAGTCGGCGTTCTCAAGGTAGCTCAATATCGTCGTCATAAGGAACTGGCTAAATGTGATGATAAGACCTAAGGATTGTCCCAGCTTGTTTGACTTGAGTATATTCTCCAACACAAACACATTACAGCAACAGCCGCCAAAGACCAGCGAACCAATGGTTACCCATTCACCAACAGTTAAATATGCTACAGCCCCTTTCATTGAGTTGTGGAGTCTACATCCTCTATCTTTGATTCGATTTGGAAAGTACCATATATGTGAATATTATGTAAGCAAAGGAGGGGAGGGTTTCAAATATTTCGTAAATGAAAAATCAATCACAATCTAACAGAAGCACTTTACCCCAGACCAGGCAGGAAGCAGAAACATGGCAGCCGTACCTAACGGGAAGCTCAAAAAGCTGAGTCGACATAAACAGTACCAACCAAAGTTTCTTAACGAGGAACTGGAAGGCGGAAGCGTGCCACTCCCATCGGTTGAGTCGTTCAAACTTGATTATATATTAAACAAGGCACTTAAGAATGAATCGCAACAAGTCATAAGTCAGCTAACTAATGTTTTTGCGAACTACCAGGACGATTTGAGACTGGAGCTCAAACTGAAACTACTCATAGAACAGAAGATTCAATACAAGAATATCCAGTTGGGTATATTGATCAACAAATTGAGTAATCATGTCTTGCAGCGACGGAAGAAGTGTAAGAAGCTAATAGAGACTGAAGAGAGTGCTCTTACTGGGTCTGGCGGCGAGAATTTGCTAGGCTCGGAGTTAGACCGATTGCTTGTTGCTACGGTTAGCACCAGCGGAATCTTAAGAGATGTCACTGAAAGAGTGCGGACATTGACGGACTTGAACTCGGTCAGTCGTCAGAAGTATCCCAGTTTGTATAAGTTGTTGAATAAGGATAACTTGGATACTGAGATGGAAGAAATGCAAGCTCAGCATAGTGTTAATCACACTGAGCATCTAACTCCGCCAAATGGTGTAACTAGACTTGAAGATTTAATGGAAAGAGAAGAAATAACTCAACTTGATGCCGTTGGTCACTCAAGGCAAGTTAACTTAGAAAGTTCACAGCCGAAGGTTGCCAAAACAAATCTAGATAATTTACCTTTGAGGGAACTACACGAACGGTTATCAAAACTACAAGATCAACCTCCTAGCGATCCCGACGATCTCGAATCGGAATCAGACCAATCCGCTCCTGAACTAAACTCAAATGACTCTAACGAAACCTATGACTTGAATGAACCAGTTCACATTACACCGCTCAAGGTGGAAACTAGTGCTCCAGGACCGTACGTTCCAGATGATATGATGACTTCAGAACAGTTTGAATTGTTTATGTCTGACAGCATCTCGAAATACAGAGAAATTCAATCCAATAAATATGATGAATTTGATCCATTCGCAACCCCGAAGAAGGTTGCTAATAAAAAGGTCACCAAGCTACTCCCGGACCTACATTTCAAGAACAACCCAATCAACTTGCTATATTCGTCTTTGCTTAGCAATCCAAATTACATGGACACTTCGCCTATTGTCAAGCCAACGCTACCGTTTCCAGGCATGATCAGTGCAAAGTCACCTGCAACAACGATGCTGGATCATCAAATCTCCCATTTCAAGAAGCTTCGCATTAACGGATGCCCAATAACCTCAGAAACGTTTTTGAAACATCCCCATGATGCTAACGCATGCCTTTGTAATGATACTGGCCTTCAATCTCCTGCTCGTAGATCGTTAACCGAGACGTTGTTACACAGCGAAAACTTCAAGTTGGGAAGTGACGATGACACTTGGAACTCATCGGGGATAAATACAGACAATGAACTAGATGACGAAGACGATATCGTGAATGGAGACCCAAATATATCTTCAGATTCTACTGACAGTGATTCCTTAAGCTCGGGTGATAATAATATCAGCGTGACAAACGAGTTCTACTCGTCCTTCAATCAGAAATTGAAGCAGAAGAAGAAGAAGAGGCAGTCGTTGTTACTCAAGCAGAAAAGACAACAAGAAGCTCAAATGCATTTTGAAGCTGAAACATCGCCCACGCCGAAGCATAAACCTTCTCACCACAAGTTGAAGCCAAAACGATCTATCTTGAAGGCATCACAAAGGGCGGATAAACCAAAGCCCAGAGCTACGTTGGCACTTCCGCCATTGCTGCAGTCGCCAAACCTTGCCCAGTTACCTACATTGGAAAGTTTTGATTCTATCTACAGCAATGAACGTACAGGTATTTCTGCGTTGAACGAGGCATATGAAAAGCCTAAACACTACGAGATAAGTAGCTTGACAGTACCAGGCACTATTTTATCCATCAACCAGGATGATGAAGACGGAAGTGAGTACGAAGATATTATGAAAGACTGGAATGGTCGGCTGTCCACTCCGGAAGATTCAATAAAGTCTATATTCATGTTGAAGTCGTTGATGAGCGATAGGTGACCGCTAGAGGAGTACAATAATGAAGAAATGAAGAAATGAAGACAAAAGGTTGAAAATCACATTATCTGTGGAAAATTAAAATGGAAGGTGCTTTCCAGTCAAGAAACCAAGACAAACTATGTATCCACAAAGATGCTTCTGCCATCTTCTGTCTCTACTGCATGAAAACGACGTCGTATTTATTATATATCATGGATATGTGAGCCACGAAACTCATGTAATGTACAGTGTAAATGCAAAGGGAAAGCTGAAAGTCAACTTAAGCGGACCCTCTAGGTTAACCAAACCCAGAAGAACCAAAGGCCTACGCAGCCAAAGACTGCGAGCCACATCTTGAACGATATTCCGGCCCTCTGGCTCATCACAACCATACTGTTGAAAGTCCTTTTGAGAGTCACCTTCCCCTTCTCGAAACCGTTGGTGATCTCATCGTTCAATTTAATGGACTTGTTGATTTCAGAGCCCATCTTGAGACCGAGTGATTTGAGCATTGCAACCTTCTGTCCCATTGAATCCATTTCTTCATTGTTTTGAGACTCGAGCGACAGTAAGTACGATTCGTTATTCTTAGCCGTTTGAACTGGTGTAGGGTCGTACGGTGAGCTGGTTCTAGATGGCGGGGTCTTTGTAGCTGGTGGGGTATTCCCGAACAACAGCGTTCTGAGTTCTCTCTGGTGAGCTCCGTTTGAGGAGTACCTTGAAGCCATGACGTGATTGTAGTTGGTGGAAGGCGTAGCTATAAATTTAGTTGTTTAGTTGTCACTTTAAGTTGGCCGCTGTATGCAGGCTGGCAATGCTAACGATGGTGGGGCCCCCAAATATTGGACTGTGAAGATCTAAAGGCAGCAGTTGCTACGGGGAATAGGGATAAGAGTCAATGAGACGGAGCGGACTGGAAAGCTGGTGCTGATATTTTATCCAATTAGCACGTTGGCAATTCTAAGCACAAAGCATTCTGTGGCCCTAAAGTGGCTATCAAGTATGGTTAGCTTTGAAGATGGTGGTCTTGCTATGGGAAAGGTGCATATCTTGTCTGACAGTTGTAGGCGTTCTCCTGCTTTCGCTGTGAGTGAGCAGTGCTATTTGTTTAGAGTCGCGTGGTTTATTTTGCACCCATATAAAATGAACCATAGCAGACAATAAGTATTCAAGAGAAACATACTCTAAAGCGTCTAGTGCATCGAATCAGCCTTATCAGCTAGCTACTAAGAATGCTGATTCTGGGTAGTCGACTTTTTCTACTTTTGCTAGTGAAGTTTTGCATCCTCAACCATCAAACTCAGTTTTCATAGACTCAGCTGGTTGACTGTAAACCTTAAACATATTCAAGATGTTTCGATTGACTTTCTCATATCAAGTCTGCAGTTCAGATCGTGCCCCTGGTTTGTGATGTCTTGGTTTAGAAAGTTTCTTGATTTGGACAGTAGAATCAGCTACAACAAAAGTAGGATCATCGAGATTAATAGACGAAATTCACTTTAAACTCTACTAAATTATAAGTAGGCCCTTAAATGATGACACTGATTATACTGGAGGGTCCTTGCTGTCATAACTCGAGTTTTAGTAACTTTGGGTACCCCCAATATCGAAGGCCAACATTATCAATACGAAATTCTTAAAGCAGTGCGAGAATATGTCCGATTTTTCAATTACTAATTCTACATCCTTCTTCAGCTATGGAATCACAGGAGCCTCCAACATCGTTGAAGAACGTCAAGCACGTTATACTAGTGCTTTCTGGAAAGGGTGGTGTCGGAAAATCATCCGTCACTACTCAAACTGTTTTAACATTGGTCAATAAGGGATTCAATGTTGGCGTGCTCGATATTGATTTGACTGGACCATCGCTACCAAGAATGTTCGGAGTGGAGGAGAGACAGGTTCACCAGTCTACCGCTGGATGGGTACCTGTTTCGGTGTACAATAACAAGACAACACCTCAGGGCGACAAGAAACGAGGTAATTTGTCACTTATGTCCCTTGGCTTCCTCTTGGGTGACAGGAACAACTCTGTTGTGTGGCGAGGACCAAAGAAGACAGCCATGATACGCCAGTTCTTGAAGGATGTATATTGGGCTGGAAGTGCTGACATGCCGCAATTAGACTACTTGATCATAGACACACCACCAGGAACCTCAGACGAGCATATTGCTATTGCCGAAGAGTTGAGATGGGCAGGTCCCATCGATGGTGCCATCATAGTGACTACTCCACAGCAGGTTGCTATTGCTGATGTTAAGAAGGAGATCAACTTTTGCAAGAAAGTCAACTTCAATATCTTGGGTGTGGTGGAGAATATGAGTGGATTCATCTGTCCGCTGTGCTCAGAATGCACGAACATCTTCCTGAGCGGAGGGGGAAAAGCCTTGTGCGAGCAGTTGGACTTGCAGTTCTTGGGAAATATCCCAATAGACCCAAAATACGTGGAAATGATCGAAACACAGGATAATGAGTCCAGGAAGTTGATAGACTTGTACGACCTGAGTGAGTTGAAGCCAATCATGAATAACATTATAGACAAGATTTTAGCGAAGGAGCTTCCTTCGAGAATTTAGATCACTACAGCTGGATTAATATAGAACATAGATTATGCTTGATCTGTAGCTTTGTCATCTAGGACACGAGTTGGCACAATTCGCTTGCAGCTTCAACTTTTTTGCCGTTGAACTTCGTGTCTCTAAAGTATTTTGTAACTTCTGCTTTGAGTGGACATACATTTGCAACTTGCTTCCAGTGCTATAACTAAATACTAAACTTCGCTAGTAGTGGTACGTCTATTTACTCCATGTTGATCAGTTTCTTCCACTTTGTAATCCTCCTCTTCAAATCTCCGGCAGATTGTTGCATTGGGTTAAGTTTCATGTCCCATTTCATCTTTTCATAGTCATCCCCATGTCTGTCGTAAAGATCCTTCAACCACGCAACCTCTCTCACACTCTGGGCAAGATCCTTCTTTATCTTGGAGTACCTTTCGGCTTCAACTTGTAACTGTGCAATGACATCAGGCTTGTCTTCACCTTCATCAAGTTCTACTGCTTGTACTTTCTTGGTACCGTGTATAACTCTTATAATCTCGTTTGTTTCTTCGTCTCTTATTATGCGTGCTTCACCCTCTGGAATCTCAGTAGGGTCTTCTGTTTGCTCAATATCGGCAGGAGTGATCTTTGCTTTTTGGGCATCTCTTCTGGCCTTAATCTGAGTGAAGGTAAGAACCTCTCGTTCTTCTCCACCAGCACGAATACCCGACTTGGCAGACAACCCAAGTCTTTTATAGTTCTGTTGCAAGGTTAAAGACTTGTCCCAGTTTGCGGCGATGATTGGGTGAGGAGCAACTATCACGTTAAGACGCTTGTCTTTGAGCTTTCTTGTGTTCTTCCTGACGGAAGAACGGGCCATCTTTCTTTTTCTAACGGTAACCATCTTGCTTGTTGTGTATGCTTGTTGAGTTCAGTAGCTAGATAAAGCTAATATAGATGAGATGAGGTCCTCAAGTTTTTCTGCACCAAGCATATTAGTCACGTGAAACTTTTCACGCAAAAGGTATACGGAGTTGTTTCATAGAGCGCATTGATATCGTTGCTCAACAGCCTTTTTTTGGGACCAATGGTGTTCCACACAAACGTAGAGCTGATGTGCAAAAGAAATGAAGAGTGGCAAGGAATTTGAAGGAATTTGAGGCCAAATTTGGTCCAATTGGATGTCTGATTTGCAACACTTATCAGCATGATACGATAGTGTGGTACGAATGCACGCCGATTTCCAATTCTGCACCTCGTCTCTTTCGACTTACAAACACCCTGTCTCAAAAAGCCAGCACTTGTCTGGAAATGCACTTGGCACTGTTCATTTCGTAATAAATATAGACTAGAGATAATTAAACTGCAGATGGAGCTGCAGTTGAAGTAGATGCGGATGCTGGAACTGTAGGTACTGATGCTGGAGCACCAGATACCGGTGCTGGAGCTGCTGGAGCCAGGGAAGATGCAGGGTCTTGCGTGGAAGACTCGTCGTGGGAATCACCTCTGAAACCTCCTCTGCCTCCTCTTCCTCCTCTTCCTCCTCTACCTCTGTAGCCACCTCTGAAACCGGCCCTGCCTCTTCCTCCTCTTCCTCGGAATCCGCCTCTCTTGTTGAATCCCGGTACATTGGTCCTCTTGGCAGTCACTCGGACTTCTCTACCTCTGAACTCCTTACCATTCAATTCTTCAATTGCCTTGGTTACACTGTCGATGCTCTCAAACTCGATGTAGGCGTATCCTTTTGGCAACCCACTGTGTCTATCGAATAAAATAGTGACTCTCTCAATTGTGCCAACGGGGTTGAAGAACTCTTCCAACTTTTCAGGAGTGGATTGGTAATCAACATTGCCCACGTAGATAGAACGGGTATCAATCTCTTCTTGTTTGGCCAACCTTTCGAGTCGTTCTTCTTCAGTTTCGGGTACTCTTTTGACATGTACCGGCACATCTTCTGTCTTGACTTCTTGCTCAATTGGTTCGGACATTGCAACTGGTATGATATTTAACTTTTCTGGTGTGAATTTCTCGGGCTTCTCACAGCAACTGGTCTATGTGAATACGTATTATCCCTCAATCAAATAGAGCCAGCTAAAGGATATTTCGTTAAAAATTCGAAATGGAAAAAAATGATGTGGATACGAAGTGAAAAATGTGAAAAATCGCTTTTCGCGACTAACTGTGCCAAACCCCACAATATTAATACAATCTGTTAAGCACGCTTCTATGCAACACTTGCCGACTGATGTAAGAAGCTGCTAATAAGCAGCATAGCTTTGTGTATCTATTAGGCTACCCTTGGGACTTTAAGTGGTCCAATTTTGTTACTTCTTGAGTAAATTACTATTACAAGTGTGCATTTGTTTAAGTTATTGGTATCTTGTGGTATTACGTCTATGGGGCGAGTGTACAATCTGGCTCGCAAGAAAACCGATTTCTCAACTCTCATTCTCGATCTTTGATTGGCTAATTGGCTGAACGGCAAATTGGCTAGTTGGCCTCGACAAAGGCTCTGTATGTGGTGAATTCTTGTTCCAGCGAAGTAGAAACTAATTCGATTTCAGCACCAGGCGCAACAAAAAAGACATAACCAGTTTTGACTTCCAAAGGCTTTTCGCCCTTAAGAGAAATCGTTCCAGTGCCCTTGGTTGCGATAACAATCGAAGGACCATCAAAACCGGCAAAGTGTTGAGTGTCTCCAGAATGGTGGTCGAAGATGGTTTGCAAAACCGAAAACTCAGCAATAGGTGGATCGTACAAGACGGACTTGATCGCAGCACCACTTGACTTGGCAAATGGTAAAAGTGGCATCTTCTGCTTTTCGACCGAATCATATGAATATGTCAACATTTCGACCAAGTTGCGTACATCCTTGAACTTTGGAGTGAACCCGGCTCTGACAACATTGTCCGAGGCAGCCATACACTCAATGATGTCACCGCTAATGTATGCGTGTGGGTCCTTTGCTTGCAAGAACATTGCTTCTCCCGATTTCAAGTTCACGTGGTTCAACAACAAGCAACCGCAGAACAAACCAATATCGTTAGGGAACTGCTTGTTCAAACGGTCAATAAGATCAGGCAATCTCGAATCAAGGGCTTTGAATAATGCTGGGTCACTCTTACTTCTTTCCACCAAGGAAGCTGCTTTGGTGTGAATAACTGAATCCTCAGTGTTCATCAATTTACCGAATACCTTTTGCAATAATTTTCTGTTCTTGATGTCTTCTGCAGATCCAATAACTGCTTCAGGAACAATACCTTCAGAAAATTCACCCACAATCTCAGCACCTATGATTTCATTCAATTCAGGGATGGTTTTCAAAGTTTGTGCCAACTGCTCCAACGGCTTGAATCCACAGAAACCCTCAAAGTCGGTCACCGCAATAGCCATCTCCGGCTTGTGGTTATCATCTGGGTAGTTCTTAGGGTCATCAGCATGTAATTGGGCTGCTAATTTTTTGTCAGGATGTGCCTGGATCGACAATACCTTCTCAATAGATAACACCTTGAACAAGAAAGGCAACTCCTTGGAAGAACCAAACTTGTTAATAACCTTAGTGTCCAAGAACTCCTCAGGGTGGGCACCGACCAAGTCTCTTAAGGTCTTTCCTTCGACATCAGCGTCCCCAACAGCGATGGAAGGAACGGAAGGGTGGGTACCCATCCATAATTCAGCGTATGGTTTGTCTTCGTGAATAACATTGCTAGAGCTCGAACTGGCTGCAAACTGCGCAACGGCGGAAGAAGACCCGATTTTCCCCCAGTCGTAGTTCTGGTAACCACAGTTGATTCTGAATAACTTGGACATGCTGACTGTTGATATGATCTTTTGCACTCCGAAGGACACGCGTTATATATGGAATTAGGTCGCTATATATATATAAACAGGTCGTGCCGCTGCCCAATTAAGTACGCGAGAATTACGAGATGGGCAAGCACCGTGGCACCGTGTGGTAGCGCCGCATCTTGAGCCTTATTTGGTAGCGCGATTTGGAATATCAAAGTCTACCTCTACAACACCAACACGACCAAATCCGGGGTTTGTCGCAGCAAAGCTAGTCACATCTGCTCCATGTCGTGGATCGAAACATCGACTGGCAATCGAATCTCCAAGCTGGCCAGAATTGCAGGCTCAAACCGAATTCTTATCAGTGGTAATACCACCATCAATGATGATGTCACACTCCATGGAGATGTTCCGTTTCTGCGAGACCAGGAGCACAAGACTTCCATACAAATTGGAAAATACTGCTATGTGGGTCCTCGAGTCAACATTACGCCTCCAAAGGTATCTGCAGACAACGAAGAGGCATCCTATGGACCAAGTTCAATTGGAGGGTATTGCGTGATAGGACAGGACTCAGAGATACGACTGGCCAATATTGGTAATCGAGTGTTGATCGAGCCACTGTGTGTGGTAAGTAATTTGGTGATCATTTACGACTGTTGCATTATACGAGAAGGCACCATCATTCCTCCGAAGATGGTCATACCGCCGTTTAGTGAAGTAAAAGGTGTGCCTGGAGTTGACTTTACTGTGAAAGAGTTACACAACAGTTACAAGAAGCTAATAGAATTGGAAGCTAAGGAGCGTCAACTACTAGGCTAACCCAAGTTTTAAACTTGTACATAATTCTGCTACAGAATAGAAATTCGTAATCATATATTTACTCACATTAATCCTTCTTCGGAACACCTAATATACCTCCAGTATCACGGTGGGCCGTGACCTTCTTCTTCTTGCTGTTGTACTTTTTTGCCCATTTGATCGAAAAGTAGATGGCCGCAAGCAACGCAGCGTATCCTAAGACCCCAAAGTCATGAATGTAGTCCATAAAACTAAGGTAGCTACCGTAGGGACTTCCGACTAAGTTCTTGCGAATGGATACCTTTTCACGTACCAACGTAGGGTTCAATAAAGACAATAATACGGGCTTCAATTTCAGAGGATCGTTAACCAACTTTTCTCCATTGATCTGCTTGTCCCAGAAATACCTGTTATCCTTACTGATCACAACAGTGTCACCCAAAGAGTACTTGTCTGGATTGAACTTCCAACCACGTACACGCTTGAAGTCATCTTTCTTAGAAATGTCAAAGAATGTGAACAACACATCATCCTTCTCAAAAAAGTGTGGGATTTTCTCACGCATGGCTTCAATAACGTCAACACTATCGGCATTTTGTTCTTTCAATTTGGCAACACGAGTCGCTTTGGCGTCTCTTTCCTCCAAAATCTTTCCAAAGTAGTACTCTTTCTTCAAGTAAATGTATTCGTGTGCTGCGAGTGACATATTGTACAATGCCTGGTTGGTGTACATGGCATTGTTGGAGTCAATGAATGTCACCACGATTTTATCTTGCTTTGTCTCTTTCTTCTTGCTGAAGTACAGTGGCAAAATTGCTGGTGTCAATTCCTGATATACTGGATAGGTGTTCTTATCAAGGAACTTTTTGATCTTGGTAAAATCTCTCATATCCTCAGGAGCAAAACTTTGGTATACACTCGTGTATAAGGCATTATCACGCAAGACGAAGATTGTAGGTTTCGACGTTAATGTACTGGCCAAGAACATGGCCTTATCAAACTCTTTCTTGGGAACACTTTTGTCGTAGTTGATGAATTTCAACAAATTTTGCTCTTGTTCAGCAATGTTGTCTTGAATCTTTGCATGTTTTGCAGTGTATAAGTGCATGTTAAAGGGTGAGTTAGTCACATATTCCAACAAGTAGGGCAATATTGCTTTATCCTCGTCGGTGACATATCGAGCATCGTAAAAGAACATGATAGAAATCTTGTTCTGTAACGGGTAATACAATTCCAAAGGTTTGGAAGGCAACTCTTTACGATAGTCCATAACATCCAAAAGTCCACTGGCCGAAAGTTTCTCGTACTGGAAATTTTCATATAATCGGTTTGCGAATGCCTTCATTTTGTCCAAAGTGGGCACGCCCTTGTAGTCAATACGAACCAACCCAACAGCTTTAGGCAAGAATACAACGTATCTAGGAGTGACGAATCTTGAGGAAGGCAGTCCGATGTCTTTGAATCCCAATCCATTGCACACGTTAGGGTTATCGTAACAGTTAACATGGCCCGTTTTCATGGTTGATAGGATTTGGTTCAGTAATTTTCCCCAAACTTGCTTTGCGTCACCACAATCAGGACATGACAGGGCAAAATGGTTTTTACCAGTGACATCTGTTTCCTTGTATTCAAGATTTGTAGCTGGGAAGAATGTCAAAAAGTGACCTTCCTTGA
Organism: [Candida] mesenterica; assembly: GCA_030559045.1. Classification (NCBI taxonomy): domain Eukaryota; kingdom Fungi; phylum Ascomycota; class Pichiomycetes; order Serinales; family Debaryomycetaceae; species [Candida] mesenterica. Next base: position 754,873 of record JAKTQV010000006.1, on the reverse strand, counting down.
TATCACCAGCAATGATCTTTAAGATCTCATCCGTGTTGAACTGCTGAGAAGCACTTGGTAAATCAATGATTCCACTGTCATACTCTGCCACTGCGTTTTTCAAGTACTTCTTGACGTTATCGGCGGTGCGTAGTAAAGTACGAGGGAAGCTGTCGACATGTTTCAGCTCTCCTTTCACGTTTTCGCCACTCGACTTGCTCTTCACAGGAGCATACACACGTAAATTTGGATATGACAACACCTGCTCGCGCTCACACAAATCACCGCTTTCAATACAGTTCACTTGTCTCATCTGGATGTTCAATTTTTCGAGTTCTAGATGGAACTCACGATATGCCTTCTCCCATTCTGGTGCAAAATCTTTACAATGCGAACAATATGGCGAATAGAACTCCACTAGCGTCAACTTCTCACTTGTGGATAGATCAAAGTCTTCAAAGTTTAGGTGGGGAGGCATTTCGATCTTGTCTGAGGTAGTTCCCTTGCTTGGCTCTGACTCGTCTGCCAACTCTGCGGTCTTCAACTTTAAGAATTCGCCCCCTTCAATCTCCGGCTCACTTCCAATTTGAGGCAATAGATTTGCTTCCTTTGGAACCAAAGTGGCAGCACTTGCTTGTTCAACAGGGCTTGCGCTGGAGCCAGAGCTTGGCTTTGGACCGTCCTTCGCTTCTTCAACTTCCTTTTTGACGTTTGCATTCTCTTCGATCTGTTTCAAGGTTGCTGGATCAGCCACGAACAATGGTATAAGAAACCAAAGGAAGTGTGACGGCTTCATAGTGCTGTTATTTGGTGTCCTGTTAAGATTCTGTTATCACGATTTCTCTTGGATTTGATGTCGTTGCACTGAGAGCTGAAAGAGGGCATGCCCGATCGGGAGAAGAAAACACCGCGCGGAAGAGAACTATATTATATGCAGGTTCGGGCCAGCATCAATTTTGCAACCATGTGATGGCAGCCAGCTCCTCTGCTCTCGGTAGAAGAAGGTGAGATACGTATGTGGATATGGATAAGGGTGTCAAGTTCAGCAAGTGTGCTGCTTTCGATCTTTTGTCCTGTTTTGAAGGGAAACTGTACACTTATACCAGATACAATACCTGGATGATCGAGTACCTTCTACAGATTGGCTAGATTTGAATATATAAATAGTTTATAAACAGAATTGTTCAATTGTGCAGTAACAATCGGTGCAAGCAAATGTGAGATAATGTTTTTGGGCATGGAAAGCGAGGTGCTGGGAGTATTGAGATTCGATATCTTGGGCCAAGCTCTAAAGTCTTCTTGTCCAGTAGATCTGATTCTCCAGGGCAAAAACTAATTGATTGATGCCCCTGCGCACCACCTGTCTTGGACTAGCACCATTGCCCATTCATGCATAGGTCTATAAAATGGTCAATCAAACATCAGAATGCAGGTAATAATATAAAACAAGACATCTCTAATGGATTAAATCACTCCCTGTTCAACTCGAACAAGTAATTCTTGATATACTCGAAACTAACCAAGGTAACTGCACTCAGAGGAAGTGTTCTTGCCAAGTTGGTTAAGTATCCCGCGTAAAAGCCTCGAAGACCCTCCTTTCTATATATCTTGATAATGGAGGCCACCATATGGGAATCGGCACGCTGTGCGGTGCTGTTTTTCAGTCTTGCGGGTTGGATTTGCATTCTCGTCCTTAAGATTTCGTGTGGGTAGGTGATTGTGCTGGCCACCATTTTGGAGAGCGAGGAAGCCAAAATGAGCCTTCCGAGAACATTGTGTGGCGTGCTACTGTCTGTTACAGTGCAATCAAGCACAGTCTTTAACTTTTCATAGACTGGGAAATGGATACCGACATGAACCAAACCAAAAAGCGATGGAACAAGTCCTCTGTAGAAAACCCTGATTCCTTCTTCACGGTACATGGTTCGGAACGCATCTATGGTACCCTTATAGTAGGTACGCGAAGCCAAGTCGGTGGACGCTTTTCCTGGAGCATCAAAGAGCGTCTGGTTCTGGCCAGTTTGAATCATGAGTCTTGTTTTGACCACCCATATTGGGTTCACTGCAATGGAACTCACCATTCCAGCAGTCATAGCCAGTACACAGTGGTTCAAAGCCATGACATCGATGCCGAAGTTGTTGTGAATAAATTTGGGGTAAAAAAGCTTTGCCCTCTCATAAATGCTAAAGTAAATCATCCAAGTTGGCAAGTAGCCAATTGTGATGGGTATCAACCCACGATAGAGTCCCCTTACTCCCTCCTCTTTGATGATGGTCTTGAACGCTCCCGTGAAGCCCCTGTATTTCAACTTGACGTTGGTTGGCTTGTTCAGTTTCCCCTCCAATTTGATCAGCGCTCCCTGCGCTTGCAATCTTGTCTTGACCACGTCTAGAGGGCAAACCACCACGCCCGCAAAGAACCCAGACGCTGCTCCTGCCAACGTCACCAAATTGGACTCGGAGAGAGCATGTACGCCATTGCTCCAAGCTCCTCTATGTCGCGAGTTTTCGCGCATCATGTTTGATATATCGGGTGAGGGCCCGTCTGTCATATTGATCGCTGTGTTCCGTCAGGTGTACGTCTGTTCAGCAGTCAATCGGATCAAAAAAGATGGCTCCTTCCGTTACTAATGTATACTCGATGAATTGGCTTGAAGATAATGCGTAATTCATTTCGGCTTTTGTTCCTCTTTTTTTTTCTCATATGATTACGGTTGCGGGAAGAGTTATAGGCCTGGTTATTGGTTGATCTAGGCCTTGCTTCGAGATAACGGATTGTATGTGAGAGGTGAGGTGTTTCGGAGGATGAGAAGAGTCTGGAATTGGTGGGGTTCGGAGTCGAAGAAAAGTGGTGTGAAGGTTGAGCGAGGAGTTTAGGAAGTGTTTCACCAAGTCTCGTGAGAGCGAAGACTGTTACGGGTAGCTGTAGCGAGAACCGTCTTTTAGTGGCCCACCGTTAACTGCGAGTGCCAAAACTTGCTGGACGTGACGTGGGGAGGATGTTCCGTGAGCTGTGTGTGTTCTTTTGCATTTCGAAGGAGCTCCGGTGGTAAGTGTGGCCCGAGACATGGGATTTTTGTGTGTAGATCTCTACTGGCATCTGAATTTCAGCCTGAAGACACCCGAAGCGAGCACTTCACAGAACCACCAGAAGACCTCTAGAATAACAAAAAGGACTTCTCTGGACCCTTCTAGAAGTCTTTCACATGTCTGCTGGATCAAATGTATTTCTGGATCAAATGTATTTCTATGAAAACTTTCCACTAGAGTCTTCTGCTCCTGTGCCATAAGACACTGCTTGACCTCCTACGATTACGAACTCTACAAATTCACTTAAGCATTCTCTTTATTGATGAACAATCTCACAACTATAATGGAAACTACTTAGAACTTGCCCCACTTCCATAAAGACTCGCCAGGGTTCACAAGCTCTCTGTCGTCCTTGCTGAAGTTGGCTCCCTTATCAATACCCTGAGATGCGATCACGTGCAAGTAGTAGAGGAACTTCGATGGATCGAATCCCTTGGCCCAGACCTCCTTGAACTGCTCCAAAGCTTCCTGTGCTGTGAAGGACTCTGCCTTGGTCAACTTGACATTGTGGTTTTCCTCGTATGTGGAGATCACCTTTTGCACGGTGACCTTTTCACTGAACACCCTGATGGTGTCTGGGATACTAGCAACATCAGATGTCACCAAAGCAGCAACTGTGTTTCCGATATCCTCAGCCTTGGAGATGGCAATCTCCTGACTGAGGTCTCCCCTGACGGTGTAAGTCTTGGCTTCAGGGTCAATTCCAACACTTCCGACAATTTCGTACAAGAAGGTGCCTGGGATAGCAAAGTACCCGGTCACAACATCAACAGTCTTGATTCCAGCGGCTCTGGCATTCTTGGAGTGCTCACTCTTCAACCCTAAGAATCCAGGGGCAACCTTCTGCGCATCAGGAATGTCACAACCGAACTGTGAAGGAATGAACAACTTTGGCTTGACAGTCGAAACGATCTTCTCCACAGCAGCAAAGAGAACTGGGTTTGCTCCCAACAATTCAACAATCACATCTGTACCTTTTAAGGCCTTTGCAACCTCCTCAGGGTCGCTCAAGTCAGACTTGATGTACTGGATCTTGTCGGTGGAAGCAACTTCTTTTCTTGTAATTGCCTTGATTGGGAATTGAATCTTGGAAGCAAATGGTTCAGATTGCAAGGACTTGAGAACGGAGGCACCAAGGGCACCATTGAGGCCGAAAACGGCTACTGTAACTGAAGGAGACATTGTGGGTTTTGTTGGTTTTGTTTGATTTGTATGATATTGTATAATATTGGTTAATACAACCCATCCCCAATTGCAGCAGACCCCATGCCTCTTATATACCAGGAGCATTTCATGTGAATTCCACTGGCAAAGCTTAATGGCTGCAACATCGACCCCACCCGCAGTACATAGGTTAGCGTAAGCAGAATGTCCGGCGCTACCAGGTACTTTACTAATGGTGTGATATTTTTCACCAATTACTTGAAAATTAGTAAAGACAGCAGCCACACTACACAAGCGATCTAGCTTTGAATCCGATCGATGGAATTGGGCTCATTTGTCGACACCAGACGTGTTTATTATCGCTTACAATTGCCCTCGCATGATCAGTAAGCAACTAGTGCAAACACGTTGGTGTGTACAAGATACCATGTAGTCAGGGGCCGTCAATTGAAACTCTTGCGGTGCTCTACAGCGGCTTGACGAATGAAATAGTGGTCTGCCTAACTCTACAACAATCATTTGATACAGTGTAAGCTGACTACAACTTCTAGATTCAGTACTTCCTCTTGACTGAACATCCTCTGCTCGAAATCTAGTTTTTTTATCGGCACTGTGCCTAACTAGCTTCTTATCTACATATATTTCGCTACGCTCAAAGCATCTCTTACTACTCTTGAACTAATCTGACTATGCTACCCCCTGATATTTCTACATAAGGCAGTCGACCTTTTAAGCCGTAGTTGAACCCTTTTAATGCGGCCACTAGCATTCCAAATTCAGATACCCTTGCGATGGTGCAAAACTGAACTGGCTCTTCCCCATTCACTCACATTTGCACCCAATTTCCAAAAAATGAGTCTTAACGGAACTAAGTCTCAGATTGGTACATCTTATAAACTCTAGATGAGTCACTGGCTTGATGTGTACGCACTTTGCTTCGTCGCACCTGCCATCGGTTGAACGTCCCATTTTGGAGCATCGAATTCTGATGGCAAGTTCGAAAAATTACTCACTGAAAATGAGCATAAAAGGCTCTCAGGATAATCTACTTCCAGCACCCACTCCACAATTCATAAATGGCAAAGTACTACCTTAAGGTGTCTGCGACACTAGACAATGTGACATCATTGGCACCACTTGACACGGCCGAGTCTGCGTTCGAATACGTCTTCAGAATCGAGTGCACCAAGTGTAGAACCGTGCATGACAAGCCCGTGAGTATCAACCGATTCGAGAGCCACGAGATCACCGGGTCCAAGGGCGAGGCCAGCTTCGTTTATAGATGTAAGGAATGCAAATCTGAGCACTCAGCATCAGTTTTCCGCACCTCGAAGCTGTTGGAGGCTGGCGACAAAGGCTTTGTTCCACTTTTGGAAATAGATGCCAGAGGTGTTGAGTTCGTCGAGTTCATTCCAGCAGGTATTTTCACTGTTCAGGGTGCTGAGTCCGGCACCAAGTTCGTGGACGTTGAATTGGAAGATGGTGAATGGTACGACTATGACGACAAAGCTGGAGGAGAAGTAAGCATAACAGAAGTGAGTTGGGAGATCGAGAGATCGTAGGATTGGGAAAAAGAACGCTATGGGGAGGTGAATGTATAGATGATAGAGTTGCCGAAATTGGGTGAATTCAATTGGAATCAAAGAGGTGAGCCAATAGAGATGATTGGTATAAGGAAGTGTCTGGTGAGACTATTTCAATGTAACACAGTCCAAGTTTGAACCACCAAACAGAGTGTGGAATACGACTGTTGTGAATATTTACGTAAAAAGAACAGTTTAGCGAATCCTAGAGCAAGACTCGTCGAATTCAGATAGGCTACTCAACAAAGATTATTTCAGTAGCACACCAGTAAAGTATACGAGCTCAGACAAACCTCGGCACAAACGTGAAGTGATTCGCATCAGGTTAAACGTATAGCACAGGGAACGTCTTTGCCTATGTCACACCCAAAGGTAATTTGGTCTTGTCTCAAGTGTTTCAAGACTTCAATGAGATTAAACGTCAAGATAGCAAATCAAATACCCCTTGGCACATGAAACAGATTGTGAGATGTGGAGATCTTTCGTTGCCTCGTCTCGCCTTCAATTCTATCAACAGAAGAACATTTTCAGCAGAACTCAACCTCATTCACCTCCAAGCTCGCGTCTAGGCTATTATTCATGTTCAGCCTCTTGCTGCTGTTCTGTAGTTGAAATAGTCGCAGATCGTAAACTTGGTGATTTTTTTGAAGTGGCATCAAGTAAAGTCCGAGCCTCATCATACATCTCTCAAACTTCTGTACAGCCAATTCCTCGATACAGGCACCCGATTCGTGCCACTAAGAGCATGCGGACCACCTGCCTCAAATGAGCAACGATCCAACACATGCCCCTACCATTCTGCGAACCTTAAACATGGTGCCTCGCCAATAAGACATCTCCTGACACCTCTCGGTCGTAACGAAAGCAAGGTTAGCACCGTCAATTTCAGCTTGATCCAAGCACTAAAGCCCTCAGAACAAACGGAGTACTCCAATGCGCCTAATGACAACCAAGTGACCAGCTGCCGAACGCATGAGCGTCTCAGCTCGCCCAGCTTTCAGCCCTCTGGACATATGTCCAAGTCCGTATGTTCCGCGAGGGTTGCTTTCACTCAGTAATTTCAACCCCTGATAACAAAAGGTATAAGACTGGCCAGAAGCCATTGAAAAACAACAATTGCCAAAATTTCGAATAATTCGTGCTTCTTCTAGAAATTGAGCAGATCCAACACAACTCCGGAATTCACAATGGGCTTATCAGATAGACTTACTCAACCCGTCAGCGACGCTCTTAAGGGGGTCACCGACAAATTAACAGATGGCGATAAGATTGCGACCGGTGGATCGGGCATTGGCGGTGCTGTGGGAGGTAAAAAGGGCATTGAGCTCTTCTCCCACGAGTACTACGCCGCCTGTACCGTTGGTGGTATCATTGCGTGTGGTCCTACCCACTCGGCGGTCACCCCGCTTGATTTGGTCAAGTGCAGACGTCAAGTCAACTCTGCCTTGTACAAGTCCAATGTGCAAGGATGGTCCACCATCTTGAAAACAAAGGGTGACTCCATTTTCACAGGTGTGGGTGCTACTTTCATTGGTTACTCCTTGCAAGGTGCCGGTAAGTATGGTTTCTACGAATACTTCAAAAAGACCTATGGTGACTTGGTGGGTCCTCAGTGGGCTCACGATTACAGAACAGGTGTTAATTTGGCTGCGCTGGCCTCAGCTGAATTCCTTGCTGATCTTGCATTGTGTCCTCTCGAAACCATCAAGGTTAGAACCCAGACCACAATTCCTCCATTTGCAACTTCTGTATTCAATGGCTGGTCGAAGATCACTGCCGCAGAGGGCTTTGGCGGTTTATACAAGGGTTTAGTGCCACTTTGGTTTAGACAAATCCCTTACACAATGGTTAAGTTTGCCTCCTTCGAGAAGACAGTCGAGGTCATCTACGGCTACTTGGGCAAGCCAGTCTCCTCGTATACTCCATTGCAGCAAACTGGTGTGTCGTTCCTTGGTGGTTACATCGCAGGTATCTTTTGTGCTATTGTTTCTCATCCTGCTGATGTTATGGTATCAAAAATCAACTCCGAAAGAAAGCCAAACGAGAGTCTTGGTTCTGCCTTAGGAAGAATATACACAAAGATTGGTTTTGCTGGGGTATGGAATGGTCTTCCTGTAAGAATTGTCATGATCGGTACCTTGACTGGTTTCCAATGGTTAATTTACGACTCCTTCAAGGTATTCGTTGGCTTACCTACAACCGGGGGTCATTGAGATACTAGTTTGACTAAATTCATTCCTCTGAACAGGAGCAGCACTAGAGAAAAATTACTATAAATCATGGATCTGGCCCTCTTAGATTCTGTTTTGCTAGTTCCAGGTTTTAGTAGTAAGCATATTCACAATCATCTACACGAAGCGAGTGAGAGAGCATCTAAAGCGAAGATATTGCGACAAAAAAGTCGATTCATGCCACTGCTGTTGACATTTCTGTGCTAATTAACGTTTAATAATAATGAATATCTTCCAATTTAGTAGTACGTATGTAGATGCACTTGCCAGCAAAATAAAGATTTGCCAGGACCTAAGTGCGGTTGAAACGAGCTAACCCTATGCCACAGATGTCTTCTAAATCTTTGTTGTAGCACTTCAGCTTGTTCGACTCGATTCCCAAGAATGAACAGCAATTCAACACTCATATAATGTATTCACATGTCAGTGAACGAAAGCAACACCAGCAATGTTGATGAAGAGTCAATTCCCGGAGAAAGACCCTATCTCCCATGTTTTATCTCATCTTAAAATAGTTGGAGCTGAATTGAATCCAGCTTTTCTAACCCCAAACATTCTTAAACAAGTCGTCGTCTAATCCAACAGAGCCAGGAGCAGGAGCAGCAACGGGTGGCTGCTTCCACTGACTAGAGTCATTCCATTCACTGTTCCATCTGTTTGGTGTGCTTGAGCTATTTTGAGCACTCGCCTGCGTTGGAGGAGTGTTGTATGTTCCGTTTCCAAAAGATAATCCCAGGAGAGAGTTCGACAAATTGTTCACAGAAGTACCGTTGGAATAAGTTGCGTTATTGTTGCTGCTATTTGTGGGGAGACTTGGAGTATTACTTGGAGACGACGATGCAAAGCCAATGCTATTTGAGCTGTGGTTCACAGCAGGAAAGTTAAGCGTGCTGTTTGTAGTACTGCTACCATTGCCGGAACCGTTCACTGGCCTTATCAAACTGGTCAGCGAACTTGGGGAGGAGTATAGTGATAAAATCGACTTCTTTAAGTCGGGTCTTGCATTCATGCTGCCTCCAGTGGGCTGAGCAGATTGAACAGGTCTGGCCACGCTGATATCTTGGATCGGAGCGTGTTGTGCTTGTGGTTGTTCATACTGCGTGGCTTGCTTATGCGCTTGTTTCTGGGGATGTACCTTTGGGTTTTGATCTTGCAACTTTGGAGATGGTGACGAGGTGAACGAGCCAAAATCATCATCAAAGAGTGGCTTCAGTTCCACTTTCTTGGTAGTAGACTTGATGCTCATTGGGTTGGGTACCACAGTTGATGCAGCCCACTTCTTCAAGTCGTACTTCGTTCTTATGAAATTCTCAATCTTCAGCTCGTTTGGAACGTAGTCATCTGGCAACTTGGCCTCCCAAAAGAGATTGGCCTTCTCGTTACCCCATTTGACCATCAGTTCAATCTGTTCCTCTGTCCATGCATCCAAATCCACAGATTTGACCTTGGAAATATGCGTTCCCATACTTCTGTGAATCCCAGAGCATCTGATGCAGATGAAGCAACCCAAGTTCCACAGGGCCCAGCGTGGGTTCTTCGACGTCTTACAATCAACACATGTCTTGTTTGGGCCTTCTTTGAGCAACTGCTTGAGAATCTGCTTGTGTTTCTCACTGTGGACTTTCTTGCTGGACGGCAAGACTCTGTTACTCATGATGAAGAGCGAAAGTTGCTATTGCGGCGCCTACAAGGGTTTATTGATGTTATCGAGTGAGTTTTTCGAATGCTGTTAAGATTTTCCGTTATGTCTGAATTTGGTGTGTTGATTCGTGTGACGAGAATGGAGTGTGTATAAGCAAGTGTGTATAAGCAAGCGACGAATTTGACGTCCGAGTTTTGACATTCGTGCCACTCCAAGAAGTTCCATAGTTCACCAACGACTGTCGTTCAGCTGTATAAGGTAGCTCCTATAGAGACTGTCTAAAATGAGATATTTTGGGATGTTGAGGTGAATACGCTTACTAAAATAGCCTCATTTTGTAGAAGGTGCTACACGCGAAGCTTCATTGGAGAGGCTAATGAGCAATAGCAATCGACCCCCAAAACAATGTGTGGACCCGTATTCCGTAGAGTGTTTCATCCAATGGAGAATATAAACTGCACTATCCGATTGTCCAGTGAATGTCGCCTCTAGTCGATTGTGTTTCTCTCTGACCAGAGTACATGTATATGCCTAAGCTGGAGATCCTCCGGTGCCGTAATTCTCCTTTGGGTATTAGGTCTGGATAGTACAATGACAGTGCTGTAAGACAGATACCAATCAATACTACTTACTGGGTATAATATAGGATCAGCGATTTGGGTGCAAAAAATTCTGCAAGTATTCGGAAAAGTGTACTGCAATAGAACAGCTCGTATAAACATGGCTTTGAAATTGTGAGAATACAGACGATTCACTAAACTCCTTCAATTTAAGCACTCTTGGTCGCACTTGAATACTTCTACGTTCAACTTACAGTGGTGTGCCATATCTCTGCTCAAAAGTTCACTGAAAGAGTTCTGAAACTCCAAAAATAGCAATTCCTCCGCTCTTCTGCCATATCTTGACGGATTTGTGCTGAAGATTCATAGAACTTGAATACGACCTTGTCTGTAGATTACTTTTTTGCTCACTTGCTTACCACGCCACGTCTATCTACTCAGGGATCTCTTCATTTCGCCAAATCTCCGTCATACCTTAATCTTCGAGGTACAGAGCAGCTTTCTAAGCTCACAAGACTGGAACATAGTGGACCCAAAAACGTAGGAATTATTTCACGTGACATATGTACACGCCGAAAAATTACAATTTTAGACTAATCGCCAATCGAATAATATACAAAGTACTCAACCCCATAGCAAATCCGTCCGTGCTCCCTGCTAGCACACCCGTTTACAAAAGGCTCTATTACCAACTCCCAACCAAAGCATACACCGCTTAATGATAAATAGGTAGAATCCCAAAGCCCCCTTCTCATAATGTTCACAACAACGAAGTTACGACCTTGGGACGTGATGGAACTGAAAACTTTAGAAGATGAGCTACCCAATAACACAACAGAGCGGTCCAATAGCTCATCTATACAAGACATTCACTATGAAGACAGGAATCCTCGAGTGCTGCCAGTCAGAACGTTTTCCATTTCTACAGTACGGAAACACCAAGCCCCCGACGATCTCTGGATGATTATTTACAATAAAATCTATGATGTTACCAAGTTTTCGAAGGACCACCCAGGAGGTGTTGAAGTCTTGTATGATTGTGGAGGTGTAGATGCAACGGAGGCATTTGAAGATGTGGCACACTCAGATGATGCTGTCAACATGCTAGGGCCCTACTACGTTGGCGACATTATCGAACTGGAATTGAAGAGTTATCCCAAACTAAGAATCCCAGTATCACTACAAGAAAAGAAAGATATAGTTTCTACCAACAGAGAATTCAAACAACGAAAGTCTCCTCTAAAATGGAAGACAAGAAGACGAAAAAAGAAGATAAAGCGTATGATGGAGAGCTTAACATTTTACTCATTGGTTGTATTTGCTTTATTGGCAATTGCATTATGTGTTGGATTGCAAAAGTTCAAATGGGCACAACTCATTCTGAGTGCTTAAGGGGGGGCTTTCGCCAATACATACTCCCGAATTCCTGCAATGCTCAAACTCGTAAAAACAGACCTTAATATACTCAACAAAGGTCACAGCCCATCAGAAAATGCATGAGGGCCCAGACAGTATCGAGCTGATTGCATAAACATAGGAAACAACCATTTGGAAAGGCTAATAAACGGTGTATTATGCTGCCCCCGACGCTTTCGACCTCGCTGTTCAAAATGAAAGAACAGCAGTGAACAATCGATGCAAGCCGGACTTCCGGGTTCATCTCCACAAGAACAATAGTAGATATAACAACACAATTATTGTACGTTTCCGTACTGGGTATCGAAAATGTAGACCCTGAGCCTCGATTTGGCCCAACTTTGCTTGCTCAAGGAACCAGTGTAGTGAACTTTGGTGGACGCAGACAGCACTTGCTTCGCGGTTGCAATCTTTTGTATTGATGCAAAGCCTCACGTTTCTTCAATCATTTCATATCTAAGATGTACATCTTTTCACTTTTGAATTCCACTTCGAATCGTTGCATTACCTGGCCCCGGGCCAGCTTGTAAAGTCGGCAATTGCTACACCCCAAAGCAAAATGTAGGATGTACGCCGCAATGTGATATCCAGATATGCGTATGCACTTCCCTTCCAGCTTGCAGATGCAGTAGATGCTTGAAAGTGAGATCTCTTCAATATTCGCTCATAGATTTAGGCACACTTATACTTCGCTACTTAGTACGTCGTCAATAAATATGGATTCGATCCTATTGATATACTCCTCTAACTGAGGACTATGGTTATAAATGGCGCGACTGGTAAAATCATACGATGGGAATGGGCTACAAGCACTCAAAAACAAACGCAATGTCTGCACTAGTCAGATTGGCTCAAAGGTCCGTCAACTCACACAGCTTTTCTTGGATGTGGTGCTTTAGTGGTGTGAGACACCCGGATCCTAGAAGCCGTCGCTTCTGCGTGCGTATGCTATCCGAGGTATGCGTCAACCGTTGGGCTCTGGCTTAGTGGCTGTGTAGTACAGAATCTCAACGGTGTTGATAAACTTTGCAGTAATGATATGGAAAAAGCTGGAAGCGTGTCTCTTTGCTTCGAATTATGCAAACCTTCATCTAAGGACTATTACAAGTCTCAGTCTAGTGAACTGAAGTATTTTGCCCCCTGGTCTACTGTTTAGCATAGTACTTCTTTTGTCTTTAAAGTGCACTCAAAAAGAGAGCCAAGTTAGTAGACGAGTTTTCGTAGCTTCCAAACTTGTCCGAATCATATAGCTTGATTGTTAAGCTGCAATTGAGACGTCCCTGGAGTCCATAGTCTGCATTAAAGCATTGATCGAAACATTTCAGCAAGTGCTGGATTGCGCATATTACAAGTCAAGCTGGCAATATCAAATTAGCCTTTTTCAACTAAAAAAAACTAAGATAGGAGCCAACCAAAGCAACCATGTCCGACGAAGAGTTCTACAGCGAAGAGTCATACGAGTTTGAATTCGAAGAAGAGGACGATGAAGCTGTTGATGAAGATGAAGTCAGCAAAAATGAGGAGGAAACTGAAGGAACCAGTTTGGAAACTATATATTACACAGCTAAAGGATTAAAGTATGATGATATTAATGCTTCTATTAAATCATTATGCTCCCTAACACAGTCTCCAACAACGCTGCCCGACGATATAAATTGGATCTTCAAGGCATACAAACAATTGGTCAAGATCTCGTTCAATGATGGTCGATACCAAGAAGCACTTTCGTTCTTGAAGGAATTGATCGCGATCATACCCAAAGTTGGGGGAACCTACGCCGAGGACTCCCTCACTAAAATCGTTCATAACTACACAACCTCAGGAAATTCCCAGTTTGTGAGTCAATTATATGATATTATATTAAGTTTCTTGAACTCCAGTGTTGGGCAAACTCCAACATACGATCGGTTGTGGTTGAGAATCGGAGTGAATCAGTTGAAGCTGCACTTGGAAAACGGTGAGTTCCCGCAGTGTAAGGATTTATTAGATCAAGTACACTCTAAACTTGAGACTGTGTCTGAACTCAGCAAAAAGGCTTATTTGTTGGACATAACTGCCTCCGAGATAGAGTACTTGTTTCTGATAAACCCCTTGAACTTACCCTTGTTGAACAAATTGTACAAGCAGAGTTTAAAAATCACAACGGCAGTAACACATCCAAGGCAAATTGGTGTGATCCAGGAGTGCGGTGCCAAGATTCAATTCTACCGTGGAAACTACGAAAAGGCAAGGCTAGAATTCTATGATTCCTTCAATAGCTATGATGAAGCTGGTTCTTCATTGAAAAAGAAAATCTTGAAGTATCTTACCTTATGCTCTTTGTTGACCGAGAACCAATTCAATCCTTTTGAGTCGCAAGAGACAAGCACGTACTCGGGGCTCCCTGAGTATCGTCAACTCTTGCTCCTTATCAAGGCGTACGACGACTCCAATTTAGCGGGACTAACGGCTGTTATGGATTTAATTGCCGAATCTGGAGACCCCTTGGCCAAGGATGACATCTTCAAGCATGCTTCACAGCAAATCATAATCAATTTGCGAGCAAAATCTATTAAGAACTATTTAAGGGCGTACAGTTCAATTAAATTCGAATTCATAAGAGGGAAGTTGAATTTGACACAAGCTGAGTTGGAGCAGTTGATAAAAAAGCTAGTGATAGCTGGAAGATTAACCAATATTAAACTAGACTATGTGAACGAAGTAGTCATTTCAGAGCCGAAAGTCCACAGCTCCCTCCCGCTAACCTTGAATGCAAAGGATATATACTACAACATGAAGATATCTGCTTCTCTAAATGTTCAGCAGTGTATCAACTATAAAAACAGTGACTCTATGGAAATAGACCAACCCAGAACGAGCCCCTCATCTACTTCGAGATTTTTGTTTACATTAGACAGAGCTGCAAACGAAATCGAATTGCTCAAGCTGGTAGATACTTGGTTTCTGTATGTTAACTCATGTTTTCCGCCAGCGGAGAAGCATGAATTGAGTCAAGTTGATCAAATCGCGTTTGAGCAGAGAGCAGAGTTGAACGACTTGGGCAACTTTAATGTCCGTTACGACAAGATAAATGAGGAGCTGGAACAAAATACCCAAGCCGGTATCCTAAGTTCCACCATAGAAGATATCGACGTAGAAGATGTTTCTGGCCCACAGGAGCTGATCAAAAAGCTGGATATATTGTCCAATTGGCTAAAGGAGTTGACTTGGTATCACAACGATCTCATATAAAACATTCTAGTACTTAGTTAGGGCTCCAGTTTATATGAATATATGCAGTACGTAATCCGATTCGTTCATTTTCTTTGCAATGAGCTCGAGACTTTTTTAAAAAACGAAATTTAAAATCTTTCACCATTTTTCTTTATCCAAGCCCAAACTGGTGTCTTGACAAATAGTGCGGGCAAGCTGCTCTGCTGAAGAAATGGTCGCAGTACAATCAGAGTGTATGTATATCCAAATATCCATATATGATTAGCATTAATGCGTTATCGTCATGATTCATCCGCCATGGACACGTCCTAGGATGTAAAATGAAATCAACTAACACGAAATGAGTGGATAATATCATATTTGTGAATATTTACTAACTGTTTTAGAATCCCTGGAGTGGTTTGAGTTGCGATATCAAAGTCGAAAGTGAAATATTCACCAGCAGTGATTCTGGTATTGTAGAAAATAAAGTTGAATCTTCGACACCCCACCTTTTGCTATAGCTTTGGTGTTGAAAAAGAATGTTGTTCAATTCAACTGAATTGATCGTGTTTGTATGTCTGTTCTCACATGGCAAGTGGAACTCCTGTCTGACCACACTCTTGGCAATTCTTTGAAATTATGTTGGAACTACCGTAACCGTAACAAGTCTCAGACATCCCGTAACTAGCAAGGAAGTCATTCTGAGCTGTATGTGTGATCTTTAGGGAGTCTAAATTCACTGAACAATGGCTACTCCGCCAGTGTATTATGGATTTGCCTAATATATTTTTTTCGCAGCCACTTTGCTTAACGGCGCAAGAGTTATACCTACCTACTCCCCCATTGCCTAAATCCCCCCGCAGCCAGCACTCTCAATCAAATGGTTTCACAGTTGGAGCAAATGACTACAAAGCATTGACGTTAGATCGTAATTTTCTTGCTCTATGGGGTTCTCTCCGACTCAAATGCATTATTTTTCAGGCAAACAGCATTCTGTACATATCAACCCCAACCTAGAGAACAAGCACTAGTTTCACCCTCAAACTGTCCGGACCACAAGTCAGGAGACCTGTATTGAGCATTCAATATCCAAAACCCTCGATACCTCGAATCCTTTTGTCTAATGTTCGAAGTTTCGCTTTTCACCTGTCGATGGGCGAAAAGTCGGCCTTCCTTTCTTCACGCATAGATTGTCTCCATCCTTCCCCTGAAATGTCTGCTTTGCTAATGAAAAGCTCCTTTGTATACGTACGGTGAGTTCTATGCTTTCCTCGGAACATAAGCCACGTACGGCTTGGGGTCTTTTCGAGGGTAGACCGGAAGTCAACATAATGGTAATTGTCAACTAAGCCGTCGTACGTCAGGGTCTACTACCGAACCAAGAACAATAGCTTGAAATCTGTCAGTTAAAAAGAGCTTGAATTACATCTAATGGGTCATTTGTGCTGGCCATAATTTCACACATTTGGTCAAGTGTGAAATTGCAACAAAGAAGCATTTCAGATTTGGTAAATTGGGGATTGTAAGGAAGTGAGACCACTTTATAGACTGAAATTGCTAAGAAGTATAACTGAAAGCAGGAATTTTAAGGTGATATTGATGAGGGGTATCCGAACTGGATATGGGCTACAGAATGCGTAAGGTTTGATCTCTCACAGAAAGCATTCTTCAATCGCGTAGCAGAATGATGTAACATTTGCAGCCTGGGCCAACGACGATGCATTTGACAGGTGAGGCGAATGTCTGCTGCTTGAGAAGATCATAACTCGGAGACACATAACAACGTTCGGGCTCTGTTCCACCGGACCTGGGCTCTATTTCTGAAACACTACTTTACAATGTATCTTGGTAGTTCGTTAATAATTATAGTGAGAACAGTTCAAGGCAAAAAATGACATCTGGGTGCAAAAAGATCAGTAACGAAAGAAAGCGACATTTATAGCCCAAGAAAACGTCCCAGCATCGTAGTATCATATACACTAGCTGGAGTTGTCGTCAGGCAAAATGAAAGAAGAAACAAGGGTAGAAGTGCTATTTAGCTTTTTTGGTATCTAAGAGAAAGGAAGTCTGTGATTCTAGTACTAGTGAATAATTGCAATAATATTCTGTAGTCATTAGATCAAGTAGGCCAATGGGATCAAGACAAAGGCGTAAAGGGAGACACCCATGTAGTTGGCAGCACCCTCGGAGACAGTTGGGAAGTAAACTGAAACGACAGATGAGCTGTTTCCTGCAGCAGTTGTCTGTGCCCAAGATGTAGTGGCAGCAGCAGTTGTGATAGCTGGAGCAGTGGTTGCGACAACGACAGCAGAAGAGACTGGAGCAGTGGTGGCAACAACGACAGCAGAAGAGACTGGAGCAGTGGTAGCGACAACGACAGCAGAAGAGACTGGAGCAGTGGTGGCAACAACGACAGCAGAAGAGACTGGGACAATTGTAGCAGAAGATGCTGGGCAAGTAACAACAGTAAGAACAGAAGTGACGGTGACAGTGACTGGAGCAGCAGATTCAGTGACAGTGACTGGAGCAGCAGATTCAGTGACAGTGACGTAGCTGACTGGAGCAGACGAGACTGGAGCGACGCTGGATTGGGTAAGGGTAACGTACTTGGTTGTGGAGTAAGTGATGGTTCCAACGTCGGTTTCAGCTGTGGCAGCAGTGTATGTAGGAACTTCAGTGGTAGAAACGGCGATGGTAGCGTTTGAGGTGGCTGGAGCAACAGTGACTGCGGCAGATGAGGAAGCAGCAGTTGTGGTAACTTCAGTTGCTGGGCAAACGGTGGTGTAAACGGAAACAACTCCGCTGACGGTGACGGTGGTGACCTTTGAAGTCAAGGAAACTGGAGTGCTAGACTCGGAAGAAGTTACCGAAGGAGTAGAAGTGGCAGAGACTTCTGTTTCTGGGCAGACGGTGGTGAATACTGAGACAACATCGTCGATGGTCACAGTGGTTACCTTGGTAGTCAAAGCAGCTGCGGAAGAAGCAGAGGCTTCAGCAGCAGACTCTGGGCAGTATGTGGTGTAGACGGACACAACATCGTCGATTGTGACGGTCTTAACAGTAGGCACAAGGGAAGTGGTGGAGTTGGAGACCTGTGCTGCGGCGGAGGCAACCAAGGCAGCCATGGATAATAAAGTGGAGTATTGCATTATGAATAAAGAATGTAAGGAGTTGGACGTTAGGGTGTGGAGTCTAAAGTAAACCAAATAGGAGCGAGCTCTGGGGCTTTTATATGAACGGGCTTGACGAATGGAAGATGCAGCATTGTGACAATTGAATCAGCCTGGAATGACTGGGAATCGGTCCAAGCGCAACCAACCGAAAACACTAAAGCAGACGTTAAGTGAGCGTTTACAGTAGTCGAAAGCCTGCCGAAGTTCATAATTCATGAAACAAAGCTCGTCTATATGGAGAATTAACCGTTTCGCGGGCCAAGCTTATTTTTGCAAGCTTTTGACACCACAAGGACTTATATCGATGCTCATGTACCTGATTTGGATTTTTGGGGTTCGAGGAAGTACAACCGCGTTAGGTAATCAATGCGGGGGGCAGCGCAGACGAGCGATGAGCGAAGGGCACCACATGATCTTCGATTTCGTCTGAGAACAGTGTAGAAGAGTAGTCTGGGTATTGGCAGAGCAAAGTAAGGAGAGCGGCAGGCAAGCATGGACGCCGGCAATGGGGTCTGTACAACGGGCTGAGCAGAATGGTGTTGTGTTTTGTAATTGAAGGTTTAGGTTACATAGTGTCCACATTGCATTATGGAACAAGCCACGATCTTTCTTGTTACGTTTAGCAGTTGGCGAAGGAAAAGGGATGGTCGAGTTGTAAATATGCAATAGGGGAAGTAAACGAAGGTAAAGAGGGTCCCTCATTGGCCATCGTAGGCGTGATTGCCGAGCGAGTGCTGGTGCCACGACGAACAATAGGCGTTGAGAGATTTGAAGAATGGCAATCCTAAGGCACAAAGAACAGGAAACAAGGCATTTTTATATGAAATGCAAACTGAGGTAGAATAGCCCACGCGAGACCGAGAGCTCACGAATGGCGATGAACGACGAAGAATGGAAATAATCGAGGAGAATGGAAATAGTCGTAGAGAATGGGAATCGCAGAATCCAGAAGGTGAAACAGACAACGAGCAACATTGCTGGCAATCCAAGACAGCTGTCAGCACATGCAAACGTACCACCTGGACTAAAACCACAGGCATAGCCACGTTACAAAACACTTCGGTGCCAGCTACACGAATTCGCCAAATCCAAGTGTCACAGAGACGAAAAGTCTAAACTGATCCGGAGGGTTGGAAAACAACAACAACAGCTCCTACACGCGCGAAGCGTAACAAATCGTTTAGATCCACGTCTAGTGCGACTTAAACTTTATTATTCCAGTTTTCAGACATAGAGTTCATATTATTTACCAACGAGGTAGGAGCATTCCCCATGACAGGTTTTGATATTCGACATTCCTGGTGCTGGAATTTGCACCGATCGTGTCTGAATTTGCACCAGTGCTCGAGTGGGTCTCTAATTACAACCTCCTCTAGACGTCAAAAAGGCATACAAACCACGGATCATAACTATGCCAGCTCACAAAGCACCTAGCTGACATTCAACGCCCCCTCCAAGTTACTGCGCCAATCTGAGCACGCAACTGCACTCGACAACTGGCCCAATAACCTTTATAGCAAAAGGGAAATTGGCATTCTCGAGGACCACTTCCCAATTGGGCAGTATAGATCACCAAAGCGAATGAGGTGCAAATCACGAATGCCAAACATGTTTTGAGAATAGGGCGAAGGGGCAGCCCGCTCAGGCGATCGGATTAGAGTTCAACCGTCGTGTTTGTTTACCTCTTGATTCGATGTTCTCGTGAGCGAAAGGTCGGTACTCAACGAGGAGGCGGATCCAGACAGATAATAGAAAGAGACGTAGGAACAGAATCTCACCTTCGGGCGAGGCAGTCCACCACAGACAGCAGTTGTAGCCATGATTGCAGACTCCCATCATATGCGTGATCCTTGAGCGCTGTTCGTAGGCTTACGGAGGTATACGGACTTGCTCTGTCTCGTGCTCGCTGCTTTCAGCAGTTGCATTATTTTTGCGCGCGCTGTTTTGGGTTCCTTCGATTTTTTCCCCCTGTGAAAAAACGGTCGCGTTTTGACAACTTTTTGCAGCAATTGAACGATTCCCAACCATGGCTTGCACCAGTGGTACGAATGCCTAGACACATACACCAAATGCGAACCAGATGGTGATCAACTCGATGATCTACAGAATTTTTTTTAAATGTTCTAAATGTTAAGTTTATTAAGCCGAAGCACGAAAAAATGGGTAGCGTAGAAAGGTATAATGTGAGTCTCCCGAAGAGAAAATAATACAAGGTGATTATCAATTAGGTATCAATACTGAAAGAATGTGTAGCAAGAAAGGCAAAATAGATAACGGAGATACAAAGCTTGGGCGTTTATCAAAACTCGAGTGTACCAGCACTATCAAATAATTGTAATAATATTCGAAAGTCACTAGAAGAAGTAAGCGAGTGGGATGATAGCCAAAGCAAGTAAACCGGCCTTGTTTGAACCAGCCATACCGGAACTGATGGTGATGACACCGGAGCTCTTTGGAGCAACGGTACCGGTGGAAGAACCGGTTGGGACACCAGAGGTGATGGTGATGATGGTGGTGGAGTATGGAGCAGCAGTGGTTGGGGTAACAACAACTGGGGTTCCGGTGACGGTGGTGGTGTATGGAGCAGCGGTGGTTGGGGTAACAACAACAGCGGTTCCAGAAACAGTGGAGGTGTATGGAGCAACGGTACCTGGGGTGACGGTGACGACAGCGGAGGTAGTGACGGTGGTGGTGTATGGGGCAGCGGTGGTTGGGGTAACAACGGTGACAACGGCGGAAGAAGAACCAGAGACAGCTGGGACGGTCTCAGTGGTCAATGGGCAGTAAGTGGTGTAAGTGGTAACAACACCGCTGACAGTGGTGGTGACTGGACCAAGGGTGGCTGGAACAGTGGTTTCGTGGCACTTGTTGTCAGAGCATGAGGTGATGGTGATGATCTTGGTGGAAGATGAGGTCACGGTGGCGACAGATGGAGCTTCAGTGGTGGCAGCAGAAGAGACGGCAGCGGAGGTGGTGGCAGCAGAAGAAGCGGCGGCGGAGGTGGTGGCAGCAGAAGAGGCAGCAGAAGAAGCTGGGGCAGTGGAGACAGTGGCACCAGTGGAGACAACAGCGGAAGAAATGGCAGAAGAGGCAACGGCATCACCAACGGAAAGTTGGACAGTGCTACCGGCACCGGTAGAAACTTCTTCACCAGCAAGGGCTTCCAAGCTGGCAATGAAGTCGGATTCTTCATCTCTCTTGACTGGGATTTGAGCACCTAACAATCTCTTTCTGATTCCAGAAGTAGAGTTGGCAGCTGGGGTCTTGTCAACGTGGACTCTGTAAAGTGGGATGGCAGCAGCGTTGTAAAGAGACTTGGCAGGGATGCTGATGATTCTACCGGCGTTCTTAATGTCGGTGAAGTACTTACCTGGGGCAAGAGCGTAGTAGAAGGTAACATCGTAATCTTCAAGACTGCTGAATTCGAAAACAGTCAGCAAGGCCGATGGGATGACGAATGGACAAGAACCAGTGTCCAAGTCGACAGTGGAAACGGCAACACCGTTAACAAAACAGCTGACATCCTTGGCAGCAGCGAGGGAAATGAGTGCAGAAGTTGCGATAGCGAGCGAAGAAGTAAAGGAAACCATTTTGATATTTTCTGATAGTCTTTTAGATAAAGAATCTGAATCACAGTTGGCAGATATTCTCCCCCGTTTATATACTTTTCAATGGCAGATACCATCCACTTGCGATAATTTCGTGAATTGCAAAATTTGAAGGAACGCAGAGAAATTGAAGGAACAATAGTGTACGCAACATACGCAAAGACGAATCCGGAAGGGCAACAAAGCTGGCATGGTCGGAACTCGTCAAGATATGCCGGTGCCAAATGCACTAGCTGCAAAGTCTCGAATATTTTTTCGAGGGTTTGAGAACGTGGATACAGATGAGGTCTTGGGCTCGAATGGATGGTGCTGAGGAGGGGGACTTGTGGTTATTCTGAAATAGAGCGATACACAAGGGCTGGTTCTGTTCACTTCCAGGATAGCCAAGTGGGATCAGAGACATTTCTCGAGAATGGCCACACTTTGCTGGAATCGGTGTCGTTCAGGCATGGGCCTGTAGATTCTGTGAACTGGCCGCAAAACACCACCACGAGCTCGCATTCAGCTGATTCGCCACAGCTTTGTCGAATTCCTTCCCAAATTCCGATCCCAACTATTGAGAGAGCAATGAGTAAGCTTTCGAGTAGCCGGTGGACGCAACACCACAACCACCCATTCCATTCCCTTTCTTTTGTCCTCCATTTTACGAATGTTTACTCTGCCACTCCTAGGGAGCTCCTTCACATGGCACACATTTACGACCACAGCTACAGCGAAGATTTGGTTGGTGGGCCCAAAAAAGCCGTGGTTATTTTGCGCGAGACGGTTGGAAAATACCGTGCTAATTTCACGCGCACTTGAAGCGCTGTGCATAATCTTTGAAATGTTAATTACATAGAGAAGAAAAGGAGGTGGTTGGGCAGCTATATTTAGGGTATAAGGTTTAAAGTACCGTGTAGAAGGTAGTCGAGGATGATTCGGCGATGGGCGACAAGAACAACGCGCCTACTATCCCAAGCCTCGATCCCTAGCGACCTTTTCAGGTTAGGGTGTTTCTTGTAGCTCGTAGCTTGTGCCATGCCACTTTTCTCCCCCCAAACCCTTCGGAGGGTGCTGGCTCCCCTATTCAGCCGTGAAGCGCCAGGTTGAATGATTTTTTCTGGTATATCCGTCCCAAAAAGCTTCTCCCTTTGTGCGCTCATGCACGTACAAACGTCATAAACTAAAGGCTTTGTTTACCTTCCATCACTCGAAGGGTACTCGTACCCTCGGAATTTTAAAAAGGTTGCGTTTACACGAGCAGCGTTACGGGACGATCCAATTTAGGGTGTTCTGGACCCAGGCCCTAACTGCCAAAAGACCAGAAGTCAAGTGCTGTCGCCAAATTGGACCCTACTAACCACCACCTACACCACCTGGGTTCTCGTTTTTGTTACGAGGACAATGGGCAGAGAGGAATGTGAGCTTTGGCTGCGAATAAAGTTTCGCGTTTGGCTTGAAGCAATTAAAAGTGATCCAAGGCATTTTGGTGATGGCCAAGCAGAGCCCCTATGTCGATTTGATTTGGCAAGGGCCATGATCCATAGATCAGGCCTGGTTCCGTTTCATTGGGCTTTCCTACGGATTGCCTACGCAATTCAGCAGTTTTCATGCACCCGTTGGAAAGTGCTCTGACGTTTTGTACCTTCGTGGTACCACGAGAGGTGTGGTCAATTTACTCGTGGCTGCGGAATTTGGATCTCGAGGGTAAACCGCTCGGAGCTGCTTTGTGGCTGAGGTAGGATGGAAGTGTGTTGCTGAGCTGTGCAACTTTCAATTGGCTTGCCCGGTTGTAGTGGACACCTTTGTGTTTTTCGAACAACGTAAGCACCCCCGTTCTATGATCCAACACACCACTTTGACCGTCCACATGGTAGCAGCGTCGTTTGTGAGATGCAGTCGACCTTGATCTACCGTCTACCAAACGCTTTGTGAAATCCTTGCAACGCATGGACTCGCAAAGTTTGTGAAATTTGCAACTTCAAATTGCACTCCAGATGCTTCTCCAACGCTTCAAGTGCAATCGACAAGTGGAAACGCCTCTTGCGGTTGGGTTTGTAGTTGGGGAGAACCCACATACGAGTTCTTTATTACATACTCATGTTGGTACCTCGAATGATAAATACGATGCACCATACATGACAATATGGAGGCAGCCTAGCTACAATTCTCTGGGCCACAATTAAGGTTAGGCTAGCACAACAAAGCGTCCCCCTTTCCAAAATCGCAGCCTCAGGTAAACATAGAATACGAATGAAAGAGAGTATGGGCGTAACGAACAATGTACGAAAGTCTAATCGAAGACCTCGCGGTGACATAAGAGTGAAAAACGACACGAAATCAACACACCAAGACAAACACGAAGAGGCGAGAATGCGACTAGACAGAGCCTGGCAGCAGAGATATCATAACAAATCCCCAAAGGCGAGGCCCAGAGGAATGAGTCAAGAATTCCATTTCATCGGCGTAGATATGAAATAGTCGACTCTTGGATCTGCACCTCCAATCTGCATTACCGAATAAGCA
Source organism: [Candida] mesenterica (assembly GCA_030559045.1). Classification (NCBI taxonomy): domain Eukaryota; kingdom Fungi; phylum Ascomycota; class Pichiomycetes; order Serinales; family Debaryomycetaceae; species [Candida] mesenterica. The sequence continues at coordinate 730,727 of JAKTQV010000006.1, read as the reverse complement.
CGAATCCAAACAGACAACGGTGTTGCTGAAATCGAGTTGCTCGCAGATTCTTGGTTCTGTCGCAACTGTTACCGTACCACATTTATCTGATCCCCGGTGCACGTTAGCAAGGGACTGCGATTGTGGCAAGTGGCCGGATATTGCGAAAATCGCTGCTCTGGCCATTCTGGCCGTTCTGGCCTATACCGCATATAACAGCTCCTTGTTGCTGGTTAGAAAAAACTGTCAATGATCCTTGGACGCAGCAGGTTGGGCTAATGGTTGGAGTGATTCGATGAGTTGGTGTAGCCCTGTGTATACGTTGCTGGCCAGAGGCCAGAATCAGCCATAATTGGCGGAGAGTCACAATTTGCCCGAGTCCTTGAGGCTTAGAGGCCTCACCTACAAGAGATAACCAGAGAAATAGCCCTGGGGCTGTTAAAGGCCAAGGTATTCAGACCAGGGTAATTGACCAAAGCATCTTGTCTGGGTATTTTCACCAATAGGAAAAGGTCTTGGTTGGGCGTTGCCCCATGACAGATACCACCCCCCGAGACAAAATGGTAGCCCTGATCAAGTCAAGTCAACTCGAGAATGAACATTCCGTACGGATAGGAGTTAGTGCACAGACAGCCGGACGGTGAGTGTTTGGTGTTGCAGTGAGCAACTAGCGACTGCCAGACTCCAATGTGCTCATCGGAGTTGCGAAAAACGACTCACTGCTCGTGCAATGACCATCCTCCCTACTACCACGAGCATCATCAGCTCCAGCTTCTCGACGACGGGCTCGACAACAAGCCAATGGTAGCACCGAGTTCTCGAAAGCATGGGTATCCTAACTTCTCCTGGACGGACTTGCCAGAACATGAATCCGCAGTTACCAATGACATAGCTCCACGCGTCTCATAACCCGATTCCGTTGATTCACTTCTGCACACGCGCTCGGCCAGCAAAAATGAGCTGAGATTCGAGGGTAGTCTCGATGGGATGCAAAATTTCTTCCTCCGGACTGGTTCTGGCTGTTTTCTGGATCCTTTCGGACGTAGCAATGATTATTATTACTCGATGGACAAAACGAGTTGCGGTGGTGGTCGCACCACGGACAGCGTGGGTTCACGGGCACCTTGCTTGTGGATTTGGTTGCTGTTGAAGCGGTGCAATTCTGATGTAGTCACATATGCCCACAATTGCATTATCTATGTAGGTACTGAACTAGGAGATCACAGCACCGATTTGAAATTTGGACTGCTTGGATCTAGCTTCGAAGTGTGGTCCTCTCTACCTCTCCCAACAAACATCTCCGATCTTGAAAATACATCACACCCGCGGCGCAGCTCTCGTAAGCTCATGAAATACCACCAAAAGCATGATTGTGCAAACATTGCAAATCTAGCAAGGATTGCAAAAATATTCCCACCTGAACTGCACCCTGGGAATGGATTGCAAAGACAACTATGCCAGGGTGATTCAAGGGTTGTGGCCAAGGGTGAACTCTTGAAATTGGCAGTGTGGATAGCTGCAATTCTGAAGCCAAACAGCCCATGTGCGGATGCGCTTCTTTCGACTCCGTCTCTTAAAACGTAAGAGTGACAAATAACCTCGACTACGTAATCTGCACTTGTATTCACCGCTTTATGATGCTAGGCATTTCCATGACACACTTCGACACTTGCGGGAGACCCGTGAGCACGGTCGTAGCCAATTTCGTATAATGCAACCGTTGGGATCAAGGCGCACCGGAATCGTTCTGAAATTCGCCAGAGGGCGTTTGGCTACAGCAAACGGCCCGTCTGCTTCGAGGTTGCAATTTACCGAAGGAATTGCACCCGGTTGACTGGGGCGTACTTCGAGACCCTACAGGCTACGTCCTCGAGAGCTGTGCGAATAAAGTGCTTGCATTGGTCGTAGACTCGTCCATTGCTTCTTGGCTCCTTCCTTGCTGCTCAGCAAGCGGCATATTGCGCATGTGTAGCGAGTTCGTTGATGCGATTTGCATGAGGCAGACTTCTCATTGATACCGAGCTATTTCATCTCAAAGAGTCAACCAGGGAGTCACCGTCGGAGGCCTGCTCAAAAGCAGTCACTTCCGACCTGTTCTCAAGCATTATCATGCGCTCTCACTAGTGTCCTCTGGTTGTTAACGAAAGCATCTGAAATTGCCACTTTGCAGGCCTACTACGTTCTATCGACTTGGAATTTTGCCACCACTGCTTATCCGTACTCTATTCCACATAGTGGTACCTTCCCTTTTAGAGCAGGGCCATGCACCAGATTATCATGACCCAGATGTCCCAGGGGGGATCGGCCTACCACTTCTTGTGGCCAATGAATTTTGATCCCCCACCAACATTCTGTCTGCAAATTTCACGTTTTGGGCCCTAGAAAACTTGCGGATGCCACGGCCCATACAAGTCCTACAATAGCTGCCTAAATAAACAGACAACACAAGAACCTACAGAGTGAGAATAAAGTGAGAACAAAGTCGGAAGGCTGCATTCACAGAACAAGGGCTTAGGTACGTAAATTAAGGGGCTAGGTTCGTGGAGCAAAGACAATTGTACATAGTCACGTGAGCCCTCGGTATCCGAACTCAAAAGTTACAAACTCAATAACCAACCCATCCTCGTCGCATAGAGCCCTAGCTTATCGTTCCACCCCCTTCATTGATTTAGCACTCGCTATCATGTACGGTCCAAAAGTAGTGGAATATGATCTATTCGAGTTGCCTTTTTTAAAGCCTATTTGCTAGGGATCATACGGCCATCGAGAAAAATATGGTTCCGGCCATTTAATTGTTGCGGACATTTTTGCTCTTTTGCATTTTGCTCATTTGCAACTACATGATATTTTTAGTTCTGGTAATTAATCACCACGTTCCAAGTCTCTTATCTATGATGAACTATACTTGCTCCGTGGCTCCTTCGTGGTGGGGGGGGTTCTTCAATTATGCTCGTATGCTAATTCTGCTTCTCTAGCAGCAACCTCCAAGAAAGAAAGAAAGAAAAAAAGACTAGAAATCCAGGGCCACAGCATGCAATCCTTTAACCTATGGATCAAAATCAGCCAACTTCTTCTCTTCCTCGGCAGCAGCATCAATCATGTATTCATCCACATCAGTCCAATCGACAGAAATCTTTCTCAGGTTAGACATATCGGTGTTCTTCAAGAACATCACCCTCTCTCTATGCCAACTGTCTTGAACGTCGTTGAATGCCTTGTCCCAAACACGGTCATAAACCTTTTTTATTTTCGCTTCTTCCTTCTGCTTCACTTCTTCTAATGCCATCCATTCCATGTGCTTCAAATCGTCCGAGGATGGTTCGTAAATATGCCAAATAACATAATGTGGTAACCCAATTACTGAATAACCCATCACCTTCGATAGCTTTCCGAATGCTTCTGTTTCAGCATGCTTTTCAAATGAAAAGGCAGGGAAATGTGAACCTGTGCGGAATACCCTGGCCTTGGTCAAGATCGAAACACCTCCAATTCCATCCAATTCCATCTCAACCTCGGGATCTCCATATGGATCGCGCAAGTACGCTAAATGTGGTCTCCATGTCTGGTATTCCACATATCCTTCTACAATACACGCATCGTCGTCCAAGGAATCAGCTAGCTGTAAACCACCGTCGGATTCTTGCCAGGAATTTAAATCGTATGGCTGCTGATTTCCGAGCCAGTCTGGCAACGGTCTCCATACGTTGGGTACTATCACATCCTTATCATGGTGCATCAAATCCTCCAAAATAGTTGGTGGGACTGTTTCAACGTCTGCATCTCTCCAGTAGACAAAGGAGTGGTATGGTTTTATGGCCACGGACCACAACCAGTTTCTTGCCCTCGCCATTAATTTTCTACGAGGACCTTGAGCTGCAAAACCGTGTCTATCGGAGAAACCCTGACCAATGACTTGGCCGAAATCCTTTTCGAAGATTTCGATTTCTCCAAATCTCATCTTGTGATTAGGATCGCTTTGGATTTCATTCAAATGCCTCTTTAAGGCACCCATGGTGTCGTCCAGAGAATCCGATACCAAGAAAGCCAAGTCGATCAAGTTGTGTGGATATGTCAAGTTCTTCATATGTCCGAAGAACATTGGTAAATGTGCAGCAGCATCTCTCAACGGAACACAGAACAAGACTCTTTCGTCATACTGCCAACCATTTGGAGATCCGATGTAGTGTTCTAAATCAAAGAACTGTACTGTAGACAAACTGCTGAAATCTGGGGTGTATGGCTGGCCCAGGAAGTCGCTCAAGAACACACGCACTAGTGATAGCACCACAATAAAGGCACCAAACGCAGCTATGAGTCTTCCCCAGACGGTCTGTAAGATATTATTTCCATTATTCAAAGATTGGATGGATCTGGTGACGGAAGCGAAGGTACTATTGAGGCCCGTGAACTTAAAGTCATTATGAGGTTTCTTGCGGTCGTCCTCTGTGACTTTTTCCTCGTAGTCGTAAGGTGTCATTTGGACAGAGTGAGCCATAATTATGATTCAGCAAATTTGGGTTTGTTGGATGTTGTGCCTATTTACCTTGTTTATTAGCTTGCTGGATGAGCTTGCTGGCTGCTTTCTGGCTTTTGTTGACTTTTCGGATCAATCTTTTTGCAAATTTTTCTACGCACTTTCTTGTGCCTCTCAGTTATCGAACGAGATACTTCAACTTGATCTGTTCACTGGGTAGTCACCTTGTACTTTGTTGACCAGTCTGCTTGATAGACGTGTTAAATTTTTTCTTGTTCTCAACATGAAATCGTAGGAGATGATTTCGCGCAGTTGTTGAATTTCGCCCAAAACACGCGGTGCTAGAATCGAAGGAGCTCTCCAAATAAGGTCCAGTGCACAGCTCACAAGCACCTTAAACCGCACCTGCCTGGATTTGGGTTTCAGCTGGAGGACTTGGTGTGGGTCTCGTTGTTAAGAATTCGCCATTCTCGAGAAGAGTCCGTAAATGTATGTTTTTGACTACGCTACGTCCGCTAGCTGGAGAGCAGACGTTTGATCTGAGCTACAAGTGCATGCAACTGTTGCTAGCCTTGGCAGCCGAGCTGCGATTGTGGCGTACTGTTCAGTGCAAGACAACTCTCCAGACCACTGGAATAGGGGTTAGAATGTTTGTGTACGGCTAGACGAGAGAAGGTGACAGAATCATAATCCAAGCTGCGAGATAACAACCAATTAACGACGAAACACGAGTAAAGTGAGAGTTTTCGAGTGGCTTCAACACGTTCACGCTTGCTGCCGAACGGTTGGAAAGCACGACAATTAACCTTTCTCTGCCAATGAGACAATTGCTGTCGTAGTTGTATTTTGATCTTATTTCAGAAGCTAAATTCTGTAGCTCTCCCACATTGGCCACGTTGCGTTAGGATTCAGAAACCCATTTCATTCTGGAATGTCTATTCGTAAAATAACGTCAACTTCAGTCTACCGTCAAATAGTGATCTTTTGGGGACCTCCAAAGCTCTCATGTCTAACAGATGTTACGAGATCCTATTGGTAAATACTCGTCAGCTAAGCCAGAAGGTGCTTTGCAGGTTGGTATTTATTACTGGCAACATTAAAGAGAATTAGCCGAATACACTGCAGATCAATACTTTAATCCGAATTCAAATGGACACTTTCGTAATTTCTATAGTTTAATCGTAAAATAGTGAAAAATTTCACTAAATTTTAGAAATTATTTGAAGGAAAGTTCAAGAAAAGCACAATTATTAGCTGGTGCCTTGGGATGGGTATGCTGGATAACTCAAGAAATGTCTCGTTATACGATCGAACTACATGTGAATCGTATCCAGTTGGCACGTCTTCCGCTGAACAGTTCGCATCGATCCACTAGAAGACGATTGATTAGTCATGAGCCAACCACGTGATTATTGGGCCACGCTGCGCTCTTGTGACTGAAGTAGAAGCAGGTACAGCAAAATAAATAAGAACAAATCAAGGCTTGTTGTATTGTTAAGTGCAGTCGTCTGAAGCAGTACTTCTTTGAAAGCCAGTTCTCCGAGGGTGAAGCTAAATTCACCCATAAAAACCTTACACCTATATAAATAAGCATTCGTAACGCACTCCCTTGCCTCTTTCTCGTCCGAGGAAAATCACATTACAGAAACAACAGAAGTACCGTTCTGGAAACGCGTTCGGAAAACACGATTTGCATTTGTGAACATGCCCTCCTTCAAAGAAACAACAATAAACTGCGAGCCCTTGAAACGCGTCTTGATCAAGTGCCCGATATTCTGCGTGTGCGATAAATCTAGCGCCGCATCCACCTCGTCTAGGATGTACATCGGCGCAGGCTTGAACTGAAGAAGTGCCATAATAAGCGAAAGTGCAATCAACGACCTCTGACCTCCACTTAACTCGACCAAACTTTCTTTCCACACTTCTCCTAATTTCACTTTCACTTCTAGACCTTTTGTCACGTCCATCACATCAACACTGACTAGTTTGGCAAAAGATCCCGGCAATAAGTCTGCAAAAATGGCCCCAAAATCAACCGAAACCTTTTGGTACGTAGTGTTTAAGGTATCTCTCTTGTACCCGTTCAACTTATCGATGGTATTGACAATCTTACTCTTGTCCTTTTCGATTGTCTTCACCATGTGCTTCAAAGACGCTTCCTTCTTCTCGACGTTATCGATCATGTTCATGATATTGACGTTCACTTTACGCTTCATGCTTTGAAATTTCTCCTCAAGAACTCCCAACTGCGCATTGCATTCCTCCAAGTTTATGTTTGGATACCTCTGGATCAAATTGTCCAAGATGTTGGAATCAGTGACCCAGTCATGATCGTGAATAATCTGGTCCAAGTTCTTTTTCAAGTTATGTGTTATACCCTCAGACTTTTCGAGCTCGTGCGAGAGCTTTTGTATGGTCAATTTCGAATCGTTAATCACAGAACTTTTCACTTGTATGATTTGTATCAACTCGTTGATTTCATCATCTAGACTGAGCAAATTCGCACGCTCCTCATCCAATTCGGCCTTGATTATATGCAATTGTGTTGACAGACTTTCAACATGTTGCATTGCCTTTGTCAACTCTGTGGTCAACTCTTCAATTGTACTACTGCATGTCTCAACCAGGTCTTGCATGTTTTTCAACTCAGACTTCTGTTGTTCACTTTCGATTTGAATTGCTTGAAACTTGTCCGCTTGAGTTTCCAAGTCACGCTGCTTCTGCTGGATTATTTTCTTCATCTTGCCAATATCGCGCTTCATGTCATTCAACTTAGAACCTTTATCATTCTGGAACTCGTCAATATCCTTTGTGACTTGTTTAACCTCATCTTCGTATCGTAAACAGTTTTCTTCCTCTAATTGAATTCTTCTGGTCAAGTCTGCTATTTCATGCTCATTAGATTCGTTATTTTTCAAAATCAATGACGATGGGTTGTTTGCCAACTTCTTCTCAAGTAACGAAAGCTCATACTTTTTCAAATCAATCTCATTCAGAATCGCCTTAGTATCATTCACCAACAGTTCTACACGATTAAGCTCCTGCTTAACTGTGCTCAATTCTTGGTTCACTGTCTTAAGGTTATCAGATATTTTGTTGAAGTGTTGGATTTTAAGCAAGATTGAGGAGTTGTTCTTTCGGGATCCACCAGAAACATTCCCCTCAGGGTCATAGATATCGCCCTCCAAGGTAATAGATCTCGATCTGATCTTCGGGTCAAAAGTTATTGTTTTTGCTGTGTATGGGTCATTACAAACAAAAGTCGTCCCGAATATGTACTCCATGGCTTTGATCAACTCATTTTCGAAGTTGATCAAATTGAGGGCTAGCTCAACCTTTTCAGGTGCTAGTTTCTTGGCGTATTGGACAACTTGTGGATCTATTGAACGGGCGCTTATCTTATCCAAGGGGATCATTGTAACTCTTCTTTTCAATTTACCACGTTCCAATAGCTGAGAGGCTGCCTCCGAGTTGTCCACCACCACATTGTATAACCTATTACCAGCGCAAATCTGTAGTGCCAAAGCTTGATCATTCAGGGATTCAGGCAAGTTAAAAAGTTGAGCAACGATACCACGGACCTGAGAGTCATCGAAATTGGCATGAGGTCTCGCATAGTCAAACCCGATGTTCCCTATTTCGCGTTCCATATAGTTCAAATCTTGACGTAGCTTGTTTGACTGGCCAAGTAATGTGGACTCTCTCGACCTAAGTTCATTGATGATGCTTGGGTCAAACCCTAGCTTAGAGTTCAATTCAAACTCTTTGTTGTGTATTTCTGTCTTGTATTGCAGGACACTGGTTAATAGCACGTCATTTTCTGACTTTGCATGCGCTAACTTCTTTTGGTCCTGTTTGATTTGATTCAGCAAGTGGTTGATTTTCAACTTAGATGTTTGAATGAACGTTTGGGATGAGTTTAGCTTCTCCTTTACTTCATTAAGTTGAGATGTATATCCAGTATTAATACTACCAGTCGCTGACACACCAGTGGATAAAGTTGATATCAATTCTTCACGCTTATTGAAGTCTTCCTTAAGGTTGGATAATTCCTGATTGGACAAGTTGAATTCAGATTCAAAGTTATCATAAACGTTTTGATTTTTCAGTAATATCACGCTAATCTCTTCGATTTGCACTTGTAAGTTTGCTTTCTTTTGTTTCTCTTCCCTCAAGTTATCCTCAATGATGTCTTTAGAAGTGCTCAACCTGGTGATCTCATCTGTAAGCTTTTGCTCAGACAATTCTAATTCCTTTAATTTTCCTTCATTATCCAATTCAGATTCCCTTTGCTTTTTGACTAAATTCAAATCATCGTTCAAATTCCCGATTTCAATATTCAACTTTTCAATTTTAAAGTTCAATTCTGCTAACTGAGTCTCGTGTTGACTCAAAAAGTTGGAGTGGTTAGTGAAGCTTTTAGACAACTTTAAATAATCATGAGCCGCAACTATTCTGGAAAGCTTTTCCAAATCTATTTGAGTTTGCTGATATTCAAGAAAGTTGCGCTTCTCATTTCTTAATTTCTCTAGTTTTGGCTCTATTTCCTCCTTTAACAAATCTCTTATTTCTGTTAATTTGGCTTCTTTCTTGGCCATTGTTTTCTGTGCCTTGTCTTTACGTTCTTCAAACGTACGGGTTCCCGCAGCTTCCTCTATCAATGATAAAATCTCAAGTGGCTTCATATTCAAAACCTTCGTGATCTTTCCTTGCATGATCAAAAAATTAGGATTGTTGATGTTTAGCTGAACAGATTGAAACAAGTTCAATACAGTCTGTTGCTGTGCCTTATGACCATTTATCAAATATTTGGAAGATCCCCCCAAGATGATCTGCCTGGTGACACTAATCGTAGCACAGTTTTCGAAACCAATTGGCGATTTCGCTATTTCGTTGTTATTAAAAACTATGGTCACACTGGCTTTGGTAACACCAGCTTGGCCTCTTTTGTAGATCAAATCCTGTAGATTCGATGCTCTCACTGTGCTCATTGATGCTATACCAAGCACGAAGCAAATGGCATCTAAAATGTTGGATTTTCCAGATCCGTTCAACCCAGTAATGGCGTTGAACTGGCTGTCCCACCCGGATATAACCGTCCGCGTGGCATACGATTTGAAGCCATCTATGATCAATTCGTCAACCTTCATTGGTGGCGTTATTGATGTTGTTTTCTATTTTGTATGTATTTTTTTTGCGTGTTTTGGGGAAGGGACGCGTTATCCTACGAAATATGGAGATGGGTAATCTGCCTTTGACTCTTAACTTGTGACTATGAGACATCAATTGCAGACTCCCGAATAACTTCAAAACGATACTTGATCTTGAAATATCCCAAACACGATCCGAAAAGCAAATCTTTAGGACGTCTTGAAATCTGGCCGTCGTAGGATGTGCTATTATTGAATGACATTTCACCAATTCGATATTATAAAGGCACGTGATCTAGTTATGCACTACATCAAAAATACTTTGCAACATTTTGCACCAGAAACGAAGCTAAGCACTAAGTAAATGATCTCGGCAAGGCTACGTTCACCGTGTGTGAAGAGCGTACGATTCAAGTCGACAAAGTGGAAGGACCCACTCGATTCACTTAAAGATCTCAGATCAAAAAAGTATGCTGAGAAGCTGAAAAGTACAGCGAAAGATGGAGATGAGGTCAAATCAGCTACTGAAAAGTTGAATGAAGTAAGGAGGATATTGGCTAGTTCGAAGCGAAAGATACAGCCTGAGTTTCATTTTGATCCCTCGAATACCAAACTCGACTTGACGTTGAGTAACACAGTGTTATTCTCGCAGATTAAGTCAGAAGCGAAGAGTAGAACGAAGAAACGGTTTACTACGGCTTCCTCAAAGTGGGAAGAGGAACTAGAGAATCTGGCAGCATCTAAGGGAAAGAGTCGAAGGCAGATACAGCAAGAAATTCTTTCTAGAATCAGGGAAGCAGCCTTGTCTCCGGATACAGTCAATGAATCAGTAAGTGTGGGTGACTTAGTAACCTTAAGTGACGACAATTTGACTTTCTACCTTGTGGTAAAGTTACCACAGTCTCTAGGAACGCAGTCGTATACGTTTGTCAACGATGAAGGAGAAATCACTTTTGGTGGGCGGTCGTCAATACGGCTCAGGTTCCCACTGGTGGTCCCTGAGGAATACCACAGCATACTTGGCAGTTTGGTGCAAAGAGAGACTAAATACGTGGATATCGCTCCAATCGGAGTATCAGACGACAAGTTCTCTAGATCATCCGAGTCTTTACCTGCAAAATTAAAGAAAAAGTCAAAGCCAAGCAGTGAGTCAATAGAGATCTGTGAAGAAGATGGACAAGTTGGGGGCGACTTTCTTGTGGCCCAGGCGACCTCTCAATTCTTAACAAATAGTAACGTGAACACGTACCAGGTTCCTGTCGCTGCAAGAGACTTTTTTGGGACTGCGTTAAGGGATCTTTCCATTAAGGCAAATGATGAATTATTCGGCATAAATCAACGTTTGCAATGGCTACACCAGATTTTACAATATGATGCAAAAGGAGATGTTCTAGATTCCCCAAGAACAATCTCAGTATTCGAGCTCTTGCATCTTTCGTTCAAGTATGATTTATACTTCCCTGAGAATCCCAGCTCTACAAACACTAAACCGCTAAGCCAGGTCTTTTCTGCTTATCAACGTCCACTTGATTATGAGACCCAGAAATTCCACGCTTCGAAGGTATTGGCATTCGTGACTATTCTTAGAAAGCATCTGAGATTGTACAATATAGACAAACATAGTGCAAGTTTCAGCCCAACGAGTGTTACCATTATTCCTCGTCAAAATCTCCAATCTGTTACTTCTTCTGTTGAGTATTTGAAGAAGACAGAAAACATGAAAAAGTTTGTCAAGTATTACCTTGCTCTAACTAGTGGCAAAGAGGTGACATTCCCACCAAAATACTACAATGAAGTAATTGCAATGCTAAAGGATTACGTGATTGGGAATTTCTCGAACGATTTTGCTACTGAAACTTGTCTTGCTTCGATAGTGCGACTAGTAGATGATGCGAGACATAACACAGGTGGAATTGAGTATTCTTACGAATACCTGAGAGCAAGAGCTTACCAATTACTCAATGATCTCGAGCTTTCAAAGAGATCATCGACGGTGTTGCAAAATCCAGTTTACTGGTCGAGAGCTTTGAAATTGCCAACTGCGAACGTAAGCATCGCCTCAGAATTGAGCAAAGAATACTTCGATTATGTGAACAAATTTGGAGCAAACTTGACTGAATCTACTAACGAGGGTCCAAAGCAAGAGGAGCTCGAAGATCTGAATCTAGATCTTTTGTTAACAGACAAAGCTACAGGATTTCAAGGCTCAGGAATCGATGACTTTTTCATCGAAGACCGCCTCCAAGGAATAAGAAAGGATTTCGGTAATGTCCCAGTATACTGTATTGACTCCCCAGATGCCCATGAAGTTGATGATGGTGTTTCGATCCACGAGCTCGAAAATCACTATGTCATATCCACACACGTAGCAAACCCATCGTCATATATCAAACCTGATTCGCGTTTGAAAGAAATCGCCTTCGCGAAGGGAAGAACTACGTACTTACCGGAACAAGCGTCGTTGATGTTGCCCGAGCACATGTCAAAGATTGCCGGCTTGGGTATAGATGGGAAGCCAACCAGGTCATTTGTGGTTCAATACACTATAGAGAAGAAGATACTAGATGACTACTTGCATGGCACTGTGGTTTCAGCGGAGACGCTACTGACTATCTATAAACAGGCTACTAGTACAATTTCTGTGCAATCAGCCATGGTGCACAATTTCCCACTGAATTTCACGTATGAAAAGGTGAACGAGGTGCTAGGCGATGAGACTAAATTGAACTCATTTTTGAAGTCAGGATCGAGTGGTGATGTCCATTTTGACAACTTATACAAGATGTACAAAGTGGCCACACTTTTCAACAAGTACCGGTTGGAAGTTGGAAAGGGAATGCAGTTTAATGTTCCTCGCGGAATAGTAAAGGTGACGGAACTGGAAGGAGGTGCTACTTCGAAGTTTACCAAATTAAAGAATGGATATCAGATAACGCCAGCAAACTCACGAAATTCCATCAGTATCTCCAATACTGGCTCTCAGGGTGCAGACTCTCTCTCACAATTACTTGTTTCGGAGCTCATGATTTTTGCCAACCACTCATGCGCAACATTTGCCCGAAACAACAGAATCAAGGTGATTTATAGAACTCAGGATATGAAGTTGCACCCAAGTGTCAAGGAAGAGATTGGAAAGATGATTGAAGGCAAAATGACCGAGGAGGAATTAAGTAAGATGTTTTCTGTCTTAACTAGTGCCAAGTCACAAGTTCTTCCTAAGAAGCACCAATCAATCGGACTTGATACCTACACCAATGTAACGTCGCCATTGAGACGTTACACGGACATATTGAACCACTGGAAGTTTGAAGATTTCTTGTTGGAGCAAGCTGGATACAGCAGCGAGCAGTCCATACCAGATTATCAATTGCAGTACATCAGCGATCATTTGCAGAGTATGGAAACGGTGAATACCTGGGCACAGAGATTTTCCACAAAGTTCTGGGAAGGTATCTTTTTGAGAGAATATACCGAATTGATGCAAGAGGGCAAGATACCACAGGAGGAAAAGATTAATTTCAGATTATTGATCAAGTCGAACCCTAAGTACGGCAATTTTGTTAGTGTGGACATGCTTGGGTTTAATAACTTGAGATGCAAACTAGAAATTGGCGAAGCATTGAAGGAAATGTTCACCAATAATGCTATTAAAGTTGGGAGTATATTGGAAGGAGATATGCTCAAGATATCAAAGGTTGATTTCGTAGAGGACGAAGTGATGTTTGAGTATAAATAGTATTGTAAATATGTATTTTAAAATGTATAAAGCTAACATTCGGGTGTAAAATCTCGAATAAACACTAATATTTGTACTTATGTAAATCAATAGCGGTGGTAGAATTTTGCCATGCTCTAATATCGCATAAAGAATGGCCGTTGTCGAGCTGACTATGCCCACTTCCCCAACAACGCCATAGCAAAGGCTCCAAAAGATAAAAAGAAGAATGCAACGAGCATCTTTTTGATCCCCAGTGAGTCGCTAGTACCCTTGAGATCAGGCGAATGCATGAAATCGTAGGCCATGAGCTCCACAAGCGAATTGTATATTAATACTCCAGAGCAAGCAGCATCAAATACACCTGTTGTTATGAGAGCCCTACTAGAACCAGGAGCATAAGTCTTTCTCACACCAATTCCAATAGCAATTGCAATGGGAGTTGTAAGGGAATATGCCAAGGAGAGCACCCAAGGCACGTAGTACTTATCCTTTGGCCATGGAGTCATAGCAAAGCGTGTTCCCAAACCTAAGCCTTCAAATAATTGATGAAATGAGATAGCAGCGAATAGAGACCTGAACCCATCACCAGCAATGGCAAGAGAAAGGCCCACGAAGACCGAATGAAAGATAATACCAAACTCAAGCATGAATGAGTTGAGAATCTGCAGATACACCCCTTCACTATAGATCTCTGTATCTGGTTCCGTGGACAGGCTAGATTTTGATGAAGTCCCAGAAGGATCGCTGACTATAACCTGGTAGCTTTTGCTGTCTTGTAGTTCGTTTGCTAATGGAACCGATGACAGATCGATTTCCTGAATCTTGGCTTTCACTTTCTCCTCGATCATCCTATGGGCCAATACATCAAAGAAGAACATTGTGAACACACCCATCATACAGATACCCTCAGCCCAAGGATATTCTGCCCAGGTTCCTCCTAAACATTCGTCGGTAAGAGTCTCACTTGCCTCAGCTAACAAGTGAATGAATCCTGTTGCGACAATCACACCACTACCGAAGTACCTAGTGACAAAGAAGCACCATTTAGGGAGAGTGAAATATGAGGATCTGGAAGCGAATAGTGGTAAGAACGAGCCAATGGCAGAAACAGCGAATATAACAAACACTGCCGCTATTCTGGCTCCGATATCGTTGCCATTATCTTCAAAGCCTGGGTCGCAAGTTGCCATTCTGAATCGCCAGAATTTGCAGCCTAATTTAAAATATACATGAAAGTAGATTTTAAAAGGAAAATCTGTCGCATTAAGTACTGTTCCTCTAGGTAGATCAGTCCTATGTTATGAGGGTGGTTTTCTTACTAGAAAGTGCTACCCAGGTGTTTTGTTGTCTGAAATTTCTGGTTCGACCAGCAAGGTATGAAACGGGTAATGCTCACTGAGAGCCACCTGAGAGGTTATAATTATCAGAAAAGATTCAAAATGAGGCATCGGTGATTTTCAGAGGCGTGCTTGAGTAGGATGTTGTGAGTTCTGATGCGGTGCTTGTGATAGGAACTCTGCCTTAAAGCAACACGGCTGTTTGGAGTGTTTGAAAGACCACTGATCATTCAGAGACAATTTCGCCATAATCTGTACTCAAATTCGCTTAAGTAACAAACAGCTTCTGCGGATATCCATAACAATAACAGAATGTGTTCAAGTTTCGCAAGTAGCCTGCTTCCATGGTGTCTGTTCCAGCCATGCCAGCTTCATGCTATTCCACTTCTACTTCACGTGACTTTCGTTTTTCGAGTAAGCTTCCCAATTCAGAATGCCACTATCAGTTTCGAAAAACAACCCAATAACACAACACACACATTAGACCCTCACATTTCATCTCATGGAAACGGTGCCAAACTTCATATCTACAGTCGACCATCTTCCATGTGATATTATACGCTCGATATGGCTTATACAACTGTGCAATATTGTGGTCGATATCCAGAAAAAGCGACTCGATGAAATACTCCAATCAATACAAAATGGAGCATCGAAGGAAGAATACACCAAAGAAATAGTTAATATTCGACAAATCATCACAAGGCATTCCATGGAATCTATACTGGAGGCCCGTGCCTTAAAAAATCAGCTTGTTTCCCATCAATCATATTTGGATGACGAAGTATTGCAGTTGCGACTGATGAGCGAGTTGAAGAAAAGCGTAATAGACAGCGAAGAGCTGCTGAAGAAACTACGTCAGCAGTTGAAAGAGCATTATGAAGTACATCCATTGGTGTCTCAGCGAGAGGCCGTTAGGGACAAGGAAAAGGTTGTCAAGAATGGCAGTGGATTGAAGATAATCTTAAAAATTCCTAAGCAGAGGAAAGAACTGATTAACATAGAAGAGCTCAAAAATGAGGACAAAGAAACACCTGTATTGGCAAAAGAAGCACCGGTTTTGGTGAAAGAAGTAGTTCTACCTAAGAAACTGCACAAGAAGAAGGAGGTTCTAGTGGAACCAGCGGTTGAAAAAGTTGAAGAAAAAGAAGAGAAGCCAAAAGAAGAACTATACTGCTTTTGTAGGCAGCCTTCGTTTGGTGATATGATTGCTTGCGATAACAGGAATTGTCCGAATGAATGGTTTCATTATAAGTGTGTTAAAATGCTGAAAGCTACACCTCTAACTACTCGATGGTTCTGCTCTGATACGTGCAAAAATGAGTATAGTATTAAGCGAAAGAAAAAGAGGAGATGGTAAAATTCTAAAGGGAGATTTATATTCGCTAGCGAAGTACTTCTCGTTGTTGCGAAGGCTTGTCTTTATATGAATGGAGTACAAGATGTATATCGTCTAACATAGGTTTTCATAATGATACAACGGATCAGCAGCTACAGAGTTTATTTTTTTTATTTTGAGGAGGCTCTGAATTCAAGAGGCTCTGAATTCAAGTTAGGCGATTAAAGGATTGCTTGAAAACTCCAGTAATCACATATCTACGGACCTCTGGCTTCAAGTGTCCATGCCCATGGTAAGCATTGCCTAAATGTTGATAAAATTTACAGGAGAAAGAGCCTTAGCTGCCTCTAAATATATATGTATATCTCCATTGGAAAGCTTTACCTGACATTCCATTTGTATTCAAAGACTTGCAAGTAAGGACTGTTCTCTTTATTCATAGTCAGGCACTACAAGTAACTCGTTGATTTCGTCTCAAGTAATTAGAGGCCCAGGGAAGAATATACTTTGCAGGATACTAAATGCTTATTGTTTCAGTTACTACATTTCAAAGCCAAAGCCAAAATGCAGAAAGTTTTTCTGTCATCTTCGTTCTACAACCTAGTCCTCTGCTTGTGTATTCTATAATCAAACTGTAAGCAATTCTAACATCCCTGCAATCTCGTTCGCTTCCTTGCATTTTCTAACCTCCAAGTTAATTCTTTTGAGTAAGTTAGCAAACGACTCCTCCAAATCAACGCTCTTATCAAACAATGGTCCATACATCTCCAAAATAATTGCAAGAAAATCACAAACAATGTTTATTGATCTGACATCGTCCAAATTCTTTGTGAACCATTGCAATATTGGCAATAAAGAGATTTCGTCTCTTCCGTACAAAGAGACTCTGATCTTTCCGCGCTTCTTCAATTCTTGTAATACGGTCACCGTGAGTTCCTTCTGAACACCAGTATTAAATGCAGCATCTAAGGCTTCAGCCCAACGGAATCCATTCAAATGTCTTTCAAATGGTTTCAACTTTTTACTTTGAGGTGCTGAAGTCGAATTCACAATGCGGTGCTCTTCGTCGCCTGTGTAATCCTTCCCACGCATCATTCTCGCATAAGATTTCGATCTTTCCTGCTTCACGCCTTGTTGAACTTTTGGTTCTGTTTTTCTAGTACGAACTGAAATTAAACCGGATGTTAATCCAGTAACGAAATGTTTGTGGTTATTCAGAGCTGGAGAAACAGCACATTGTAAGACACCTCCACTTCCGAACTTCCAGCCAAACTTGACATCCCAATTGGAAGTCGTATAGTCAAATATCTTAACATGTCCATCAAGTGATCCCACAAGTAACCCACGGTCACCGGTATCATGTAATGTTGTGGTGGCTTTGGTGAAATTGTTCAATTCATGTATTTGAGAACCTCTAGATAAGTCCCATATTTTCACCACAGGGCCACCAGCACTTACTAATGTAGTTGCTGAAATGGCCAAGACATCTTCAACTGGGTTTTGCTGGTTGAACAGAGCAACCAATTGTTGGTTATTTGCCAGTGAGTGTCTAGTGTCAAAGAGTCTGACCATTCCATCATAACAACCCGTGGCAAGTAAGTTTGGATTTCCAGGAATGAAACTAGCACTCCTTATATAGTCACCGTGGTATGAGTCGTCTAATTGTATAATAGGGCCCTTTGTAGTTTGCGAAATATCGTACAACCTAACAATTCTATCGTCAGATCCTGTAACCAATTGGTTAGCGATCGTCAGATGGAACTTCGCTACATGCGTAGGATGTGATGACGGACTTAAACTGACCAAGATATTACGTGGCTTGTAACTGTCATAGATGGTAACAAGCCCAGAAGCATCGGATGCAACGAGCAATTTACCATCATATCTATATTCACCACTGTACACCGTATCTCTGAAACGAGAAAATGTTTTAATTACTTGTCTCGTTTTCGACAGGAATACCTGGATTCTGGTTGAGGATGTCACTGCAAAGTCATTTGGAGATGCTGGATTGAAATGAATTCGAGTTATAGGGTGGTTCTCCTTCACTAATTGTGGGTTGGTATAGCCTCTCCAATAACGCTGTTCTGGAGTGGTTTGACCTGGTAAGGTGGCATTCCTTACTTGAGCTACTCTTTGTCTACTGGCAGACATCTGGATTAATATTAGAAGCTATGATCTCGGTTTGCAGAGCACTATTAATGAGATGAGCTCTTGAAATTTTTCATTTGGTGCGCATTGGATTTTTGATTGTGCGCTACCAAATTTATGTTCCTGAAAGAATTGCAGCCATACCGTGATGGGTCAATCCTAACAAGGTGAATCATGCCAACAGACACATTTTACTTTGAACCAGCGATGCTTTGCTCTCGCTGTGAAATAACTTCCGAATCAGTTTATAAAAACTCGAAGGATTTATAGATAATGTAAAACGTATAGAGCGCACTATATTGATGTTCTCCTGGCAAGCATATTACATCTTGAAGTGGCACATATTGGCACGTTTGTTTCATTGAGGACCTTTTGTAATCAATTCTGCCCACATAATAAGTACAACCTCGTTAACTGTTAGTTGTACTTCAGTCCCCTAGTATATACTTTGCTCGACTTAGGTTTAGCTTTCCCAACATCTTCAGTTATATTTCTCCTCTTCCGCTCTTGTAAACGTCTTGATACCGTTTTATAATAATACCGACATTAAGGTGCACCAGCATTGCCTGATCAACACTGTGTATTGTATTAAAGTCCTGCGCCAGATTGTTTTCCAATGCGATCTCAACACAGTGCAAACCAATACGTTTAGTATCCCGTAACTGTCCAATCATCTTAAAACTACTCAGGTTTCTTCTTTCTTGCATCAATACTAAATACTGCCAGGAACTTCAACAGTGGGTAGTTACTGATAAGTCTATTTGACTTTCTTTCCCAGCTATCAATCAATGAATACCCCATGATTTGGTCCTAATCTTAATAGCGTGAACTTGTACTTTCCAAGCGCACACTTGTTCTGATAAACCCATCGGTACACTATGCCCTCATACTCATAGTCTACTATTGGCATGACAGAGTGATAGAATACAACCACTTGCTCGCTCGGATACTGTAGGATATACGTGCTGTATTCGATCGAAATGTGCTTCCAAACAGTACAATAATCCTCATAATTGACCTTCTCGTTGAAGGGTTCTTTATTTTGAGGACTGGAAAACCTCTTTAAGGGGATGAACTTCGACATAAAGTAGTGAGCAGTCGATTGTAATAGAGGGATACCACGCCCAGCTGCACTGTACAATAACAGTTTTGGATCATGCGGCATCTTCTTGCACTCATGACACTCTGCTTCACTTTCTTTAGAAGAGTAAATGATGAAGGTATTGTTCAATAACTTCTCGACTATTGGAAATACCTGTTGTGCTTTAAGTTCATACTTGGGAGGGACATCGAACATTTCAAGCGGAAGATATCCGTTTCTATCTTGTCTTGCTTGACTAGCATCACACCATCTTCGTCATTGCAAGAGACTACCGTCTCGGTCACGTTGATATTAAAGTCGTCTTTCTTGTGCATCTATGTTTAAGAGAGTAAAAACGAGAAACCTGTTAAGTATTTAGTACGGCACATGGCTCTAAAGCTATCAGAAGTATCCTTCTGCAAAATTGGAGGTACGTTCCTTATTGACTTGACATAACATCAAAACTTTAATCGGCTCAGTATGTAATGCTCATAACCTGACAATTATGAAGATTTGCAACCACTTGTAACTGCTTTCGAAGAAAAGAGAGAGAAGAATAATGCCGAACTCCAGCGGTCGTCTCTTCTAGTGCTGTCTGACCAGTAATGTTCAAATATTCAATTTTGCTCTAAAATACCCCCTATGACTACAATTATATCAAGCCGCTTAATTATATTAAACTAAACTATTCAAAAAAAAAGATTTACTCCAAGTCCTTCTTTAAAGTACCCAAGAAGGCGTGCTTTTCAGCTGGAGTTTGGAATCTACCCTTACCGAACTTGGAAGCAGTGTCAATCCATTTCAATTGGACTTGTTCCAAAGCTCTTCTGGAAGTGTCAACGTACAAAGACTTTCTCAATGTGACGATTCTCTTCTTGGTACCTGGGATACATCCCTTCAACAAGACGAAATCGTTGTTGACCAAACCGTATCTAACGAAACCACCCATTGGGTTAATGGTCTTGTTGGTTTTGTCGTATTCGGTGGCACCGTTAGAGGCGTCAGCACCAGAACCAACTCTGTAGATCTTGTGGTTGATCGAGGTTCTGTGGTGGAAACCGTTTTGACCAGCTCTGGCAACGGTCCAGTTCACATTGGCTGGATGCCAAGCACCAATACAAGCGACCTTTCTCAAACCTCTGTGGGTCTTTCTTGGCAACTTCTTGGTACCCCATCTGTGGGTGACACCCTCGAAACCGTGACCGGTGGTGACGGCAATGACATCAATCATCTCGTTTTGTTCGAAAACGGAGTCAACAGTGACACTCTTTTCAAAGTGTTCTTGAGCCCACTTAACCTTGTCGGCAATAGAACCACCGTTGATTTGGATTTCAGCTAAATGAGCCTTCTTTTGGGCCAATGGGGTCTTGGAGACTTGAGTGTGAGCCAAGATTCTGACGACGGAAGCGTGCTTGACAATTCTAGCCAATTCACGTTCAATGTCAGCACCTTCAGAAGCGTACTTGGTGGTGTACTTGGAGAAAGCCTTCTTCTTGGACTTGTACCAGTTCTTGTAGAATCTTCTCTTGACTTCGTCGGACAAGTGTTCGGCCCAAACGGTGGTCAAAGATCTCAATCCTCTTGGGGTCTCGACGTAACCAACAACACCAACGATAACCAATGGTGGAGTGTCAACAACAGTAGCAGCTTCAACAACTTCTCTCTTGTGCATCTTAGAACCTGGTCTGTCCAAGTCTCTAACAATGGTGGTCATACCAGCCTTGTAACCCAAGAAGGCAGTCAAAGCAACAGGCTTAGACTTGACATCCTTTGGGAAGGACTTACATCTACCTCTGTGCTTGGCAGCTCTCTTTCTTGGTAAGAACCCAAGGGAACCGTGTCTTGGTGCTTCGAATTTTCTGTGGGACATTTCGACGTTAACAACTGAAGATTTTTCAACGATCTGCTTGTGTGGGAATGACGTACCTTTTATATGAAATGGGTTACGAAAAATTTTTCACTTTCGAGAAGACTATAAATGAGGTCGTGTGCACGCCAACAAAAGATTTGAGGGTTCAATCGTGTGGCCTGATATTTACGCTTTTGTTCTTTGATATACAGGATGGAGCTCATACTGTGGAAGGATAACAATCTATACAGAGAGAACTCCATTGAGAAGCAAAGTGTGGTCTGCGATGTTCCCAAGTTATAGCTATGATTGCGGTGGTTTTCAAAATAGTTTCGACCTTTCGGGCTAAAGTACTTGAGGCGTACTCGATTCGCCATACATCAAGACATTGGTTGCAAAATTTGGTAAGAATGAGCTTCAGCTTAAGTAGACCTACACGAATGGTTTCAGCAAATACAAACTTCAGCTCAGTTCCATGTATATTTAGGTCAACTGTTCCTCTTGAGCATTCAGTATAACTCTTTTCCCTTTGTATTTAGTTCTATTCCTTCATTCTGTCAAAATATGTCATTAACATTCATTAAGGTATATTTGATAAATATTTACGGAATGTTGGAGATATACAAATAGAACAAATAAGTCGAGGATGGCACAGAAAGAGCTTCCAGTACAAGACGAGACTCAAACAGTTCTCTGACAAATACGAGAGACTGCAGGATTTGCAACGTAAAGCTCACTAATAGAACCCAAGGCTTGATCCTAACACGTAATATTCACAAACAGTTTCAATGATCAAGGTCTTGTCATAGGCTGCTTTTTATTTAATACTATCGGTTGCGGCCATATCTAGTAGAAAGCACCGTTTCCCGTCCGATCAACTGTAGTTAAGCTACTAAGAGCGAGACCGAGTAGTGTAGTGGGAGACCATACGCGAAATTCTCGTGCTGCAATCTTTTTTTATTTTTCAGCTAAAGGAGTACTACTGCTGAGCTTATACAGGTGCAACTTCTAGAAGACTTACCTTTAACTTCATACAAATTGTATTTTAGCAACCTCTTGATTAGTTCGTTATTCGTGTATTTGATCTAGTTGATAATTCTATAAAAGTGTTCATAAATAGGGCATGTGCAAGCACAAGCTAGAGTTTTGAGGTCTCAAATAGACAAGTAGTTAAACAAGTTCAAGAATTAAAAGTTTGATCTTTGAATCGTCAATTCTGGAACAAAAGAGGGAGAGTTCTACTCTCATCAATGCCCCTTTCTACCCTTTAAGCTCTTGTTTTCTTTCTTTACGTGCATGATGTTTTTCAATGCCAAGCGAGCGTCTCCTGAATCTTCTTCATCACTGGATACCGATTCGTGAACTGAAGGTGGTTCTGAGGTAGCTTCGGAATTCATTCGCTGCAGAAACGAACTTTCCATGTCTTTATCACCTAGGTTCATCAAGTCGCCCATATTCATCGACTCCAGAGAGTCTAATTGACCGCTGGAGCCCATAAACATATCCTGATTCATTAAGAATGGTTGGTTCTTCTTGGGGGAATTAATCATCGAGTACATGAGCGAGTTGAATTGAGGTGTCAAGTTGAATCCAAGGTTGCTTGGAGTTAGCCCTGTTGCGGAATACATATAGTTTTCTTTAAATTTTGGAGTTTGAGGAAAGTCTGTGATGAAGTTGGAGTACACCTTTTGTTGCTCGTTGATGGAGGCGAGCAGTGCACCGCCCTGCGTTAGTATTGAAGAAGCAGACACTCCCGTGAAGTCAGAGTTAGCTCTGCGGAGAAGTATTGGTCCCGATGAAGATACTGAGTCGAAAACCATCAGATGGCTGTTCGATTGATCGATGAGGTCGTTCGATTGGTTCATTGCATTTTGTGAGTCCATCAGATCATGCTGTGTGTCCAACTGCTGACTTTCCTGGTTGATCTGATTGTTTTCCAGTAACATCAGAGAGTTTTGCGTCTGTTCGATCAAATTGTCCTGCGATTGATCGTTTTGGGCTTGGTCCCACTGATATTCTTGCTCCTGTGAAGATTTGACTCTGGCGCCCTTTTTGCCTGGAGATTCAGGCTGGAAGAAGTCGCTTGAGAGGATTGCTTTCCCCAGGTCATCAATAGTGAGTTTTAACAGGAAGTCCGAAGGAGCAGATGTTGAGTTGAGCCTATCGACGTTGCTAGAAGAATGGAAATGTGAGTCCAAGTTTGGGTTTTGGAATGAGTGGATGTTCTGTGGGTTCAGGGGCTGTGAGTGGTTTGAATTTGTGAATGAATGTATATTCTGGGAGATGTGCTTTGAGTTGTGAATGTTGCGAGAGTTCAGATCCTGGCTGAGGATGCTTTGAGAGTTGTTTGAAATCTGGATATTCTGTGCAGTGAGAAGCAGCTGAGGCTGATTCTGCGACTGCAGTTTGTATGAATATTCGAACTGGTTCTGACTCTGGTTTTGGTTCTGCTGCTGGAGCTGGTTCTGATGCTGGTTCTGATTTTGGATTTGATGCTGGTTGTGAATTTGCTGATTTTGTTGATTTTGCTGATTTTGCTGATTTTGAATTGCCTGATCATAGCTTTGATTATTCTGGTTATCGTGACGCAGGATGCTCTTGGAACGATTGGACAGAGTTGAGGTGCTTTCTTCCAAAGCATTTTCATTGAAGTTTTCCAAGGCATTTGGTCTTCCAGCAAACCTACCAGGCAGAAGCAAGTTCTTTGTTCCTGGCGTAGGAGTAGTCAAGAAGTTTGCAAACTGGAAGTGACTCTTTATGGTGCTGGAGGGAGGTGTGTTGTAGTAGGCCTGGTCTTGAGTGATGATAGCTATGTTGTCCAAGGTTCTTGGGTTTATTTGGAAAGGAGCGTCGCCCTGGGTAAGGGGATTTGCCAAGGGGGTAGCCATAGTCGAGGCGCCCAAGGGGGTAGCCAAGTTTGACTTTGATCTGCGGCTGTGGACGGGCAGCGTGCCCAAGGGCAGGGAGTGTGAGTTTGAGTGGGTTGACTTGCGTCTTCGCTTCAACCTCGGGTTCGGCGACACCCTCATCAATGGGGTGAAGAAGTCGGGCTGGCCCCTCTTGACGATTTGATTTGAGTTGTTTTCTGCGGTCGGGCTATTTGTCAAGGGCAGGGTATTGACACTGATGTTGAGGGTGGTGGTGATCTTGTTGGTGAGCGAAGAGGGTTTAGGAGGCCTTCCTCTTTTTTTCTTGAGGACTGGCTCGATAAAAGGGGGAGAGTTGGAGACCGGGTTGCTCGAGGAGGAGACGCTGGACATGCTCGAGGAGGACGAGCTGACGCTCTTGATGCGGCCCAGGCGCGACAACGAGCCTGAGGAGGAGTTCGGGGGGCTTGCCATGGACTTTAGAGCGACTGTGTACTGGGCCAGGTCCATCTGGATCTGGGTCTGCGGTTGGAACTGGAACTGCGGAGGCTGGTAGTAGCTGGACAAGTTCTGGTTCACCGCGAAGTTGGCAGGGAGCGCGGACAAGGACGAGCTGTTGATGCTGAGTGGAAGCGGGTTGCCGATGGTGTTGCCTGGCAAGGATAACGACTCAGAAGCACGAACGTAGGGAAGCATTTTGGGCAAAAAAATGTGAAAACGTCTAGCCGTGAAATGGAGGTGAAATTTGAGGGCAGCGGCGTACGAGACCGGTGCAGGTGAAATTGGTGGAGAAGGATGCCGCAAGCGAGTCAAGGAGCGGTGCCGTGTTTTACGGTGGTATGGGAGGGCTTGCTGGTGTGTTCACGTGAGGAGGGGGCAGCCGTTCTCTGAGGTGGTGGGCTGTTTCAGAAAGCTACCACTCTGTTTCGAGCCTCCCAGATGCGTGTCTTTATATAAAAATTTATTCCGTTGAAATTCCAGAATGCCACTGCCAGAGCTCTGGCAAGTCGGAACCCCCAGCGACATACGTTGATCGGGCTAACCTGGCTAGCAAAAAATAAAAGAAAAAGAATAAGACGTAGGGGAAGTACAAAGACGTTGATTAGGGGTGGGAATTAGAGGGGCAGCCAGCAAAGGCGTGGTGAAAAGTGTAGGCAGCGGAGCTGATTCGAGCCAACGAGGGCCGCGAGGGCTCCACGGCGTAGGGCACCGCTGCGGGCTGGTCCAGCCGGCGAGCACCAACGGCAATGGGGTCTTCTGGAGGGCTTGTGCACGCAAAGTGTGGCCCTTTTTCGAGTGTGGACCTGGCCGTGCTTGCGTTGCTCGAGACGATCTTGAATTGTTCCATTATCAACATTCTTTCTTTCTTCTATTATCTCATCCAAAGGGATGAAATCGAGCTGTTTAAGCGGGCTGAAGGAGCAACCTACGACTGGCACCTCGAAGAAGGTGACCAGAGAGCAACGATCAGCGGAGATTTGGAGCGTTACCTGTGGAACCTGCAAACCTGGCGCAAAGCATCCTCACAAAGTGCTGTGCATTGTAATGACGTGCATTGGATTACTGGATCGGCTCGTTGGGGCTGGCGGAGGGTTCCACTGACTCCGGCTGGCTGCGCTGACTCTGTTGTCGCTGCGCACGTCTCTGGGGGGTGGGGCCTAGATACGCGTCTTTTCTTCAATTGTCCCGATTAGGCAAAACTCTTATCGATCTTAATTGGCTGCGAATAATTAGCAGGCTAGTTAGGGAAACGAGAGGTACGCGGCTTCACCACCACCACCACTTCGGCCTCGTCCACAGTCTCACACTAGCGAGCACGCCGCCAGTCGGTACGGGGACACGGAGCTTGAACAATCTGCCTTTATTTTTGGGCTAAGGGGCCACATCGCTATCTTGCTTTGCCGTGTTGGCATACATGTTATCTGAACGGGGAACCTATTAGGCCTCGTTGGGACGAGTCTTGGGCGCACTTTCCCCTTCAAGGTGCTCGTTCGTATGTTTGCGGGCGAAAATGTGCATTTGCTCCTGGTCCGTAGCAGGCAGCTTCCGTTTCCTTGCTTCGCTGGCCAACTTTCGTATTCCGATTGTCGCTGCTACAGATCCCTATGCCTATCTTCTAATTATAGGGTTCGATGTCTCAACATCCTTTTCCAGTCCCTTTTCCAGTCCCATGTGCATTTCCACAATGCGTCTTCCAATATCCACCATGCATTTGTCATTTTCCATTTTGCATATTTCGTTTTTGTATTTTCCGTTTTCGTTGGCTTTCCTCCTAATGATCTGCAGCTACTACGCTCTACGAGCCCCTCTTGGCATACATGCTTCCACAAGTGAGGCGATAGCTGGGCCATGATACCCTTGGCTCACTAAAAATAGCGTTGGACTACAGACGGTACTCCAAACACACTATCGGTGGATCGAGACAAATGGATAAATGGATAAACACACAACCCCCTAACTGCGACAAGTGCCTACGCAAACTGCCCTAAACGTCTCGAGATGCTCTGAGATCTTGGCCCATGCTGCTGTTTTTCACCTCTGTGCGTGGCTTCACCCCAAACGTCTCGAGATGCTCTGATATCTTGGCCCGTTCCTATTATCACCTCCATGCGTGTTATCATGCGCTGCATTTTTCATCCTATTACGTCAGACTCTTTCATGTAGATCCAACCCCCTCCTGAACAATGCCTAGGCTCTGTCCATCCAGAGACCGGCCTCTACCAGCAACTTCAAGACGCACCATCATCTATTTACAGGGGAACGCATGTAATGCCTCCTTTAATGCTCCGCGATAGCACTCGTGGCAGCCCCACCATCAGCTCTCTGGTGCCAAGAGACCTCACGGGAGCTCCGGCGTGGGCTCCACCCACAACGAGATCCACCGTTACCGAGTGCACTCTGTTGTCCCGATGATTCACGCAAAACAACACCGCCAGAGCAGAATCTCATGTCACTACCAACATGCCCATACTCAGAAGTGGTCAAATTGGGGGAATGGCCGCCTTTCCACGAACCGTGGCCACTTCGGGTGGTTACTCTAGTCATTCCTCTCAAGCTTATCGTCTCCTGTCCAACGTTTCGTTTGTCCTCCTCGCGAAATGGTATCACCGCTTCTCCACCCTATTGTTCCACTATTTGCACGCTACCAGGCCATGTTTCTTCCCCCTACAGACCTGCCAATGGTGGTTACGCAGCTGCTTGATAATACTCTGCCTCCTGATATCCTGGCTAAGCAAAAGAAAAATACAGACAATGGTCTTCATACCTTCACAATCCAGTGCTCATGCAATGTACGGATCTGCTGAATACAGGCAGAGGCTGAGGTTTGGAGTGTGGCTCTGGAGTTGCAGGCTCGTCGCTAATATGGATCTCTACTTTGATCTTGAACCGACTCCGAAGGAGTCATCTGCTGCTCGCGTCTTGCTTCAGTTCTGTATACCGAACGAAGGCAAGTGCTGATACTACCCTGTTGAGATGTGGTCCAGCATGTGCTAGAAGTAGCTTCCTTATCAACAGACTGTCCTTTTGAATACCTTTTGCTGCTGGCACATTCCTGGTGCTTCCTGTCCTACCAGATGCATTTTGCAGCCGCGGTTATGCCGCAGCTCGTACAACAAGGTTAACCTACAAACTTTATTCGAGATAAACTTTTCGACTATTAGACGGAGATCACTTGTTGCTGGTCGTTTCCGTGTTACTGAAGTCTTTCTTTCGGCTTGTAACTGGACTTGCAGAAATTGCTGGTACGGTAGCAATGTCTACTCACACCATCGGAGATCATCTTCTGTCCAGCCCCCTCACCTCCACCAATTGCCAAACCCAGTTAGGCTCAGCTCACGAACGCATGTTCATCATAACATAGTTATATAAGTGCACGTCTTTACCTGATCTCTACGTTGGTACCCAGAACAATGCTTGCTGGAGAAACAGCAAAATCCAACTCTAATGTGCCAAGACCTGCTATTCCACACCAGACGTTAGATTGAGGGTATTAAAAGGTGAAGTACTACTTAATGGTAGACTTCGTCGTTTTCATCGTTCTAGCTTCACTTCTTGCTTGCAGTTAGAAGCACGACTTTTCACCTTAACTATGGGGTTCCGTTCCAGTTGCAATGACCTGGATTGCTAGTTAATGATGCTCTGCATACCCTAGAGCTCGTGTCCGTGTCACATCGCAATCAATGACCAAGCTACTGAAGAAATCTCGTTCCCTGAACGAGCTTTGCTTGCCCAGTTCCGGTCTCCGTATACACCTAAAAGTCTCCATACGAGGTTCGCAAACGATCTGCCTCGAAGACTCGCTCGTATAAATTCGCACCCAACATCCAAAATAAATGCTCTAACCTCTTCAACCTTATACACTATGATCAACCCTGTCAGTACCCATAGAGAGTTCTCCGGTGTGCCTGGCGCACTTGGAATCACCTTTGGGCTCCCATTGGTAATCGAAGTATTCGCTTTTTTGGTCAATGACTCCTACTCCCTCCAAGGAATAGACTTGCGATGGGATCAAATCCAGAGGCAGATCCCGTCAGACCTTGCCGAATGGTCTGCCCTTCTCTTTGACAAGAAGGTCTGGCTTGCTTATTTGACTTGGTTCTTTGCCTTGGTGGTGGTGGACTTGGTGTCCCCTGGTAAAAAACTTCAGGGCTTGAAGTTAAGAGATGGAACCTCCTTGACTTACAAGATCAATGGTGTTTATGTTGTATCTGGGCTATTCGCTTTGCTTGGGGCTCGAGCTTACGTAGCACCAAACTACTACTTGCCAGAATTGGAGTTCCTTTACGAAAACTTAACCAAGTTGACGTTTGTCATTGTCATATTCTCGTTTGTTTTGTCAACATTTGTTCATATATGCTCATACATCCCATTGAAAGAGGCGAATGGCGAGGGAAACAAAGAGCGCATTCTCTCACTAGGTGGAAACACCGGCAATCTCATCTACGATTGGTTCATTGGACGTGAGTTGAATCAAAGAATAGGTTCATGGGACATCAAATTGTTTTGTGAATTGAAGCCAGGCTTATTACTTTGGATGTTGATAAACTTATCTTGTATTCACCACCAATACCACTCTATTGGCAAAGTTTATGATTCATTGATCTTGGTGAATGTTTTACAGGGATTTTATGTACTTGATGGAGTCTTGAATGAGGAAGGTGTTTTAAGTATGATTGACATAACCACAGATGGTTTTGGTTTCATGTTGTGCTTCGGTGATTTGGCTTGGTTACCTTGCTCGTATTCTTTGCAGGCACGTTACTTAGCCCTTCCTGAAAACTACTTGCACTTGGGTTGGAAGAACTGTCTTGCAATTGTGTCTCTCATGGCCTTGGGTTATTACATTTTCCACTCTTCAAACATGCAAAAGTCTGACTTTAAGCAAGGAAAACTCGACCACATGAAGAGCATTCCTACAAAGACCGGATCAAAGTTACTTTGTGACGGTTGGTGGGGAGTATCACAGCATATTAACTATTTTGGAGATTGGTTGATTGGAGTGCTGTGGTGCTTGACGACTGGCTTCCAAACTCCCTTAACTTACTTTTATGCTATTTATTTCGCTTCCTTATTGATCCACAGACAGATGAGAGACGAGGCGAAGTGCTCCGAGAAGTATGGGGATGCTTGGGTTGAATTCAAGAGGAGAGTTCCTTATAAGATTATCCCATATGTTTACTGAAGAACGATCGTGAATGGAGTTCTATCACCATATGTTAAAAATTGTAAATACAAATCATTATGTTTTCTTAGTTTTGGATGTTATCAAACTCACAAATCGTGGTCTAGCAGAAATACTGTCAACCACTTCAATCTACATCACAATATTTACGGTTGCAGTGCATTCAATTAAATAAAAGAAGAGAAAACAACGTCAACGAAAGTTTGAAGAAGTATAATATTAAAGTGTATGACTCGTGTAGATGGCTAATAGAACAAATTTCTTCTTGTGCCTTTGGACCTGGAGGTCCATTTTATATGGGATAGGCTATTGGAACAAGCTGTTCGATCTGTCAAAAGTAGCTCTCCAAAGGCCTTACTTGCAGTGCAAGTAAACTACTCATGTTTCTTTTCAAAGTCAACCTGCTTTTCAAAAGAGTGGTAGGAGATCTCCAAGGCCGAAATCCAAGACAAAGCAATGTACAACACAAAGACAAGCACAAACGATACAATTATACCCATCCAAATACCTGGAGTAAAGAACTGGTACTTTGTGAATAAGCCAGTTGCAAGAGGTCCCGCAGACGAGGCAGCAGCGCGAGAGAAAGATTGAGGATCCAACTCACCGTCGCCTTCATGAGTAGTTTCCTCCCTGATGAACGAGTCCACATCTCTGAAATCTTGAAGTACCTCTTTGAGCAATTCATCATCGTTTTCTCCGTCTTCAACTTCAATGCTTCTCTTCTTTTTAAAATCGATATCGAGGGAGTCTTCAATATAATGCTTCACCGAGTCCAACTTGGAACCAGAGTGGCCAAAAGTTGGCTTCCCTTGGATGAAGTACGCACCAGAATTAGATGCAATTATTTGTTCCAAGTCTTCAGTTTGAACATCAACAACCAAAATTGAGGCCGAAGCCGACGAGTCCTTTTCAGCGTAGCTAACTTCACACCCAGCTCCGAACAGCAAATCGACTTGGCCGGCATTCTCGTAGTGCACATGTTTGATATAGGTACCTTCCTTGGCAACTTTGAAAGGGGCATCGACTCTATACACTGTCAATTGTCCATCAGACTTGCACAATTGTGAGGTATAATCTTGAACAGCATTGGACAACTTGGAAACATCCGTAATGTAATCGAATCCAGACCCGATATCGGCAGACGAGTAGAAAGACGCAGTGTCTGCGAACGCCGTCACCACGGCAATAAAGGGAGCAATTCCGAAGAGTTTCATGATTGTTTGCGGATGATTGATGGTGAATTGTAGCTAATTAATTGATTTTGTTGGAAAAGTTCTAAAGATTAGATTAGTGGATTATGTAATCATCGGATTGGGCCAGTCATTCTGAATGTGTTTATGGCAATGGCGAAGGCCCTTGTTAAAGAATATCCAAGAGCAAATACAAATAGAGAGATTTGCAAGTAAAGGAGAGAATACAAGTGGTGGGAAAGTTTAGTTGGTGGCTTTTTAGCGACCATTGAGGGTACGGGGGTGTTTTTGAGCTGTGCCTTGTTGGAGGAAAAGCATTACTGAATAAACAAGAGGATGATGTTCGGCAAGGACAGCCATCCTATATACTTCAGAGATGAACCCAACTGTAAACTTCAAACTCCATAGCATTTGGTAAAGGCAAGTACTTGTGGTGTTGAAAACATTATCAAAAGGACCGCAGAAAACCTATAGCTGCAAAAAACGAGCTGATCCACTTTGCAGTATCCGTAAAGAGAAAATGGAGCGTAGTCATAGTTTATCGCTCGAGCCTAACGGAAGCTACCTACTGTTGAACCTTTCTATCTCTTCAATAGTTGTGGAGGAGCTTTTTGTTTCTCCAAGATCGCTAACAAGTATTCTTTACTATTTCATTCGAAAAATCTCCTCAAAACAATCAGCCAAAACATCTCACTCTATCGTCAGGCGACTCAAGTTGAACCTTTAACAGTACTGACGCACTAATTGTAGCAGAGATCATTCCTGTCGTTTTTCTAATTGGCTTAAAACTACTTCATTTTCAGATAGTCTGTAATTTAGATTGAAAAGTGCAGGCGAAAAGTGAGATTAGTGTTGAAGTTAGAAGTAAAGCTAAGTAAGGCAAACAACAGTTACCTCAACAAAACGAAGCCAACAATCCTATTTCAGCTACCCAAAAAATGGCAGATATCCCAAGGTACGTTCAAGAAACATGCGTTCGTCTCCAAAGCAAGTACTAACCTCTCTAGATCAGTGGTACAGAAACTTGTGTTCTTCACAGGTGCAATGATTATATTCCCAATCTTCACATTCTTTGTATGTGAATGGATATTCAGCAAGAACGCCATAATCAGTGGAGGAATTGCTGCCCTTGTTGCCAACATCGTTCTAATTGGATATGTCGTGGCAGCTTTCATGGAAGACACTCTGGCCGACGGTGAGGAATCGAAGAAGGATATATAGTTTTTAGTGTATTGTTAGCAATAAAAGTCATTGGGAGGATGTAAGAAATATCTGAAAGCTTATTGGGTCGATATTTCGGTTCATGTTGTAATGTTCACATCAAGTGCTTCCTTGTAGGCTTGAAACTGGTCAAACACAAGGCCAAAAGAATAGACCTTGTGAAAAACCTTATTCTTTCCCTAGGACACATGAAAGAAATTGATGCAGTAAGTTAAATTAGACTCTGGATATAAAAACATTCATCACAAGGGAGCTTACAATTAACCCTGCCCCACCTTCTGTCGCCTGGCAAAATATACTGATCCCATATCCATTATAACACCAAACTGCAGCGAAAAATTAACAAAACAACTCTTCATCAAAACACGATTATGGTCCACCAACTCTCGTTTGTCTCACTGATACCTCATAATAAGTATATCCAGACTGTTTCGACACTACAGGCGCTTACGGGATTGCTTTCTCCACAACCAATATCCACCTACTCGCTAATCACAAAGCCTCACAATGTGTTCAAACCCAAGTTCGAACCTGGTAAAATCAACCAGATTGAACAGTATCATATGAAATGTACCACTACCTGGACCAATAATAATTCACTCAACATTGCAGTGCCATACTTAGATACGGACGAGTTACACGTGGACAGGCTATTTGACCAGAAAGGCCCCGCTGTACGTCGTTCTTGGACGTTACAGGTTTCAGACATTCCAATTGCTGGCAAGAATCAAGTATGTTCCGCACAGACTATATACGAAAGCACGCTAGTACATACCCATACCGTTGTCAGTGAAGACGGAGTCACCAAAGATTCGTTTCTTCAGTTTCTCGAAGACTTGGGATACGACTTGGTGAACCAATATTGGATTAAAGGGATCCGCTTTTTCCATGAAGATGTGGTCATAGAAATTCTCAAGGTGTTTGTCAGGGACGATTCAAGCATAGGAGTGGAAGACAAAATAAGTCTCAAATTGTTAGATGAACTGAATACCTTTCAAATAAAGATGTACACTAATGTTGCCAGAGCAACGGATGTTGAAGTGATCAACCAAGGTAACCGCGAGTTATTAAAACTACAGGAAGCTTTGAAAAATTTGTTTACGTTGGAGATACCTGATCGTATGTTCATGGATTCACGCTTAAAAAAGTAGATCAGTATGTTGAGCTACTGGTGCGAATGTCAAAATCTTGGAATCAATGAAAACTCAGTACGAAAGAACATAGGTTTCAAGTTGGAATCGAACTTGCTATTAGGATTTTAAAGGAGTCACATGGCTTTTGATATTGTCGAACGATATGGAACTATTCTGCACCGTTTCTGCTCAAGAACTTTGATGACGTTTAAGTTCTTACTTCATGACTTTAACTGGACCAAATAGCCTCGTAGAAACTGGATACGGATTCCTCGAGTTTCTAAAGTATGAACTAGCTGAAGTTTCAGTGATGAGCATGCTCGTTTCACGCTTCAAAATATCCACTTGTATCACTTGAGAATCTACATATCTTTAAATATACTGGATCTTGAATTGAAGAAAACCTTCAGTAGATTTCATAATGTGCTATTCAAGGCATCTTGGCATTGGCAAACAATCAATATTAACTTATAGAGCTATCAATAGGCCCATGTCTTGTCAAGGTGACTGCAAAGCATATCATGAAGGTATTAGGCTACTTTCAGCCTGCTTCTATGCAATATAAAACTCTATGCAAAAGATCGCAATTGGGATATAACCACTGCGATATCGTCCTGCCAATTACTTGCTATACTTCTTCCTTTTTTATCTTGATGTAATCTCCCAAAATATACGAATCACCTTCTCCCTTCTCGCTATCAGGCCTCATTTCGCTTATGCTCTTCTTTAACATTGCCAATGTTAAAGGCGTCTCAGGTGAATGATCACTTGGAATTAACCTAAAATGTGCGTTGTTCTCTCCAGTGAGTTGTGACTCTTCTTCCGCACTGTCATACAAATTTTCAATCAACCTGATCTGTGACTTCAATGCTCGAAGAACCTCAGCTTCCTTTTCAGCCAGAATTTCTGTATGGAGCCCAGAAAGCTTTAGCAACTTTCGTAGAACAAGCGGTTCTATTGGCGCCGATCTGCTCTCTTTAAGCAAGTCTTGAATCGACCACGTAGGGTTTGCTAACAAGTTACGTATTCCTGCCTTTGTAAGCGATCCAGAAGTCTCTAGCGCCTGAAGACATCGAGTAGTTGCTCTAAACATGGTTGGCTAGGTTGAGACAGTACCTGAAAAAAAACAGATTCTCATATTGCGAGCTTGGAAAATCACGTGATCAGGTTGCAAATTGATATGCATTTAGAATGAAGCTAACCAGGCAGCATTTTTGCGTGTGAGAATATCGGGCCATGGTACAATCAAAACCATGAACGAGGTTGCTCTCCTCTCACCTGGTAATTACCTACGTAATTACTACAATACAGAAAATCCTGAACTATATCTTTATTTTACATACTAACTCGACTTCTTCAACTCTGCCTTAGCCTTGTCAATCTTCTTTCTCTTCTTTGTCAAGTCCTTTTGTCTGCTAGCCTCCTTATCCATTCCACCTTGAACCTTGTTGTACATCTTACGTTGCTTATTCGACATCATGATCTTCTTCAAGTCCTTTTCTTCGTCTTCTTCGTTGGCTCTCTTCTTACCTTGTTTCTTGGACTTCTTGGCATCCTCCTTTGCAACATTTGCGTACTTAACACCAGCAGCTTCCAATTCCAACTCTCTTTGGGCCTTGATATCTTCATCCTCCTCTTCTTCTTCTTCTTCATCTTCTTGGTCGACTTCATCTTCAGAGCCGGTCTCTTCATCTTCGTCGTCTTCTTCAATGACAGGACCAACCTCAGGATTATATCCACTAGCATCTCCCCATGGTGATAAGTGAGGTGGTAATACCTCACCTGGTGCATATTGATTCACAGGCAAGATTTCGATCTTATTAATGCAGTCAAAGATCCACTGTGGTTGAACATATGTTCTACCTGCAACCTTTTCTGCCAACTTTGGTCTATCAACAATCTGATGGGTGATGTGGGACAAATCGAGCTTGGCGAACTCTTCTGGATGGTTGATCTTCAAGGCATCCAAAGCAATCTCAGAAACAATCAGACCACCACATGCAACTATACACAATTCCAAGATATCCAAGGATACTTCACGGCCCACGAAAAATACGAATTTGGAGAATAAAATAGAACTTGGAGAAGAAAACTTGGATGGCTGGTTTAATAAGTCACCGACTGTCTTATTAGTGGCATCGAATCTGTCCAATTCGATCTCTTCAACGTTTTCTTCTTCCACAACATCCTCTTCAACCTGGTCAGCGTCGGCCTTGAAGGCCTTAGTGATCTCAGCACCAGACAATTGAGTACCTTCTAACTCAGAAGTGATCTGCTTGGATTCAGTGTGTGGCAACAAAGCATTGACACCATGCTCTTTGTCCTTTAAGACATATGATGATAAACCACCAATGGACTTCAATTGTTCGATGTCAATGGTTGGTGGGTAGATCAAATTAGCTTCGTTATACAACCTGAACAAAATGAAATGTAACAAAGTAGAGTAGAATTCCAAGAAGGTCAACATGATTCTGAAATCAATATCGGTTGGGATGTTGGTTGGGAATTTGAATGGAACGATCCATCTGATGTCTTGTCCCTTAATTGAAGCTTGATAGTATACACCCTTGATAGACACGAAAACTTTCTTCAAGACACGTTCTTTAGCAACGTAAGCCATCCATTGGTTGCACAACTTCTCGGCCTGCTTAGTGACCTTGTGACTAACAGCATCGGTAGCAGGCATATTGGCAAACAAGAATAACATGTTCAAAGGGTCATCAATATCCCTAAGTGCGTCCAAGAAGGTTGGGTATCTTTCCTTAATCACATGGTCTAATGTGTATTTAGGTCTGTTCTTCTCCAATCTTTGGGCATCGCCAATCTCACCTCTACCAAGAGCTCTTTGCAACTTCTTAGCAAATGACTTGTGCTCTCTGAACTTGACCAAAACTGGTTCGTGCATCAAATACTGAATGTCCTTGTGGTAGTAGAAAGTTGTTGGGGCAGTAGACCCCTTGTTGGCTCTTCTCTTCGATCTTGGCTCTCTTGGGTAAATACCCTTGAATATACAGAGACGACGGAAATCGGCAAGTGTGACCTGCAATTTCTTGACCGCTTGCGATCTAGTGATGAAGTTCCTGGCAGCACCAGTGGCACCTCTAACCTTAATTCTAGCCATGTTTGATTGGTGTTTAGTTGTAAGAAGAGTAAGGTAGAAATTAATTTTTCATACTGAGATGGCGATGCCCTCAAGCTGCGAAAAATTATTACGTAATAATCGGCAGGGAGATAGCGTAGATCGAGATATTATGGGATGGTTGAGGTTGTACGAGGACTCTACCACTTCCCAGTGAGCGCCCCAACATAAATGTACTCTGGAATGTGATTTGTCTTGAGGTTTTGCGTACTTCAAAAATAGTGTGGTTTGGGTAAACATTTGCGAGAGCCAGCTTACAATCGAGATTTAAAAGCATTTCTTAGCATAGATAGTACTTAAGATCCCAAGGGTGTTCCATTCGGGAAACGTATAAGCTGATTGTATCGTAAAAATGCTGAATTTTAAAGGAGAGACTTTTTCTGGGATTTAGGTGTTGCTTCACTACTTTTGAATATGTCTTCGATATTGAATCTGCCAAAATGCTACTAAAAGCAGATATTGCATCAGTTGATCGTCGAAACTTATGATGTATTCCAATAGCGTTCTACCTATTGTAATCCTTCTGAGAATTGCTGAAAGTTAATGCTCATGAACCCCACTGAACGTATGCCTCTGTTATATTTCGTTCATCATTCCAAGTACAAGTCTCACTAAAACCCACAGGTTTAACAAAAATTCGAGGTCTCCGAGGGTTCAACTCAATCTAAGCATTCAAGTGTGCCCCACGTTTCACCATTGTCCTACCTACCACGTTGTTTATCTCCTTCTTTCATTTTTTGCAGCTAAAAGCATTCACTTCTACTGACTTTAAAGTCATATATCGATCCAAATCTGCAAGTCTAGTGTACTAGTCTAAACTCTCCCAACCGGTGTGGTTGCAATAGCTAGATTCGAACGTTTGATTGCTGCCTTCCCTGACTATTGAAACACCGTTCCCAACTTGGGGATATATGCCTCTCCATATTTACATTGTTCTTCTTTTCCGGTGATTGTTTCAGCTCTTGTTCCGTAGTTATGCCGTGATTATCAACCTTGCTCTTGTATTCATCACTCAAGTTACTCCATCTGACACTCAATAGAATACTAAAACTTACATAACTTCAACAAAAAGATAACTTGGTTGACTCAATTTCAGCACATTCAGTAGCCTTTGTCTGCCTCTCTCAATCGATCGCCTCGTAAACTAGTGCATTAGCTAGTTTCTGAGTTAGCAGTCTTGTTAGAACCTCGGTTCAGCTAAATCCTACTATCCTGGGAAACCAAAAAAAATCGCACCAACAAATTTTTAAGTTTGATCAACGTGCAACCCATTCCGCCACTCTACGCCTGTCGCTGCTCAAGCTCACGATGTCCTTCGAAAACGTGTTGAAACGTGGTGATGAGTTCCTCTCAGAGTATCCAAGGACCTCGATCTGGTGGAACTATGCCTCGTTCGCCACTTGTCTGTTCATGACGATTAATACGAAGATAATCATGAATCTATTGTACAAGCCATATTTGCACAATATTGAGAAGCTTGATGATGCCTTGGCCAAGGCACGGTCTGAAAATCGTGCATTGTTGACTGTAATGAACCACATGTCTGTTGTAGATGACCCTGCCTTTTACTCAGCATTGCCGTTCAGATTCCATTTTGATATAGATACAATTAGATGGGGTCTTGGAGCCCATAACATTTGCTTTGCAACTCCATCGTTGTCTTGGTTCTTCAACTTTGGTAAAATATTGGGTACCAAACGATTTGGTGAGGGTCCTTTCCAAGGCTCTATTGATGCTGCTATCAGAATATTATCTCCTGATGATACCTTGAATTTGGAGTATACCCCTGGTGTCAAAGACATTGAGAAGCCTACTGTTTTGCAGGAGGTGAACAACTTAAGAGCTACGGAGACCTCTAAGGAATTGGTCAATTTCATTAGGCCTACTGCAGAAAGCACGAACGTCTTGATGTCTAAGTCTCCATTTATACGAACCAAGACATCCTGGTTCCATGTTTTCCCTGAAGGCTTTGTCTTGCAATTGCAAGAACCATTTAACAACTCAATGCGTTACTTCAAATGGGGTGTAGCACGTTTGATTATGGAAAGTACCAGGGCACCAGTCGTGGTTCCAATATTTTCCTACGGTTTTGAAAAGGTTGCACCTGAAGATGCAGCAAACGAAGGCATAAAGAGATTTTTGCCTAGCAACATAGGTGCTGAAATTCACATTTCAATAGGTGATGTAGTGCCTGATGAGAAGATCGAGTACTACAGGTCCAAGTGGAGAGAATTGTGTACGAAGTACATTGACCCTGCCAAACCAAAGGACTTATCTCCTGAATTGCAAACGGGAGCTGAAGCTCAAGATTTACGTTCAGAATTGGCGGGCGAGTTAAGAAATGCAGTGTTGCAAGTCCGTGAGTCCATGGGTGTCTTCAACCCTGAGGACCCAAGGTTTAGAGATCCAAAGTATTGGAAGTCGTACACGGATTCTGAGGGATTGAGTGACCCTGATGTGAAGTTTATTGGCCAGAATTGGGCAATCAAGCGGTTGCAAAAGCACCTTCCAGAGTATGAGGAAGATTAAATAAGGAGCTTGTATATATAACGACTTGTACGTAGGAGTAATAGATGATAATTTATTATTACTTTTTGAGTAGTTCCTCTTACAATTTAAATAAGAGGAACTAATATGTTAGGTGTTTGAGTTGGTGATTGCGTGGAATGAGCCTTATATTTCAGCTCCTCAGTTTATATTGGTAAAAATGTATGACGATAGTTTTTAACCCACGCCGAGAGTCGAACTCGGAATCTTTTGATTAGAAGTCAAACGCGTTAACCATTACGCTACGCAGGCAGTTCTTTGGCCAGAAACGAACCTTTTGATCACAGCTGTGAACTCTCTCCATGCAAGATGGGCAGTCTTCAAGCACACCAAAAACTGTTTCTAAATATTCCTATTGCTGTTCAAGCTCTTCTATACAAATCTATACTATAAGAACTGTCTTTGGAGAAGAATCAAGTCTGTTCACAGGAATTTTCGGGTATTTGCTATTTGTTGAATTGTCATTAGAGTGATCTTTTATATTAAGTTGCGATCCTTAAATATTTCCCAATTAGTGCAAATTTGCAACCAAATCTATCAAAAACTAGAAGTATGAAGTGTTAATCGATAATTAGGAGCAAACGTTTGCTTGCGGTGTCATTTATGTCGATTCCTCCACTGAATTCACAGTACTTTTAACTTCTTGCTTTTCGTTTTTGGTCTCGTCCTCATCGTACTTTATTTCAAGCTCGTTGATATTGCTTCTAGGTCCCTTGTACCACTTACGAGCAGATACGAGAAACCAGATTGTAACCACCAACATTGGTCCAAAGAACACAAGCGACGTCCAATTCATGTACTCCAAAGTGAGGTCGGACCCTCTGCTTGTTGGCATGCACAAGATTGGAATCATTAAGGTCACGAATGCAACAGAAACAATACCTATTGGTACCGAGAACTTACCCAAGCTAACAGGTCCCGGTATGAAGATCGATTTGGCGTAGGTGATCTTCAAGAGAGTAGGCATCGTGAATGAGATGAATCCAGCAATCGCACCAACCGAGAACACGGCACTTATAGCAGTAGACCCAGCAAATACCAACAACAGCAAAAGTATACCAATTACATAATTTCCCCAAACAGCGTTAACAGGAGTCTTTGTCGTGGAGTTCACAAGCTTCCAGTACTTCGAGAAAGGAAGAAGATTGTCTCGAGAATAAGCAAATGTGACTCTGGAGGCACCAAGAATGCACGAACTTCCCATAAAATAGGTAGAAATGAGCGTAAGTGCAGTTGTCACGTTAACCAATTTAACGCTCAAGCACTGAGTCAAGTAAGTGACAAATGGCTGACTCAATCCAAGTGGATCTGCCGCAACTTGCTTAATATCAACCATCGTGTACGAGATGGCAATCATAAAGAGAAACCCAATGAGCCCACCTACCGTACTTGTCAAAATAATGGCAGTTGGAACTGCAACTGAGGCATTAGAACACTCTTCAGCAAAATGAAATGGGGCATCGTACCCACTCATACTCCAGATTACACCCAAGAAAGACATCAATGTGGCAATACCAGTTGGATAATCGGTCAAATTGGTGAACTTCCAAGCATCTGCATTGCTGTTGAACTTGGAAATCTTGTGGTCATACATGCTCAAGCGGTCATTGCCTGCTAGTATAATTACAAAGGCAACAATCAAGAAAACCACATTTGTTATGGCACTGAACGAGTTCACATGGGCTGCCCATTTTGTTGGACAACTAGCGATGAGTGCTTGACTTGTTTGGAGTGCCACACTGATTCCAAACACTTTGCCGTGGGTGATGGAAAAGTTTAAGCTATTGTAGGACACCAATGCAAGTAACATAGATGCACAACTATAGTTGATTGAAGGCGGGCCTGTGATCTGCGAGAACCAGTCTGCCCAGCAAATGGTCCAAGTTAAAAAAGCTTTATATTTTGGTGGAGACAACTGGGACACTGCGTAGGCAGGTCCACTGCTTACTGGGAAAGCAGAGGCCACCTCTGCGAGCGACAACGCAACACTGGTCACAAATATTGTACCAATCAACCAGGGAACAGGACTAGCACCTATGATCAACTGCTGGTTGAAAAATGTAGTTGCTATAGACGGCAACATCCCAAGAACTGAGAAAGAAATAGCGAAAACACTCCATAGAGAAATGTCTCTTTTGAATTCTTGCTTGTATCCCAAGGCCATGATCTTGGCTTCGTCTTTCCCTACTTCATGGTCAAGCTTTATGGTAATTCCTTGATGGGACAATATCGAGATGATTTGCATGTCATCGACACGAAATTCCGATGTGGTCGGCTGCAAAGTATCTTCTACTGCTGAAGATTTCATATTGAATTTTAGTTGGACTGTCTTCAAAAAATTGCTGCAAACTGTAACTCCTTTATATGTTTAATGGGATCTCATTTTAGTCATAGAACAAGGTTCCTGGTCATAGATAAGCCATTGAAGGTGATTTTCAAAAAACGCCCATTTTGGGTTTGCAGCCGTACGTTAAAAGGGCACCGACAAGCAACGTCATCTCAACCTCATTCTAGTGGACAATTTGGAGGTAAATAGACATCAGTTAACTATTGAATAGTCGTCTCTAATCGAGGCAGATCATGAACCTAAGTGCCCTTCACAAGCTTTGTGGGGTAATCGAAAGGCCTTGATGTCCACCTGGAAGGCTCCGGCCAGGAAAACCGAATGTTGAACCCGCATTTATGGAACACGGTTGCAATAGTTAAGGAAACCCAATAAGGGTAGATCTCAAGAGATGTGTTAACACAAAGGAAGTCTAATTTCCCGGTGTTATTCCTGGGTTCTATTCCGCACTCCAAGGGTCCTTTGTCGGGAAGAATGGCACTGTTCCCCTTAAGAGATGCGCTTAAAGATAGTCCTCGAGCATGTAGATACACTGAGGACTGAGAAAGCTCATAGAATTGTTGCCAGAAGAACTGTGATGTTTCTACCGTAGATCCTATTGATAATTCACCAAGGTTGGATATAAGCCTCCTCGCCAATTCCGTATTCTTGCAGTTACCAAGGCTACGGTTTACCTTGAAGTGGAATTTAACTCCAGAGTGTACAATTGAAGGGAACTGGGAATTCCGCGGCCCCAATTGCCGACCACTAATAGTGAGAGCCGATCAGTTCCTATCAGAGCGGAGCTGCCCAATAGCCTATGCAACGTCTGCAAAAAGATTGCAGCACGAGAATTTCGCGTATGGTCTCCCACTACACTACTCGGTCTCGCTCTTAGTAGCTTAACTACAGTTGATCGGACGGGAAACGGTGCTTTCTACTAGATATGGCCGCAACCGATAGTTTGAGCGTTTGTAATGAATTTGCGCTGCCATTCTGTTGCAATTTGGACTTAATTTCGAGAAATATTCTCTTCACCTCTGGCTAGATCCAGTAATCGGCAACTGGATAGTGCGCCTTTGTGACGAAAGCTGTTTGGAGTGAAACATATTTTCAGTCTAACTAGCTCTTATGATAACAGATGATGGTTCTTTCATTTCAGTTTGTTTCTCCAGTGAGTGGACATATCCTTGTTAGAGTATCTGAGTTGTCGTCAGTGGAAATTGATAAGTTTGTACCTAAAGGAGTAAGATTGAATCCAAAGGAATTTTTATCCAG
This sequence comes from [Candida] mesenterica, assembly GCA_030559045.1. Taxonomy (NCBI): domain Eukaryota; kingdom Fungi; phylum Ascomycota; class Pichiomycetes; order Serinales; family Debaryomycetaceae; species [Candida] mesenterica. The sequence continues at coordinate 688,268 of JAKTQV010000006.1, read as the reverse complement.
CGGTGTACTTCAATTGCCAAAATATACGTATTCGTTGTGTGATTACACAGTTTGCACCCAAAACTGTATGCAAACGTTTTGATGCATTCCATGAAGGAACAGCCGTTTTCTAAAAATGCCAAAAGCCTTTGAATACCTGGCACAAATGCTCTACTTCCACATTAACGGTTAATTCCTGTGAAGCGGTCTAATTCTTCGCTGCTCCGTTTGGCACTCAATGGCGCAAATCCAATAGTTCAACAGTGAATATCGCTCTAAAATGTGGGATTTCTTCTTGCTGAGAAACATTCGCTCACTTGTTCCATAATGTACGTCTCAGAATTAGGGAAATCTGGCTTCATGTTGTCGTTGCAAGTAGAAAGGGAATTTATCAAATCATTGCCAGAACATATTTTCCAAACCTCGCTAATTCTCAATACTTCCTCACTATCTGAAAAGTTTTTTTAGGTACATTTAAGCTGCCAACTCCAGCTATGTTCAGAGGTGTCAACCAAGTCAGAATGGTTGCCACTAGGGCACCATCGCTACTAAGGTATAAATCCTGGTTGAATCCTTTTCAGAAAGTTGCCAGCACGGAGGAACAGGCGTCTATACAAAACGAAACCATCAAGTCATTGAAGTATTACGTGCGATCAAACGACCTCCCAAAGACTTTCAAGAAGAAGCTTATACAAGAAAACCTCCTAAAGTTCATCGAAGAGTCAGAAAAGCTTTCTCCAGATAAGATAAAGACGATAAATCAGGCATTCGTTGAATTATTCAAATTGAATGGAAACGTTATTAATGATAATTTGTTCAGCTTATCAGACCTCTCCACGTTGTTCCAGAAATCTTCAGTATCATTGCTTTCTACAAACGAACGGTTGCGAATACCAAAATATATGTCACTACTCATTACGCATCTATTGAAACAAGACGACATCCCTCCTCAAATCATGGTTTACTTGATAGAGCTAGGCTCATCCATGACAAGTTTCCACTCAGTCATTAAAAGTTTGATTAACTATAAGGACTTACTGCCTGAATATGTCAATGCATTGGTTTCTCACTACATGGAAAGAAAGCTACTTGACATGGAGATGTTTGAGCAATTAGTATACTTGCTAAAACCAACTAGTCTTGACGAGAACTTTTATAAGTATTTGAACAAGTACGTTGAGTCTCTATTTAGCGAATCATTTCCTGAAGTTCATGAGTACAAGGACCTCAACAAGAACATTTATAGAATACAGGAATTGCTAGTCAAGATGACGTCAGACTTGGATTTAGCTCAAACTTCAAGTGCTTCGATATCGACTTTGGTCAAGTTGTCGTACGAATTATTATCTGTTTTTGAAAATAAGAAATTGTCTTTTGAGATCAACCGAATCTTACAGTTCGTCTCACAGGACTCTAAGCAGATCGAAATGCTAAAATTTGAGATATTTCAGCAGGACCCAGAAGATGAATCGTTGACCGATGCCATTCTCAGTTTGACTTGGAAGCCTTTTCCTAATGTTGCGGCTCTGATCTGTAACTTGATATCCTCGGACCCGATCCGTTTCTCATCTCCTTTAAGATTCCAAAGTTTGGTTTACTTGAAGCTTCAGGAGTTACAAGGCAGCAGTGAATCCGAAAAATACGAAGCAGTTTTGCTGTTGATTTCAGAACACGCAGAAGAGCTCAAAAATGTTGACAAGGGCAGCGAAGATGAGGACAGCAGTCATGCTAACCGAGCTACATATTTAGACATATTGAATCGAGTTATTCAATCGGCAATGGTCTCAGAGTCTGTTTCGCCCCGAGGTTACTTTACGCAAACCCTAACAAATTATTTTCAAAGAGAATTCGAGACTGAGGCACCCGTACTTTCGTTCAAATACAGAATTGATAGTTCTATAAAGTCGAATAACTATGTTCAGGCGATAAATATCTTCGATGATAGTGTTGCTGAGCTAGTTTCGTGGTCCTCGGAATATGATCCTTCTGTTTCGAAAACGTTAAACGATTTAATTGTGGTGATGTGCAAAAATATAGACGATATTTCCGCCATTTTCCCAATATTTACGAAGATAAAGCAGCAAATGGCATCACTGTGCAACGTGGATGCTCTCAACGCAATGGCTCGTAAGATCTTGCAAGCAGAATATGCCTCTGATATGGTGGAAATGTTGAAACGAGAGCTTCCTCCAATACCTAAAGACTCAAAGCAAAAAATACCCTTGCTTCAAGATTGGACTGCGAAGTATCAAGAATTATTTACGGTTTTGCATAACTTTGTTATAACTTTCAAGAACGATGTCTCTTTCGAAACGAATTGGGTAATTTATGGTGAGTTACAAAGATTCTTTCACGTTCCATTTGAGTCATATTTACCAACCATGAAGTTCTTCTGCGATATTGGTAGTCCAAACAGTGCGTTGATAATATTTCACCAGTTGAAAAAATTGAATGAATTGCACGGTAGCCACCATAATCTACCACCCCTGAGAGATATGTACATGTACTTATTCCAAAAATTCAGCAACAGTTTGTATGAGGATGGTGTTATAGATGTTCACGAATATTTGAAAATGGACATTAACTTACCTCAACAGGATTTGGCTTTGCAGAACTCGATTTTGAATGCTTACTCAAACCTCCAGGATGTCTCACGTGCACGTCAATTATTCTTATCGATGTCCACCAATCCAGATGGCATAAACGAAGAGACTATACAGATCATGATCAAAACCTACACTTACCATGATTTGTCCTATGTGCAACATTTCTGGAACAATTTATCACAGTTTGGCATTACTCCAAACGAAGCCATCTACAAACAGTATTTGATTGCTCATGTATATCATGGACTCGTAGACAAAGCTATTGTGTTAGCTGATGGAATGTCCGATTACGACTTGGAATTGAAACCAGATACGTTATTGTGCTTGCACAATTATTCATTGGAAAAACATGGCCAGAAGAAGATTGTGGAATGGGCCGAGTCAAAGCACAAGGATTTATGGGACGAGGCAATCAAAAGCGGCTCGCTTATCGGGGCGACAGATTATGTTCCATCGACTAATTTGATAGCTGAAAGTTGATATGACTAAATCATGCATATAAAATTTGTACATAGTGTAATTTAATGTAAGGCAAATGCCATAGTTTATTAATTGAGGATTCATGTAATTCACTTCCGCTGGGATTCTGAGCCGTTTGACTTTAGCTTGGTGCTGTTCACCTTACTTGCAAAACGCAACGAGTTCACTGTCTCATTAAAGTTCTTCTGCAACGGAGATATATTGACGAACATGAGGGTTTTAGAATTTCCACCCAAGCTGTGCTTCAATAGATACGTGAGTTTTGAATTTCTATAGGGAATGTGCAGCTGCTGCTGTTCACCCAAGGCATGAATAACGTCCCCCAAGCTAGAGAGAGACTTATTAATTGCTTGGGTTTCTTTCAAACGGTCACCTTTTGCCTGTGAAGATGTTAATCGCTCAGAACCGGCCAAGTCGATTAAGTTTAAGGTTCCATTTAACTTTTCACCAGTTGCAGAATTCGTGCCATGAATCTGAAGTATGAATATAGAATGAGATCTAGAAGATCTTTCGTTGGATCTAGTGAATGCTGTAGATCTATTGCGTGATGCAGTTTCAAGAAGCCTCTGTGCCAATTCTTTAGAGGTAACATCCACAGACATAATGTTTGTTATTGAGGTGGTACCCTTAGCATCATTGTGCTTAATTTCATATTTGGCGGAGTTGGCATTAGGCGCGAGCAAATCAATAATGTTCTCGTTGTATATCTCGATGAATTGACCAAGTATATTGTACTGCCAGCCGTTTCGCTTCAAGATTTCGATATCATCGAATATTTTCGATACTGAAAGTGGGATCATTCCGGTTTCCAGGTGCGACATAGTATACGTCTTTCCAGAACCAGTTTGGCCATACGCAAAGACACATACATTGAAGCCATCAAGCGAAGACTGGACCAATTGTGACAACTCCTCAAAGATCTCGGAGTTTGTGTTTTGGACCAGGAAGATCTTGTCGAACTGAAACTTGTAGTTCCCTGTAGAACCACCGAAAGGAGAGGCTTCTCGTGTCAAGACAATTTCCTGATTGCATTCGTCATTAAGTTCATCACTTGATACTTTTATCAGAGCGAGTTGCTCCAGCAGCGAAGGTCTAATCCGGCAGAAAACTCTTATGTCCCCCTTTAATTCTTGTAACTTGTTGTGTAAGACCCGTCTTTCCAACTCTTGGGAGTTTATAAGTTCGTTCATCTGGTTTGTTTTGTCTAGGAGCGATTGAATCTGCATGGCTTTAGAAGCGTTCGATCTGTGTACTTCTTCAATCTGACCCTTTTTGGACGAAATGCTGGACCTTAGAATCTCAATTTCATTTGCTTTTTCCTTATGCTTCTTGTGAAGTTGTTCATTGATCCGAATGAGCTTTGAATTGTCAATTTGCTCGATTTCTGAACTCAATTGATCAACTTTCGCTAGTTTGTCGACAGTGTTAGTTTGCACGGAGTCAATGGTTTGCTTTAACATTTGCATATTCTCGTCCATAGTGATAGTTAAGGAAATCAAGTTTTTGTTATGAGTTTCTTTGAGTTTTATCAATTGCTGGTTTAAGTCAGTCTTGACCTGATTAAGCTGCTGCTTCGCTCTAGAAATATCTTCAACTAATACCCTGCCAGCCTCTTCAGTGGCTGAGAGTTCTTTATTGATGATTTTCTCAACCTGGTCACTTACACTTTCTTTTAGATCATTCAATCGGGACTCATGCTGTAGAAATAGTCTTTGTTTTTCCAATTTGTATATTTCATCATATTCTCTTGAGTATGATTTTCGGTCATCTATAGTTGAGCTGATATCGTGGTCCATTCCTGCTAGTTTGCTTTTCAAATCATTATGTTCATTGGATAGGATGTGTAGCTTGAATTCTTCCTTCTGCATTCTTGTTATGAGTGACATCTTAAGATTTCCTAGACGTGACAATTCAAGTTGTCTTTCTGCTAGCTCCGAAGCTCTTTTCAAGTCTTGTTCTCTCTTTAGTTCTTGTTGAGCTCTTTCGCTCTTCCGGCGTTCTTGCTGTGTTATTCTAGTGGATGACATTGAGATTCGCTGCTTTTTTGAAGCAGAAACATGGCCCGAATCTCTGTTCAAAATCGATGCCGGCTTTCTCGCTAGAGTTTTCCGCCCCCCATCTCTTGACGAGATCAGAGCATGATCCATTTCGTAGTAGTTTTAGAGTTGTTTTGATTTAGTTTGGGATTCGATCCATAAATATAAATGCTGCGAAAGAATGTGTGCGCTACCAAAATTTCCATCGCAGCCTTCTCCTTGAAGAATCGATAAAAAACTGAGATGAGCTCAACTACAGTATAGTTGAGCAACGATGGGATCTGTATTGAAGAAGCAAAAGTTGAACAAAGGAACCGCTAAGGTGGAGAAGGTTGAAAAAGTCGACACCGTTGACAAGTCAGACAAGTCTGAGACAGATGCTGTGAAATCCACAACTGTAAAAGACTCCAAGGTGAAGGCAGCAGAAGACACCACACAGGCATCTCCAGAAGAAGAATCCGAAGTCGAGTTCGAAGAATTGGACGAGCTTGATCTCGATGACGAGGTTGATGTGGATGGCGTATCGTCCGGGTCTGGCTCTGGATCTGAATCCGAGTCCGATTACGATGAGGACATTCCAAAATTAAAGAAAAAGAAGAACCTTGATGATGGGTCCAAGTCGTTTGCAAGTGCATTCAGCGCTATTGTGAACTCGAAGTTAAAGGCATACGATAGAAAGGACCCTATCTTGGCAAGAAGTAAGGTGACGTTGAAGAAGTTTGAGCAGGATAAGTTGGATGCCAAAGCCAAGAGAGCATTGCGTGTAGACAAGAAAGAGGTGCAAGACAAGCATAGAGTCAAGCAATTGATGCCATCGGGAACTGAGCCTGAGCTTGTTCGTGAGATGTTGCAGTCGGAGAAAGACTTGAAGAAAATCGCCCAAAAGGGTGTTGTGAGGTTGTTCAATGCTGTTTTATCGACACAAATCAAGACAACCGAAGCATTGGTTGGTGTTAAGGCTGGTGAGACCAGGAAGGATGAATTAATGACTGAGATTTCGAAGGAGAAGTTTTTGGATTTGGTTCAATTGGCTGGGAAGTAAGTAGTTATATCGAGGGTGGAGGGGCATAGGTGGAGGCGACTCTTTCGGGGAGAGAAGTGAAAAATGATGCTTTGATCCGTTTTCGTTCAAACTGGCAGAGTCCGTCAGGTGAAGCAAATTCGAGCAATCAAGCTAGCAGGATTTGGCAAAGTAGCAAGGCTCACATGAGCTTGGCCAAACCCTTTTGTCGTTGCACACTGAAAAATGGCAAGCTGCTAAGACTTTCCCAAATCTCTTTGAAGGCGAACTGCCCGAATTAGGTGATCTACCCAAGCTTTTTCAGCCAATCCCCTTGACCACATGCTCGGTCTTTAATAACCACGGCCTGGACGACTCCATTCAAAAAATCTGGGGCCAACATTTCAAAGTTGAGTTTTCACTCCACCACTTGGAATTGTCTTATCTCATTGACCGAGCCATGCACCGACTCTGTACCGGGCCAATGACTTGGCATTAATAACGTCGACACAAATAGAAACACATCCGTCCTCCCCATCCCCCCCATGTCCTTACTTTTCACAAAAGGTGTGCTCCAACCTCACAAAATCAAGCACTAAAGCCCTCGAGCGATTTCTCCAAAATTAGCACTGCCCCTAGTTAGTTTCCCCCCAATTTCTTGTATATTAATCAACCGAATGACCACGCTGTCGCAACCACGCGGATATGACAAATAGGACTCCGCAATCTTCGTCGTAACGTTCGCTTTCCAGCTCAGGCGGGTTCAAGATCGATTGCAAAAAGCTAAAAGAAGAGATGGCCCCGATGCACCCTAACTTCAGTACTCTATTCGCGCTTCTGCTCATTTCGAATACTATATTTCTCCGGGGAAGCAGCATAGACTCTGTATAAAGAGAGCTTGGGAACCACGCCGAAATCGTGAATTGGCAAGCAGTCAGGACGAAATGGGAGAATCTTCCAAGAAGGAATTACACACGAGAGTCGCCACGCTCCAGCGGAAGGACTCCGACTACATCGGAGAGCCAGACCCTCACCAGAGCAGCACTGTTGAAGAGGGAAGCTCCAAAGCGCAAAAGCAGTCCCAGACCTCAGTCGCTACTCTCCAAAGACAGGACTCTGATTACATAGGCGAACCGAGTCCTGCTCACTTCGCCAGCTCGAAAAAGGGCTTACAGCCTCGAGTATTTACTCTTCAAAGAAAGGACTCTGATTATATAGGCGAGCCAAACCCATACAATGAGCTGATCGAGTTATCCACCATCGTCGGCTCCAGCCCTAACATTATCACTGAGCCGTTACCACTGGCGTCACCCGCGGAAGGCTCCGACGAAGAAAACATACCTAAGCAGGGCCTGAAGATCCCCCCAATGTCTGCACGTTTCCCTACGAAGAACTTGTGGAGAATCACCGCTTGCACGCTCTGGACATTCAGTCTTGGTCTTAGTGATGCCGCACCAGGTGCCATCTTGCCCCATATCGAAGCATATTACGATATCGACTATGCCATTACCTCGCTCATCTGGATTAGTAACGCCATAGGTTTCATTCTTGTAGCGACAATGGCCCATAAAATCGAACCCGTTCTTGGGAAGCAGAAGTCCTTGGCCTTTGGAACGTTCCTTCAGGTATTGATGTTCAGCATAGTTGGTAGTGGTACAAAGTTCCCTGCCATCGTCGTCGCCTTCTTCTTAGGAGGGTGTGGTTGTGCGATCAACCTTAGTCAGATGAACGTTTTCTTTGCTAGATTGGACAAACAGTCCAAGTACTTGGCATACTTGCATGGCTCCTACGGTATTGGTGCCACCATATCACCATTGATTGCAACCAGTATGGTAAATGCCGGCGTTGCATGGCATTTCTACTACTTATTCGTACTTGGCACAATGATAGCTCACTCCTTTGATTTATTCTTTGCGTTTGCCGGCGCTGATGTGGACTTACAGCCATGGGAGAATGAGACGACCGAAGGCGCAGACGAGGCTGAAGTAAAGGCCCAACACAAGGCGGACATGTTGCTGGCTTTGAAGAGTCATGTCACCTGGTTGCTTTCTCTCTTTGTTTTGTTCTACCAAGGTGGAGAGGTTTCTCTTGGTGGCTGGGTGGTCACCTTCTTACTCACTGATAGACATGCTAACTCAAAATCGGTAGGATATGTAGCTTCTGGATTTTGGGCAGGTTTAACTATAGGCAGACTTTGCTTGACCAGGCCTTTGCACAAATATATTGGCTGCAGAAGAAGCGTCATTCTCACGCTGTCAGGAGCCATAGTGTTTGTCGCCTTGTGTTGGGGTGTCAGAAACGTTTACGCTGAAGCAGTAATGATCTCATGTGCTGGTGTTCTTATCGGTCCAAACTATCCTTTAATGATCACTTATGCAGCACTGGAAGGGTTGCTTCCAAGAAAGATCCAGGTCATTACTTTGACCATCGTGACTGCTTTTGGCTCGAGTGGTGGGGCATTATTCCCATTTTTGATTGGTATCTTATCTCAAGGCGTTGGTACTTATGTCGTGATGCCAGTTTTCATTGCATTATTCTCCGTAATGACATTCATGTGGATATGCTTGCCAAACATGAACAGGAAGGGGACAAAGACTAACTTGTTGCAAAGAATTTGGTAAGAGTATGGATAATAGAAGAGGTTTAGGAAGTACGCTATTTGTATTTTAACGTTTGGTTTAGAATATTCAAGACTACTTCTTCGCGGAGCAGACAAGGTTGCAGATTGAATAGGCCTGAATGACGACACACATGAATAACACGACGAAGTTCGTGTGCTCATTTCAATATGGGCCTCACAGTTTTTGGAAAGTGCTCAAAGTGATTTTGTATCAATCGTCGAAGACTAGACTGGGTTGGGTTTTTGTTGAGCAGTGGAGTATTTAAAGGAATTTAAGTCGAGATTGGTATTCTTAACCAGAAACACCATAATAATAGATCGTTCCGAGAAAGTCTGTAATACAATTTTAAAATTAATGAGTAGGAACCATTTTCTTCGCCTAGTAGAGAAGGGGCACTTCAAAGTTATCACAAGATCTTGTAAGATTGCTGCAGGCAAAAGATAACTCCAGTTGAATGCATCTGTTCCATAGTCAGCTGAATCCGGATGTTTCGCAGCCATTTCTTAAAACATTCGTAGGCAGGTTTTATTGAAAGTACTCTTTGTTTGATTTAACTTGTCTCATTCCCTCAATAACGAGATTACAATATGCGATTGCGCTCCTGTATTACCAACTAGGAGAATCCAAAATCAACAGCGTGTGAAGAAGTGCTCGGTTCAGACAAGTGAGAGCATTACAATTCATGACCCCAGACTCATAGAAATAAGCAAAATTCAATGAGATAGTACCTTTTCGAACTTTTTTTTCTTATTTACTGTTCCAAATATCAACTTGATTGGCATTGATACTCTAAACGGTTCTCTATCATCCTGCTAGAGTGTAATCCTGGGTAGCTTGACCTTTGCCGAAAGCACACATTAAGAGTCATAATATTTGAACCTTTGAAAAGAACTCTAGAGAAAAAAGAGAGTCATACCCCTAGGACTTTCTACATATACGCTTGTAACTGATTCTTCTATGGCAATTGAACACAAGATAACAGCAGGCGACCTTTGCCTCAAGCAAGGGGACTTTCTAGGAGCAATCCTGAACTTCACAGAGGCAATCAAAGAGAACCCAAAGGCCTTTGCAGCATTCCTCAAGCGGTCAACTGCTTTCCAGAAGTTGAAGAATTATGATGATGCGAAAAGTGATATCTCAAAGGCATTCACCATTGCTCAGGAGCGTGGGAAAAGGGCAGAAATTGGCACATGTTACTTCAAACTAGCGTTGTTGTACTATTTGGAGAAGTCATATAAGTCGGCTTTAACTCATATTATCAAGGCAATTGAGTACGACTGCCAAGAACCTACTGTTCAAATGTGGAAAAACAAGATGGAATACGACGTCAAGAAGCACCCAGAGGAAAACCTTGAGAAGGATGAGCTTGAATTGTTTGAAGAGCAGCTTGGAAAAGAAGAGCCGGTAGTACACAAGGAGGAAACGATAGATCAGATTGAGAAGTCCAAAATTTCAGAAGATAAACCAAAGGAGATATTGCATACAAAAGGGGAGTTAAAGAAAGAGGAAACATTCACAACGGCACACTCAAAAGAGGCTGTATCTGTTCTCCCGGAACTCAACCTGACTACAGCGGATGCTACGGCTCCATCCACTAACATTGACGTAATCAACCAGTACGCCCCGTTGAGAATCAAAATCAGAGAAGATTGGTACCAAACAGACGATTCTATCGTTATAACTATCTATGCAAAAAACGTCAAAGACGAAAGTATCCATTTCGAATCAAAATCGATTTCCGTTTCATTCCCAAATGGAACTGGCTCAGAGTACAATTATAACCTAGAGCCATTGTACGATGAAATCTCGGTTGAAGATTCCAAGTACAAGGTGTATGGAACAAAGTTGGAGATAACTCTAGTGAAAAAGAACAAGAGAAAATGGGCAACGTTGGAAGGGTCCAACGCGGTGGTTGAGGCTGAAGACAATAGTGCAATGTCATACCCCACATCTTCTAAAAAAGCCATCAACTGGTCTAAGTTTAAGGTCGAAGAGGATGAGGGTGAAAAAGATGGAGAAGATTTCTTTAAGAATTTGTACAAGGATGTTGATGATGACACCAGGAGGGCGATGATGAAGTCGTACGTGCAGTCAAATGGTACAGTTTTGACAACTAACTGGAAGGAGGCACAAGAAAAGGAGTTTGAGACAAGTCCTCCGGAGGGTATGGAAGCCAGGAAGTGGTAAGTTTGAAGGAAGATAATATGTAGCCAAATATGTTGGTATTTCGTTAAACAAAAAAGCGTTCTTCGACTCCTTTCTCTATACAAGGTGTGACTTTGTCCTGTCGTATCTCTCTAACAGTAGTGTATACTCTATTTGGCTCGGTAATTAGTCTTATTTACGAAGTATAGGCACTACCGAACTACTTCTTCACCAATATTCATTAGCTTGTCATGAAACCACCACGGTCTTCTGCTTCTCTTAGGCAAACCTCTCTAGATCGTGGCCGTAAGCACTAGTCCTTGAATAGATTTTGGTTCTACGTCCACTACGATTCTCCAGACCTCTCATGCTTTGCTCCCTATTCAGGCTGACCTTGCCAACCTTTTGGGTGGCGACAGATAAGGTCCTTTCACACCGCCACCGAGCGACGGCCAAAAGCAGCGCATTACCTATCTCTGTGCTTTGATTGCATGGAAGCGATTTTGCACCCAAACTCAAAGAGTCAGCCCCTCTTCCGTGTTTTAAGACGGGCGATGACGGAAATTCCCCTCCGTAGTCCGACAGCCGCTATCCAGCAAGAAAGACTACTTAAGCTGAACAACCCCGCGAACACGTACTCCATGTAGAGGAATCAAAGCTTATCTCGCAGTGCGAACCACACTCTTACGTATTGAAGTTAGGGTTGATCACGCGATACTTTCACAAATCGATATACAAAAAATCAACGCTGTTAATGAACCTCGTACGCCTAGCCAAACTACCAAGAATACCAACCAGACCAATCAGAACCATGCATATCGAATCAATTCCAATGAGATGGGGTAGAGGTGACAACTACTCGTATTTGTTAATCGATACACCCACCAAAAATGCCTGGATCATCGACCCCGCGGAGCCCGAGGAGATATTCAAATACCTCCGTGACAAGAAACCCAGCTTTGAATTGAAGGCAATTGTTAACACACATCACCACAACGACCATTCGCTGGGAAACAAGGAGTTTCATCGCAAGTACCCTGACTTACCGCTCATTGCGGGAAAGGATTCGCCATTGGTGAACTACACTCCCTCTCATGGAGAGGTGATTGATCTTGGCGACAACTTGACTGTCACCGCTTTACACACTCCATGTCACACACAGGACTCAATCAGCTACTACGTAGAAGACTTGAAGACGCGTGAAAGAGCGGTTTTCACTGGAGATACCTTGTTCACCAGCGGGTGTGGTCGGTTCTTTGAAGGAACTGCGGAGGAAATGGACAATTCTCTTAATAAAGTATTGGCCAGTTTGCCGAAGGATACTAAGGTATACCCTGGGCACGAATACACCAAATCAAATGTCAAGTTCTCGGCAACAATTCTTCAGAACGAAGCAATGGATAAGTTGGCCAAATATGTGTCGGAAAACGAGCACACCACGGGTGTATTCACTATTGGGGACGAATTGGAGTTTAATCCGTTCATGAGATTGAAGGATCCCCAGGTTATTCTGAAGACATCAGCAGATAGTGTTTCTGCAATGAACAAGTTGCGTGAATTGAAGAATGAATTCTGAGGAAGTCTGTTTCAAGTTTGGTTTCTATTAAGTTTTGGGTTGACTTGAGCAACGTGGGTGTGGTGTCTTTGGAGGTTTGGACCAGGGGTGATGCTTTCAGACTTGGTCGAGTATGTGCCAAGTCGATTGAAGGCATTGTTTGACTTGTATTATTAGGTGAGTGGTTACTCCCTTGTTCGAAATGGGGTTGACAGATTGGAGTGTCTAAGATTTGAATGAGGTCAATGTGGGACTCTTTTATATGATATTTCAAATTGCTTCCTATCGGTGTGTAAGTAGTGTACTTCGAATAAAAAGAACTAGGTTGTGACATGAACGTAAGCTTTCCTCCACAGAGCTCCTCATTCAAAATGCATTAGAGAGCTGCTTGAGCGAGGAAGCCAATATACAATTCTTGTTGCTCAAATGATTGAACTAGATACATCTACAACTGTCAACTGTTGCCTATGATATAATAATACAATTACAATGTCTTAGATCTCTATACCACTGTTATACTCTCACAAACCCTGGCTTCCTTCCATCATCAACCCATAATTGGGGTTGCCATAGTTCGATTATCTCTAAATCAAACTCAGACTTTCCCATTGCAAACTTCTCATACTCTTCAAAGATACCACTCAAACACCAGCCTTGAAGCAACTTGCGCATTAACGCAACAAGAAGTCCCGTACGATGCTTCCCTTTATTGGAGTGGATAAGCATGGGAAAGTTGTTTTTATCTAGTATCAACTGTAATGCTCTTACTAAAGACTCCTGCGACTGCAAAAGGATCTCAGCAGAGTTGAAAGGCTCCTGGGACGGCTCCATTAGCAACAGATGGAACGTGATATCAGTGGTTGCTATCCAATCCTGATAGTTGTGCATTATTTCCAATGTCGAGTGTTTATCCTTCTTCTCCTTCTTCTCTTTCTTGTCTTTCTTTTCCTTCTTTTCCTTATTCCTCTCGTGGCCCAAGTCACCGAGATATATGATTGTCTTAAGCCCTAACTGCTTGAGGAAGGGGTAGTTTATGGGCATGGGGAATCCTGACCGATATATCCCATCTTCCACAAGGGAGAAGTTCAACGGTGGCACATACTGCGGTTTCGGCGTGAATTTTCGAATGGTTGGAATGATCTGCTGCTCAGCAGCTTCAGGCGGCTCTCGACGTGCAATAGTCATAGGAAGAAACGGTATGTGTTGGTCGACCATCATTTGTAAAGTGCCGTATGAGAATTATTCTCTAGTCCAGTTTCGATAATTTTCGCGGTATGCGAAAAGGTGGGGCTACAGCTGGGTTTTGGCATAGCAAATTAATTGAGCTCGTAGCTCACCACCCAAAATGTTAACGCAAGAAAGGTACGTTTTCTTGAGTGTATTGTGCTTAGTTAGATCATAATCTGTATAAGGAGTTTGTAATCTGTTAATTGAATTGGCCACTACTATGTGCTGCCCGAATGGAAGTAACCCTGTATTCGGTATTCCCCGGTATTTCCCTACTGTAGCTGGAACCCACAGAAAGAGGGCAATCTGCTACTTCGCGAGCTGCATGTATCACATATTTCAAGTTAGAGCTTCAAGTACCAGTCATTTCCTGGTATTGACTATTTTGGATCATATTTTGCACCCAAAATATGGGAAAACGAAGGATTTGCAAAACAGGTATAATGACTTCCCTACTAGACTTGAACTCTACTCCAGCAGTTAAGTCGATAATAGCAAACAACATTGGATAACAAACTAAAAAAAAGAGCCTTAGTATTTCAAGATAAGGGATACTAGTATATAGAAACAAGAGTAAGAGCAACAAAATAAACAGACTTCAATTCCTCATGCTGAAATTCTTCAAGGACATCGACCTGGAGATAACCTTGCTTAAATTCGGATCGTAGCGATGCTTCAATGCAATGATGTCTCCTGTAGCCATGTGATGGAGGGTTGTACCTTCGCTCCATCTACTTGATCTAGACCTCTCTAAAGTAGCCGATTTTGGAGAAACTGCAGCAGAGACTGTTCTTTTCAACGATGGGGTTGAGTTTGGACTTGGGAGAGTGTAATTACTCACTGGACTAGGCAAAGTCATTCTCTTGACTGAAAAGGATTCGTTAATCTTGTCGAAGTTGGACAGGGCGGAAAAGTATTCTTCTTCATCGTCATCCTCGTCAACGCCTATAGTGAACTGTGCCCTTCGTGTCGAGTATAATTTCAGAGTCTTTTGTTCATATACATACAACTTATGCAAATAGTTACATAAGTTTGTATTTGTCTTTGCCTTTGGAACAGTCGGCTTCTCTAGGCGGGGCTGGTTCAGTATCAATTGTCGTGGCAAAATAGGACGCCAGTCGGTGTAGTCCTTGGTGAGTTCCTGAAGTGCAAATAAACTCTCATCGCTAGGAGGAGAGTATTTGGGAACAATTGGTGAGGATTTGTCCATCTTGCGAGCCTCACGAGTGGAAAACCTCATAGCTGGACTTCGGGTGATGTTAGTACTGGTAATTGTTTTGACCAGTTTAATGGCAAGAGCGGAAGTGACAACTTTATCTTGAAGGCAGTCTTGTGCTCGATTGTAGCGAAATTGGGTCAACTTAATCAATCTCTCCATAGCCAGTATCGGCTTGGAGATAGGAACGTTCAACTTTACTAAAGAATCGACGGAGAGATCTGTATCGAAGGAATCATCAATGAAGTTGATAGGTGGTAGTTCTTCTGACATAGAGCGTGTTAAAATGATTTGGGATTAATTGAAAGATGACCAGTCTTTGCTGGTTTTCTAAGGTATTTATACCTTATTTTGAATTGGTATGCCTAAACGGGGTTTATAAAGATATGGCATATTCCATTTTGAGGTTAAATATGCTATCAATAATGTCCTTGAGTCGAATGCTATTCATTAGGAGAAGCAATTGATCCACGTCCTATCAAAAATCCAGAGAGATTGGAGTCAATAGTACATTCAATTGCAAAAGGCATACTCTTGATCTATTCTCTCGATTTGGCTGCGAAATATCAAGCAAGAGTCCACTAAGTGAATATTTATTTACCATTGACGTCTCAGGACTTTGACGTCGTGTTCCAAGTACTGCTGAAAATAGTCTCAGGTTAATAGGTAGCTTACTTGGTTCTATAATAAGACTTCAGAAATTGACTGATCAATCTGGTTCCCCATTATTGATCTACAGTTTATGCCATAGAATTGATCCAATGCAGAAACTGAAAAGACAAAAGGATAGAAATTCAATTGAAATCATTGGCCTGGCTTCGATGAGGAAATAGAGTCAATGTTCATCTAGGGTTCTACATAACGTAATGAAAGTGCTCCTGAATCCAGCAATTTGAGCAGTTGAAATGCCAGTACTACTATACAAATTACCAAACCCAGGCACTTTTCACAGTCATACCTATTATATCACATTTTGAATTGGTTCAAACACCTTGGACTTCACGAGTGAGTATTTGCATTCTCAATGCTTCTTCTTGGTTGCAACCCTTGCAACCTTTAGTCTAGAGATTCGAATATCGACTCAAATGGACTCTAATCAAATAAAATAAACTCTAATGTTTTTATGAAATACAAGTACCTTCACTTATCTGCCCCTTTATGGCTCTTACTGAATCGAGTGGAAATTCACTCAGACTGAGTAAAGGTCAAGCGACTCTTTTAAGAAGCACTAAATAGAGTCTCGAAAGTTCGCCACGGAAGTCACGTGCACATTCACTACTACTTTTTTTCTACAAACTTTTCAACACTCATCACTAGTACACCATCAGCAACATGTCGTGGTTATTCGGAGGCAAAAAGAGCGAAGAGCCGAACGCGGCGACAAGCAACGCCGACTTAAAACAATCGCTTGGGTTTGACCCGGCCCAGGTTTCAGACGTTTCGACCATCATCAGAACCCCAGGCTTGTTCGATAGCTCGAGGTTGCACCCTTTGGCCGGATTGGAGAAGGGAATCGAGTACTTGGATCTTGAAGAAGAGAAGTTGAGCACCGTAGAGGGTACCACTAACGGCTTGATCCCATCGAAGGGCTGGTCCGATGACTTGTGCTACGGTACTGGTGCTGTATACTTGTTGGGATTAGGACTTGGAGGAGCATACGGTTTCCAAGAAGGTGTCAGAAACATTCCTAAGAACGCAACCTTCAGATTACAGTTGAACACTGTGTTGAACCACATGACTAAGAGAGGTCCATTTTTGGGAAACTCAGCGGGTGTCTTGGCTTTGACTTATAATGTCATTGATGCTACTTTGGACCTGGTAAGAGATGTTCACGATGATTACAACTCGGTTGCTGCAGGAGCCATTGCAGGAGCACTCTTTAGATCTGGTGCTGGAGTGAAACCTTTGGCATATTCTACTGCCTTGATGGCTGCCGGAGCTGGGGCTTGGTGTGGACTCAAGAGGTTAGCCCAGTAGGAGATAACTAATATTGTATATAGTTTGTACATTAATGTATGAAATGAGTTTAGGTAAGTGCTGAGAAGTGCGTTGTACTACGTAATACAAGCGAGGATATTTGGACAAGATGTCTAAGAAGTACACATTAGCCAAAAGACATATTAGCGATGGTATAATTCGAATCTTTGTTGGAACGTTCGAATTTGCCAACACCTCCGCAAATGTGCATACTCATGCTAACATACTTAACGGTTACTTTTTGTTCAAGCCTCAATTTTTTGCTTCTTTGAGGATTCACCTTGTTCTAGGGATCTTTTGAGTTCCAGATTAGAAGTCTCGTCTGGAGTCGCTGAAGTCGCTGAGGTCGCTGGAGTCGCTGGAGTCGCTGGAGTCGCTGGAGTCGCTGGAGTCGCCGAAGTTTCTGAGGTCTCTAGCTTAACCTCAGAAGCTTCATCAAATGCAAGACTCTCCTTATATAATTCTTCCATCAAAACTCTCCTCTGATCCATCCAAGCCAAATACTCCTCATTGCCCCTCAAGATCTTGTGCTTGGTCAAGTCTTTTAAAAAGATTCCGTCGAACAAATTCTTCTCGTCATTGCTGAACTCTTCAGCCATTATCTTGTCGAAGTCAGCAATACACTTCATCTTGGCAAATCTTTGGTAAAATGGGGACTTGCCTGGTGTCTGGTTCAATATCAAATACTTCGTGTTTTGGAAGGCATCATAGTTGAACTTATTTGAGAGCTTATGAAAAATTGGTATCATCTCAAAAGGAGTTAGAGGTGTCTCTGAGAAACAGGAAGGATTTGCCTCGGCGCATTCAGCTATCATACCTCCCAATTGATCGTTATTGAAGACGTGTTGCAAATTGCGGAAATCAATCTTCGACTGTAAGTTACCATTAATTATGAGAGACACACCCTTTGACTGCACAAAGGGAATCAATTTGCTGAGGTACTTCCATATAGGATCTTGCCTGCTTCTCATATCCCTGGTGCGACAATGAATAGTCAAGTTGGCAATACCCGTGTTGCAGATCTGTTCTATTAAGCGATGAGAGCTCTGGTAATCATCCAAAAGCCTGATTTTGCAGCTGATAGACTTGTTATGTGGTTTACCGACTTTCTCAATCAACTCCGTCAAAATCGAGCAAAGAAGGTCTGGAGTCAGTAAGAGTGCAGCCCCCATCCCAGAGTGGGTAGAAAATGGCTTGGGGCACCCACAGTTGAGATCTATGCCATCAACGTCTTCGATGACCATAGAAGCAGCTTCTACTGCGAGCTTGGGGTCTGCAGACCCTAGCTGAAAGATCAACTTGCCGCGCTCTTCCGGAGGGTAAGTACGGAAGACGAGTTTGTTGCGAGTCAAGTCCTTCTTCTTAATGTACTCCTCTACCACGTAGTCGACTGTGTTGGTTTGTTCATTAATAATACGCTTTGTCTGGATGATCTTGCGATCCACGTATTCTGGGGTCCAAACAAGGTCCGCACCATATTTGAGCGCGAGCAATCTGTTGGTGATCTCGCCAGAACGCACCATAGGCGCAAGACAAAGCTTACCGGCAAAGCTGACCATTTTGGAGTGATAGTTGAATGGGTGTACTTGAGATGGATGTCGTGACGATGATGAGTTGGCAATGTCGTTTGAAATATATGTCTGTCTGCGTCTGATGGGTGTCGCAATGAGCACGTGACAATCACCAACGAGCTGGCATTACAAGTAACTCAGATGGAAAGTCAAAAGACACCATGGGGCTATAACATCCATTATTGGAACGATTTGGGGTAAGAAAGGGATCTCCTATCAATGAAGGGTACACTTATTAATTATTTAGAAAGTAGTGTATGCTGGAGAGCACTGAGTTGATGACTGACGTGGAAAGTCCATCGTGTTGAGGGTCAATGACTTTTCACATGATAGTAAGAGTAGGACGCTAAGTACTGTTTGGGAAACTTTCCAGATGTTTCACCTGTCAATATATATCGGAATAAAGATATATCTTCCTAAAATACCAGATATCCAAGGTCTATCTTCGGCATCATTCACTAGTGCATGTGCTTCGGAGTGCTGTAACTTTGAGCTCCTGCCTAAGGGTAAAAGATCCAGGTAACCAAGCCAGCTGCTTAAGGAGCGAGCGATATCAAAAGAAGCCAAGCACAAGAGACTACTGCTTGTGGAAGACACTCACTCAGTGTGAAGGAAGAGTAGAACCAGACTCTGAAAAATGGAGAATTCAATAACACGGTGAAAGAAGAGTTCGCAAGACAAAGTACACCTGTCACAAAGCTGGCGAATAAACTGTACGCTACCGCGTATCTTGCTCTTGCTCTCCACGCACAAACATTTAGCTCGTAGCTGTCTCTTGCACGATACGGCGCAAACACACAATCTTGTATTTCGATAATCGTCGATAAAAAACGGCTGTGCGTGCAGTCAAAAAGTCGTTATCATGCAACAAAGGCGTTATTTCGGATGCAGTACCGAATATACGGGCTAATGGAACACGCTGAAAGGGACCAAACGATAAGAGGGAAGAAAAGAAGCGGTCCATTGTGTCGGGGAGCATCAAACCTTAGTGCCAGAACCTTAATGGAGCCTTCCTCGGAGAAAACGAGACTAGTTAGGGAGATCGAAATCATAGGCACGAAGCATGCTACGCTGCCTCCACAAGCCGTTCCTCGGGCCATTCTTCTGGAAATGCCCAGGGACGCCAAATAGGAAGCTGAAGCACCACCGCAAATGCCACGCACCCAGTACAGAAACCCAAGCACTCGCGTGCCACCACAGCACTTTACAACATACGACAATCTCCTAACCTCAAAAGGAGCGAAGTTTATATTCGTGGATCTATGACCGTGAGTGTAGCTGACACTTTTCCGGGGATAAAAAGCCCGTAGATCTTCGAGCTCGAGTGCCAGCTCGAGTGCAAGCCCAATCTGCCATTGGGCATGTACCGTGCTACTTGTAGGGGAATTGCTAGGGGAGTCTTAGCGCATTGCGGTGGCTCACCCTCGCAAGTTCTTTTTCTGAGTGTTGGTTTCTTCTTCATTTGTTTATCTGCAATGGAATCAGACGAGGCGGGCCTTCCTACATCCAAGATTCCCATAGTTCTCGAGAATTGGCTTGGATATCCCACAGGTCATGAGCTTTTCCACAGAAAGCGCTTTTTTTGCTAGGCTTCTGGCTCACCTGCTCAATCGTCGCTGCAATTTCGCAGCTGCAACACCAACGACGTCTCGCGAGTTGCTCCACACGTCACCACAGCCGCAACCTCCAAGCAAATGACTGCCAACTTCCGAATTGCTAGCCGGACTTCTGCTTACTTCCCAAAGTCCTGACTGGCCATTATCCATTTCCAAATTTCACTGTCACGTCGTTCTCAAATAGGAAAAGCAGCTGTTTCTTTTTGGGCATCATCGCAAGGCATTCGTTCTGCGATTGCACCCTTCTCCAGCCATTGTACCCGCTGCAAAAGCCCCAAATCCCTGGGCAAAATTCGGGCTCCTCTGTACGCTCGCTCGCTACCTGCTCCAACCACCCGCATCTTTCTACCACATCAATTGCGAAAGCTGTGGACCTTTCCACGGCTGTAAAAGCAAAAAATTTACGCACTGTTCTTTTTGTTCTTTTGTGTTGTTTTTCTCGCTTTTTTTTTCTAAGTCATCTCTTATCGCTTTTGCAGAATTCATATATAAACCCCAAATCTCATGATTTTGTATCATTCGGTTTGTTTATACTTTCAAGAAACTTTTCTTATTGATATGTCTTCTACTTTATATCAACCTATGTCAAGGCCATTGGGCCACCGTGAGTTGCTGGGATGCTTAACACCCAATCAGCCAGAGCTGGAGACAGAAAATGCGTCTCTTAGTCATGCTAAACCAATGCTTTTGAGCCTGTTACCGACCTACACTGGAAGAACCAACCAGCTTGGCAATTCGAGTCAAATAGGCCAACTCCGCACCCAGCTCAACACCCATATGTCATCGCAGATCAGCACCCAGATGGGCTCGCAAATGAATAACAGAATTCGCAGCCAATCTGACAAAGGTGCAGCTGCTGCCCAGAGCAAAAGACGCTCTTCCATCTTGTCTCCACCAATGTCCCCTTGCCAGCTGTCCAACAAGCCGGTCAGCAAGGTGTTGGTAGACAAGTCCTTCCTTCCTTCCCAACTCCAATTCAAAATTGAGAACTTTAAGGATTACAAACTTACTATCGAGCCTTGGAACAATTTGAATTCTTCCTACAAACAGTCGCACTTGAATTTCATCAACCAATATCAGACCTCGGACGAGTCCGAGTATGTTCCACGTAGACACAAGCAGCGCAAGTTGGACTTTTTGGACGTGGACCTGGAGTCAGAGAGAATGAGAACGAGGAGGACTCCAAAGCCTTACAAGGTGGAGTCTGACGACTCGGAGCTTCCCTCGCCAAAGAAGAGAAAGAGAAACATATCTCCAAACTCTCCTGCCCAGCAACAGCTTCTCATCGACGAGTCCATCCCAGACTTTTCTCCAGATCCATCCACAACCTTGCCTGCTAACAACTTGAAGTGTCTCAAGATTGAGTGGAAGGGACAACCTATGGACTTGTCGCAGGATCCTAACTTGGACAAGTTACACCCTGCGGAGGTTGTCTTGGCTTCTGTGTTGAGATTGCCTGCTCTCATCTACCTCGACTCGAAGCGTAGGCTCTTCTTAGAAAAGGTACAGAGATGCAAGACAGGTAAGCAGTTCCGCAGAACTGATGCCCAGAAGGCTTGCCGCATCGATGTCAACAAGGCATCGAGGTTGTTTGCTGCGTTTGAGAAGGTGGGCTGGTTGGAAGATAAGCATTTCGCGAAGTATAAGTAGAGGTTTCTATTAATCGGTTTTTATTGTGCGGTGGCTTTTTTGGTTTTACGCCGGGTGGCTTTTGAATTGGTGTTCACTGGCCTGGTGGGTGGTTCTGCTGATAGTCAGCAGTTCCATGGACTTTTATTTCTTGTTTGGTATATTTATGTTTTTTTGGGCTTTCTTTGTTGTATTAGGATATCTGTGTATAATGATATATCTAGATTATTGTGAGATCTTGTAGTGCTTTTAGAATCGAGCTGCCCACTTCCGTGGTGAGTTCGTGATCTTAGTGTATGGAGAATTGACTAGTTGTTGCAGTTTTTGTTCGAGTTGCTTCAAGATGATCAGATCTCAACGGAATTATGTCCTACATGGAAACTTGGAAAGAACAACTCAATTCTTTTCGCCGCCAACATATGCGGCTTGCTACTCTAATAACTACACTCTTATCGCACTCTTGGCTAAAATCGCCATTCTAAAAGACCCTTACTCTCGTCTCTTCCCTTTAATTCAGTTTTTCAAAAAATCGGAAATCTTCATTTTCATTTTATTATAGTAGTATTATTGAATTGTCGTATTATTATTTTAAGCTCCTGGCCGTCACCTACTCAATCACATCATTCTTATGATCCTTGTACATGTAGAATTGCAAAATGATGAAACTGTCTTCGAAAATGGTTCCCAATGAACCTAACAACCAACTCATGTTCAAGATAATGTACTTGGAGTCTGTTCTGTAAAACAAAATCTGGCCAGCATACGTCAAGTTTCCCAATGTCAGGAATAAGAAAAACAACAAGCTCAATCCGTGAACTGACTTTCTGTGATAGTTCTGCACTATCTGCGGAATACGAGCTCCCAAGTACAAGATAGCAGAACAGTAGCCCATGACTTGAGGTCCAAATGCGATTGGAGAGCTATCGACGGGGTCATTACCACCGCTGGATTCTGAAGACCCACTGACTAAGTATCCCATGGTTCCAGCACCAATAACAAACACAATAGGTAAAACGTACTTGGACAAGACTCCGCTGTTTTCAGGTTCTAAAGCAATATCAGTCAACGTTGACAGCCTTCTTCTCAACAGAGGCACAACTTCTCCTTCAGCATTCAATAATGGCGAGTGCTCGTGTCTGTTTCTATGACGGTGTCTCTTTGGGAACACGTACGTGTAGTACACATACGAGGAGATCATCAAAGCATCTGCAATACAGAACCAGACAGCAAGAAATACAACTTCTGGAAGAAGTTTGGCCCAGAGGGAACCAGCTAAATTGAAGATGTCACCGAGGAACCAAATCGTGATGAAGCCAATGGCGATACCATCAGCAGATTGTAACCGCCACTGCTCGATAAGTTGGGGCATTAACAATACGATCCAGCAAGCAAGGCTAATTAGTTAGTCATACGATTCCAATATCACCAAGAGTTTGAATTTTTTAACTTACGAAGTGGACCCCATGACGCCCGATATCTGGACCCTGAGCGAGCTCTCACCTACCGCTTGTTTGAGCGTTTCGAGCTGGAGCATTATGGTTGTTCTTATCTAAGGGAAGAAGAGTGTTGTTAATGTCGACAAAAATTCGGGCGCAAATTCGCGTCATAGAAGAAATTAGAGATGAGGAGTTTGGTTAAAGTTTATACGGCAAATTTCAACTTCTTTGAAGAATGTTGTATACATGGAGGAGGCCGTGATTAGGAGCTGAATTTGTAGGAGTTTGGGAGATTTTAGGGTCTTTTAGAGAAATTTTAGGCGTCACAGGGAATATTTCGGTAGCTTGAGTGGATTTCAACACTATCAGGAAGATTTTGGCAGCATATTGGAGACATATGGACAATTTGCACCAAGATGCATGTTGCGCTTTCAAAAAAAAGAGAGCTTCCACCTTAAGAGTCAAGATCCCTACTCCTAGATCCATGGTGGTCTATTTCAACGTATTGCTTTTAGGCTAAATCCTAATTGTTTGTTAATATACATAGAATACATAGTAATACATTTGCAGGCCCACTTTTCAAAAGTAGGCTTGTTAATAGTCTAGTTTGACAATGCTTCTGCCATCAGTTTCACAACTTCAATGTCTGAAATTGTCACTACTCCGAC
Organism: [Candida] mesenterica; assembly: GCA_030559045.1. NCBI lineage: Eukaryota > Fungi > Ascomycota > Pichiomycetes > Serinales > Debaryomycetaceae > [Candida] mesenterica. The sequence goes on along the minus strand of JAKTQV010000006.1, from coordinate 664,506 downwards.
CTCAATACCATCGTTATCGGGAATCTTTCCGGAGCTATAAATGACATTTGAACCTTCATCATGCCCCGTCATTACAACATCGTCTTTTTGTTCTTCAGTTCCTTCGCGATCTAAAATCCCTATTCTCTCCAATATTCGAATCGACTTGCCGTCTAGATAGAGATCACGCAAGTTCGGACTGAACTTGATGTGCACTGCTTGTCCACCGTTGATCTTACTTGATATTTTTCTTGTTTGAGTCACCAATTCCTCTACTTGATTCAACAAGAAATGTAAAGTTTCATCTAGCGGCGAAAGTGACTTGATCGCTTCTCGTGCTTGCAGGGACAAGTCTTGACTATGCTCATTTAAGATTTTCGATCCCAAAAACTTCAAACTCTCTTGAAGTAGTCTAAGAGTTTTGATCACCTTGTTCGCTCTGGTGATTTGCAACTTGAGGATCTTTCTCAAATGCAATTCCAATTTGATCATATTTACCAACTCAGTAATCTTCTTGTCGTTCTGTGACTTTTTCTCTCGAGGTTGCGAGAAATCTATACCTTCGTGGTGCTTTAATCGAACCCAACCTTCTTCTACCAAGTCGCTTGGCAAAGTGAAGATATTACGCAATGCATATAATTCAAACTTATCGAAGTTCTTGTCTACTTGGCTTTCCAAGAGAGTTTCTAACTTGGCCGTACCTAGTTTTATTTCATCCTGCGTTATGTTGGGGGAGTTCTGATTCAAATCATCGTCTCCTTTTTTCAGTAAAGCTTCTTCCCTAGTTTCCCTCAAATCTACCAAGTAGGTTTCCATACCTTGAGTGCATTTGTAGAGTAAATCATTGACGGCATTGATAACATCGTCTATAAGAGCTAAAGGAGGGTATCCAAAATGCTCAGTCAATAAGGATGTGATTGCGTAGTTCATTGAACTGGTATGCTCATCCTTCAGTATATCTGGTGGTAGCATCTTTGCCTTCAAGAATAGTACCTTCCAGCTGGAGAAGTAGGTTCACTTTGATGTGACTTTATCTAGAGTGTTTTATACTTGTTTTGATGTTTCTGTGTTTTGCTGGAAAAGATCGTGATATATTGCACGTGCGCATCCTCTAAACAACTTGTCCAATAAAAATATCTGAAATTCGTACTACAAATCCTTCGTACTAAGCAACAACCATGGCCCACACATTACACCCAGACCCTGCACTTCAGAGGTTTAACACAGCCAGAGACAAGCTCGGCCACTACTTCAGATTCAAACCTAGATCGGCGTTCTTCAACGTGATATTCATGGGGTTGGTACCAGCTGGCTTGACATTGTTCGCCTACAACTACGAAGGTCAAATAACGTTTTATAGAAAGTTCAGACAGATTAATCCTTTCAGTGGAGAAGACTACGTTCCAAGGGATAAGGACTTATGAAGAACCATTGGAGTAGATTATAATATACAAAGCATTTGAATATGTGTAGCACATTTCGGGGAGGAGAATTGAGAAACTGTTGACAGAGAAGATGCTGAGAATTTGATAGTGAAAAAGCAGGATTGCATGTTTATTTGAGCTCGAAGGTATTCAAGTAGCTTCAATTTTGAAGGAAGCAAAGGGAGTCTATAGGAGTTTCGAGTGGCCCAAGTAATTCAGGATTTCATAAAGTATGACCCTCTTGATGCTTTGGTATCTTATATCCTTATTTTTTGAAACAATGATCAGGCAAATCTGCTAAACTTCTACTTTTCAAACTCTTACACGTTTATAGCCATTAATATTCAATTAACATAACACAAGATAGTGCAAAAAATACAAATAATACAATCCGACAAGACTAAAGGATAACCTGCTCCTTTGATCTTTCGGACATGTTCAAACCTTTGCTGAACTTTCATAAACATACCTCCTGTCTTTCATTTTGTTCAACCTTCCCTAGGCATTCCTCGTTATCGCTCAACACAATTCAGATCACCTCTTCTTCGATAACTTGACTTGGAATTCCATCATCCCAGATTTCATATTTTTTAAAATCTTCAAAGGTGCAAACTCACTAGGAGTCCTCTCATTCTTTAAGTTGACATATGATTTTGATTTTTTCAAGTTGGAATAATCACCGAACGTAGACTGTGCTTGGCTTTCATCATTACCAGACTCATACACAAACGAGTAGTTTGTGGCTGAAAACTCTTGAGAACATTCTGTAAAAGAAAGTATAGTTGGCGTCTTCAACTTCTTCGGAGTAGAAGCAGTCGTCGCATTCTGTCTAGAATTTACGTTTAAATTTCCGCTGAAGGAGCTAGCCTTTTTAAGAACCTTCTTGCTGACTTTAGTTCCAAGTCCAGACGACAGTTTCTTCTTTTTTAGGGTTGATTTGGGTGTTTCATCTACCGCATCCATGGCAAGAATGGTTGATAATTCCGTTAGTATGTCTTTAAAGTCGCCGTTTTCATATGTAACGGAATTCTCGTAGTTTCCAGTCTCGTACGTATTTTCGAACGTATTCACAAATTCATCAAAAGGTTTCAAATCTTGAAACGGATTTGCATTTAGCAAGTCTTCAACAGACATAGGCCCTGATTCCTCCAGGAGATCATCAACGTTCATACGCGGGGAAACCTGCGAGCTGTTCATTTCAATAGTGGTAGGAGAATCTGAAAATTGGATCTTGAGGTCTCGTTGAAAAGTGTTCAACGGAGAGTTAGAAGTTTTGATATCATTTCTTGGTGCTACATGGAAGGTACCACTAATCTGTGGAGTGTCTGATGGTTTAAAGTCTGGAGCCTGGCGTGCCTGTCTGTGCACTCTTTGTGGAGATGGTGATCTTTCAAGAGATAGTCCTAAGCCTAATTGTGGGCCAAAAATTGAATTATTCCTAGTAGATATTTGGCTAGCTCTGTAATTGGGTGTTGTTGGGCTGAATTGCTGGATCTGGTGGGGAGATCCCCCAATGTTCTGGTAAAAATTATTGGCTAGGGTATTGAGGTGGGAGTCTGAATGTGCAGTGTTAAGTGGTGCATTCATAGAGGTCCTGCTAACTGTATTGTTCAAGGAGTTGGTGTAAACAGGCGTTGCACTGAAGGTGGAAAAGCCTGCTGCATTGTCTGTAGTATAACCATGGTTGGCATTTATTTGAGCCGAAGAGGATTGAGGAAATTCTTGGATTGCACTTTGAGGTATTTGAGCAGTTGCGCTCTGCGGGAATTCTTGAACGGTCTTTTCAAGCATGTTGTGAGGAGTGGTATGGATAACGGGCTGACTTACATTATTGGTGACATAAGTAGGAGTAGCAAAAGTCGCTGTGTTGTCAGCGTGATTGTCTGTGTTATGTCTATCCATCATATTAATCATGTCAAGCTGACTATCTGAACGAACGAATTGCTTCTGACGAGTTGAACTTCTCTTCGGACTTATTTCAGATTGTGGGGTCGCAAAGTATCCAACGTTTCCACCAATGTTTGGTGTAGCATGAATGGAGTTGAAGTTTGGATAGGCCGCTTGAAGTGGAGATGAGTCTGTCGTTGGGGAGTAAGCCAAGTTTCCATTGAAAATCGGTTGGACGTACATCAGTTGGTCAAGAACGAAATTAACCTGTCCAGGACCAAGAGCCGCCGGAAGCTGTTCCTGGTTCTTTGCATAGCCTTGACCATACACCTGGAATTGCTGTAACTGGCCACCAGCTTGGGCTTGAGCAAGTTGTTGATCTTCAAGACCAACAAATTCACCCTGGAATTCTCCAAAGTGGCCCTGTCCAGCCTGCCCAGGGGATGCCTGTTGTAGCTGTCTTTTCATTCTTGCCAGAGAAAGGTCCTCACAGTCGTCAAGGTCAGCACTGGAGGCAAGTTGTAGATTAATAGTCATAGTCACCAGTAGTACAAGTTCAAGTTGAAGGGTATCAATGGAAATTGGGCAATATCAGATGTCTGTGTTTAAGCGAGTGTAGACGACTTCTGACGTGTGGTGGAGAACTTCAAATTCGCTCAGTCGATCTTCCTGGAATAAGTCTAACTGTTCTTACTTCGCTACGTCGATCTTCTCTTGCTGGATGTGAATTGTTCTTTACTTGCTGGTTCCTTCCTCTTGCTTTAATACTCTCTAAATTTAGACCTTTTTTTCTGACTTTCCCCTAATTTCATGGCCGGATTTATGAGGAGACGCCTGCACACAACACTGAAATTTTATTAGGGGGATATTACCAGCAGTTTACGACAATGAACTGTGATAAAGGCTGGCAGAGATGAGATGGCGAGCACAATACTGTGTCTGGAGTGCTTCGAGTGGCTGTGGACAGAGCTATAAGTGAGCTATTGTTGCACCGTCCAGCGGAAGCCCATGAATGATGCGGAGCCCTATAGCTGGGTTGGGTTGGAAGAGTTGGCTGAGAACCAAGTTCGGGGCGTATGTCGTTTTGTCTACTTGCTCCGAGTTGGCCCAGTGCGCTGGGGGTTGAACTCAGGCGTTTCTACGACACTTGGGTGCTGGTTCTCGAAAGAATTTGCACCTATTCTAGTGTCGCATTTTTGTCCGAGGGTCCGAAATACGACACTCATGAGTCGCACCAGGCTTGTGATTATTCGTATCTGGATTCGGATTTGCAGCTATTGCTTAAGATAGGGCCAATTGCAGAACGACTGTGTAGTCTGTGGTATTAACGCATCATATCGAAGGACGTGGAGCGAGATATCTAGTGGGACAAACCTGACTGATAAGACAGAAATCAGCAATTCAAGTTCTGGGCTAGATTCAGTGTGGATATTGCCTGAAGAGACAATACTTCCTGACAATAAGAGACAACTGAGACTTGAAGCGTACACTTCCGAGCTGGAATTGGGATAAGCAGCAATTGAGCTTTCCTCAAGGACGTTCTTGGAAATGCATGAATAAGAAGTACAGGACGTGAAGGATGCGAAGGACGCTGATATAGGATTTTGGGCAGGGACTTCGCCATAGAGTACGCAGTTAATAGATGATCTGAGGAAATATAAGATGACAAACTATCTTAGAGAAGCAGACTATGAAGGAGACAGAAAAAGAGCCGATGAAGGAGAATGACCGTGGTCTGAAGAAGGACTCGGAGAAGAAGCCAAGAAGGAATCAGAGAAGGAGCTATGGAGGCATAATTCGTATCCCGAGGAACATTCACATTGAAAGCTCTATGTCCTCCAATTCTCAGAACATGTACCACTGGAAGCAATCTTGATGAACATGGTAGCACTAGATACACTTTTCAACAATGACTAGCCGGCACTCTGCGGGAGTCTGACTAAACCTCCAGCCTTTTACTACCCATGAGAACATTTTGTCTGCCAAAGACTACTTGGAAATGACCGTCTGTCCAAAGCTCCTTGGTAAGTCTTTCACCGTTGACCCTCTGTGTATCCAAGACACCACTTGGTGAGATTGACTCATCAGAAGCCACAGCCTTAGTATTTCCAATCAATAAACTACAAACGTGCCGTGGCTTAAAGAGTGAGTCGCCCTACCAAACGTAAGGAAGGCCTGCGCTACCAAATAAAGTTTTAGGTGCAAATCCTCGTACAGGCGGTCTTCCCCCAATTTCACTTCACTTTCAAAGCCTCGACTAAACCCCAGAACAATGCAGTTAAAACTACTTCTATGGGAAGTGCCGAAGTGGGGCTGACGTGCTTCGAGACGGCATCGAATTTGTATTGACTTGAAGAAAGTGGTGCTCTGTGCTACATTACGTACTTTCCGCATGCCATCAAGTTGGCTGCCTATAGCTCAGTCAGTCCAATTTGCGTACTTCCCAACTACTTATGCTTCATTTTGCTGGGTGGCCCATCAACCGCAAAAGTAGAATTACTGAACTAAATAGGGTTCTTCGATAAAGTATCTTACAATGGTCAATTCAAGTGGCCCCAACCAACAAAGGGATTGGAAAATTACCAGAATGGCACTCTTACACGTACAACAACAATGTGTCAACCGTTTCAAACCTAAAACACTCGTATTCTCGTCTTCACAACTCTCATCTTCATCTACTTCCCTGCCAATCTGCTTCCTCGCAACTACCTCTCCCCAATGCCCAGGACTTCCATTTATGCTTCCAAGTCTCACAATCGTGCAAATAAACGTCCGTGTAACTCCCCCTGAACTTTAGCATATGCCAATGTCACAGTAGAACACCCCACACACATCAGCCCTATGTTGACATTCCATACGTGCTCTTTGCCCAACGCATACTACTCGCTTTTTTCACTGCCTTTTTACAGTAAATCTTTTGCAATATTATCATGCACATTTTGTGTTGCAGTTGGGGCTTTTGTCCCAATCTGGCAAATGCCTGAATGCGGTGATTTTGCAACAACTTGAGAAAGAGTGGAGACCAACTATATATATAACGGCGAATCCGAAGTGAAGATGGCAGTTTCAGGAAGTATAAGGAAATAGAATAAAATGAAGCTTTACTCGTTCATCACATATTTCATGGTGCTTGTCACCTTGACTCTGGCCATACCTGTTGGTAAAAGAGACTCAGGTGCCGAAGGTACTACGAGTCTCTCAACAGTTGAAACCAGAACCCTAGAAGAGTTGCTTCTGATACTTCCTGAAGACGCCGACCAAATCACAGACGATTTGTATGAGGCTATTAACGGACACTTGCAGGATAGTATCCTCAAGCGTGACTACGCTGCCTTGACTGTGATATTTACCCTGTTGAACCAGTCTGGTCAAGGTGTTGCTATTGTCAAAGCTTTTGCAACTAACCCATTGACTCAGAAAAGTGTAATCGAGGCTGTTGCAGGATACATCCAGCAGAAAACCTTGTTGACCATCCTTGAGGCTGCAAACCAGTCTGGCTTGGCCTTCGACATTGTCATGTCTTTCTTCACTGATTATAAAGTTGTTCCAGGTGCTATTGTTATTGGCAAAGCATTATTTGCTAACGGAACTCTCAAGAAGAGATCGCTCTTTGGTGACATATTCGGTGGTGTTACAAGTGCTATTGGCGGTATTTTTGGTATCGCAACCACTTCGGCAACACCTACCGTAGCCACTGCCACCTCAGTGCCAACCACCTTACAAACAGTAGCGACCACTGCTGCTGGGGTTTCTATTCCGACTGCAGTTGCTGGAATAACAATCCCTACTTTAAGTGTACCATCTATTGCTGGAGTAACAATCCCTACATTGAGTGTACCATCTGTTGCTGGTGGCGATATCTTTTCAAGCCTCTTGGCTGGCGTCGCAGGTGCGACCACCACCCCAACAACTGCCACTACTGCGACTCCAGTTGCTACTACTAAGAAGACTTCTTCAACAGTCGCAACTACGGCCGCCACGTCTACTGCTGCAGCCACAACGTCGTCCTCTTCTGGTGGTCTCTTGAGTGGTATCTTTGATGGAATTAGTCTGTTGCTTACCGGAGCTAGTAGCACCGCTAGCAGCGCAGCTGATGGTGTAACTAGTACTATCGGCAGCACTATTGGCAGTATCATCAGTGGTATAACATCTACCGTTAACAGCACTCTTTCTGACTTGGGCAGCGGTGATATTGGAGGAGCAATTGGAAGTGCTGTTGGAGGGACGGTTGGAACTCTCACAAACGTTACTAGCACTGCGCTCTCAGGGTTGGAGAGCTCGATCGGGTCTGTGGTTTCTGGCACCCAGCTGACACTTATCTCGACCGTAATCTCTTTGATCAAGAATGTGGGAGACTTGGAGGAGCTCTGCGAATCGTTGCAGATCTCAGGCTTGGGTGTGTCCGTGGTAAAGTCATTCTTCACCGACTCGGATATGCAAGTATTCACTGAAGAATTAGTCAACTACATTGTTGTGAACAAGGTTGTCACCTTAGGCTCATTGATTGGCGCGCTCACTGGTAGTGGAGTCATCATTGATGTCTTTGAAAAGATTATTTCCACTGACGGTGCCATTGGCACCATATTTGCCTTCATCGCCTGGTTTATTGGAAATATCTCCACTTTACTCTAAAATTATTAAGCCTTCAATTCTTCGTTCTTCTGGAACTACTTCTATACATATCCTTAATTGTACGATTTCCACGTTAATATTTCCAATAGTGCTTCAAGATATGGCTGCAAAAGGTGACTCTGACAGAAATTGATTTAGCCCAATTAACATTGTCAGTAAGGAAATTTGTAGTCCATTGGAGAGGGCCATCTAGAGAGGTACTGCAAACGATGTAAATGCCGATGCCCACTCCATGCCTTTTCCTATTTAGGTTCACTCTACAGTTCACTTCAATTATATCCAGTTTATTAATAATCTATCTCTTCTATATCGCTTCAGATATCCAAACATTTCACTCTAATAAACCAACTCGGTGCCATCGTAAGAGTAAAACTTACCATTTGACTCTCTAGTCAATGAAGTAACAATCTTGATGATCGATTCAGCACTTGCTGCAGGAGTGATTCCAACAGACTCAAAGTATGACTTCAAATCGGCAGGTCCCAGTTTCAAAGCATGTTGTCCCATATCGCTCAACACAACACCAGGATGGATTGGAACAACTGTGAATTTCTCACTATCCAACTCAAAACTCAATGCCTTTGCTGTGTAGTTAATAGCTGCCTTGGATTGACCATAAGCAGAAACAGAGACTTTGAGGATGTCATTAATCTGCCCAACGACACTGGAAATGAAAATAATCTTTCTGGTGTCCTTCTTCAACAAGTATGGGTGCAAAATCTTGGTAAGGAAAATGGTTCCCAAAACGTTGACATTGTAATGGTTTTGGTACACCTCTCTTGGAGCATCCAAAATAGTGTAGTAGGAGTCAGCAATAGCGGCATTCGAGACAAAGATGTCAATTCCTTGTGGAATAACCTTAGGTAATTCCTTTTCCAAAGCATCAATGCTTTCCTGTGAAGAGACATCGAGAGTGACGACTTTGATATTCTTCAGTTCTTCTGCAAGTTTGGTTAACTCCACAGACTTCTCCACATTTCTTGTGGTTGCAACTACTGTATTAGCAGGGTTTGCAGCAAATTGCTTGACCAACTGGAATCCAATTCCACGGTTACCTCCACTCACGAAAATTGTTTGACCTGACATGTTTTGCTTGTTTATATTGATGGTTTGCTTGCTTATTTACTACTGTAGAATAGTGCTTTATGATAGTGAACAAGACAAAACACTACGAGACCTTGTGGCCCTTTTATATCGAAATCATAGATATCAATTAGTAATTGCTTGAGCTGTTTCAAACGCCTACGTGGTCTGACAGAAATGCCTGCTTCTTGAGATACGATCGGCTGCTATTTATCTCCGATGAAGAACACGATAGAAGCTTGACATGATGAAAGTAAGCTGCAATATTGTTGGAAAACCTGCAGATTATGCTTGCTTAGTTATTGAAATTTCAGAATCACCAACATTAAGCTTCTCAGTAGATGCTGCTATACGACCTCGTATGGGAAAAGAACTGCAACACGAAGAGAGCTTGTAAATGCTTTCAACTTGCGCCACTCGTCTTCAATGTGTCGCTTAGAGTGCCACAGGGGTTTGAATAAGTCAGCATTAAGATCATAGCTATGACTTGAAGCAACTCACGTGACACCATGGAGTCCAAGAGCAGGTGGCTATGTTATACTACAATGGACTATCACGGCCAGATATTCCCCTGGTGCTTGACCAAACTTCCTTAGTACTGCGGAAAACCTAGAGCTTGCTGGTAAAGTATCTCTGGATAGTCAATAAGCCATATGATTATATACCTGTCTCAACACCCTCTTCTTAGCTTTAGCATACAGAAGTCGACAGAAAGATTGTAGGCGACGGTGATCGCTAAATAAACTTACTTGAGTCTAAAGTCAGGTTTTATCGAACTGGTGTTTGCAGGCTTGAAGATCAAAACTTTCTTCAGATGATCGTGACAGTACTTGAACTTATCTGAATTTGCAGCCAAAACTTTATTTCCTCTGAAGTCATATCTAAGATTTATACAATTTGGAGTATCCATGAAACCACTGTATCCTCATCTTCTGTTAGTCTACAGACATTCATCAAATTTCGATTTCAATTCCTACAATTCATATATAATTGTTCTTTATATCTCCTCTTGCTTAACACTCCTGCTAATGTGCTTGCAAACGGTAATCTATAACTTATAGTTGTTTTCTGCAAAGTACCGTCCTCTTCTCCGAGCTCCTTGAATGAACAAATCAACCCAGTACTGCTCAAACTGTGGTAGCTTGCGACCAGGCCCATCATTGGTAGCCAACTCTCTCAATGCCTCGAAATAGTCCTTATAGTCAGGGAAGAGTAGATTGAACTTATGAGAGTCTCCCTTTACCAATAATCTATCTTGTTCCCACTTGTACTGCTCTTCGGCAGAAGGTAGCTTAGCTCGACCCAGGAATATTCTCGATGCCAATACAGCCTGCCATTCAAACACCTTGAAAGTTAAACCACCAGACACACCACCTACGAATGCCAAAGTTGGGTCTGGAATGTACGAAACAAGCTGGTACAAATGGTTTATCCGATTGTTTGTGACCTTGAGATTGGGTAAAAATGGAAAATTGAAGCTGTAACCAGTGCCAAATACGATCGAGTCAACGTCATGAACGACGGTATTATCATCGAAATAAACACTACGTGTTTCAGCGTCAACTCTGACTATCTGAGTGTGTCTCTCCACTTTTGGATGCGCCAATGCTAATGAACCGAAAATTGGATTTACTTGGGTGGATTTCTTGATCGAAGATATCACGGGCAGCTTCGCAACTTTGAGTATCTCATGCAAGGCATCAATTGCAGAGACTGAGGCACCTACCACCACAACCTTCTTGTTTCTCCAAATTTCTCTATTTCTGAACTGTTTAGTGTGAACGACTGCCGACTCAGAAAATGGAGAGTTGTTACTGAACTCTTGAAGACCAGGAATCCGAGGAATATACGGAACGTAGTACAGTCCTGCTGCAACAAGAAGAAAGTCGAACTGCTCCCTCCACAAGTAATCCTTACGTTTACCAATTTTGCGTAACAATATATTCCATTTACCAGAGACTGTGTCTTTCTCTGCAAGCTCGACAATGGTGTTGAATTCGATATGGTCATCGTAACCCTTGCGCTTATACAAGTCTTGGATCCAAGTTTTAACCACAGCATGCGGTCTAAAAGGAGTATTCTCACCGTATTTCGCAATAGAGCTAGAAGATGTGGTTTCAACAAACGTCTCCTCCGAGAATTCCATGGATGTAGCATCGACGTTTGATTCCAAGTCAGAGTAAATGGAGGAGTCTGTGTACCTCAATTGCGTCGATTTTGGAGCATAACCTGGAAGTTCAGCTGGAACCTCGCTTCCATCATACTTGAGTGGACTCCGAGTACTCAAGTTGTTCAAATCACCTAAACCTTGCGGAGGGTCTCTCGAAAATACCCAGGCACCACCTGCTTCCTTGTTTCTCTCGAATAGGCGAATCTTGTGGAACTTCTGTTCTCGGATCAATGAGTCAAGAGCTATAAGCCCTGACGGACCAGCACCAATGATTGCAACAGACATCCTAAGTGGTATGGTAAAGTCTAATAGAATTGAATTGGAGATTATGAGTAGTATTTATAGTTCTCCAGGGGTTATCATTAGTCCAGAAAAGGAGTGGCTCATACGGCCACAGTTCGTTATATTAACTGATCACAAAGGTTTGGTGATTTGATCGCAAAAAGAGTCACCGTTTAAGAGACCCCTGGCATGATTACGAGGTTTCAGTTAGTCCGATTACAGAGAATTTGTATCAAAGTAGTTTGCATTGTATTGACTCGAACTAAAGACTAACAACTTTCGAGGCACTTTTCTGGCCAACAAACGTCATACTATATATTCAACTAGCTGCTAACTCTATAATCTTGAACTGCTTCCTTGCATTCTCAAGATTGAAATTGGCTTCAGCTTGATGCCATCTTTCGTGTAACCTCCCATGCATAAGCACCAAGTTAGGCTCATCTCCAGTAATATCATTGACGGCCTTCTGACCAAAGAGCCTGCCCTTCTCGTTATTCCACTGGGCAAATGAGATCTTGTGCCATTCATCGGGCTTATTGAAGCCAAGTCTCTTCAACTTCGGAGAATCGAGAGGCTCTGGATCAACAATACAAGATCCCTTTGGAGAAGAGAAATATATGAGAACCAATCTCTTCCAGTTGGCTTGATCTGGTGGCGGGGCAACCACTCTGTGAATTGAGCTCTTGAAATACCCACCTGTGATGAATTCCATAGCGTCAGCAACGTTGACAATGAGCCCATTGGGTTTATGGCCAACATATCTCCATGCTCCCGTGTAATAGTCTCTAATCTGAAGAGAGAGGATTGGCTGCGAAGTAATGAAGGTGAACCCTCCTTGGTCCGAGTGACCCCGGAGCCAGTTGTTGTCTACCTTTTTCTGGTCTTCTGGATCCATCTGATCATATAGCATGAATCTTCCAACTCCCTGGCCTGAATTGTTGTAGTCACCGTCGATCACTTTGTAGTAGTTTTCCCAGATAAACCCTTCTGGCTTCTCCAATATTATGTCACATAAGACTGTGATCTTGCGGAGAACGGTGTAGTGAATGTCTCTGAAGTATTTTGCAATTTCCTTCAAGTGGGCCTGGACCAAAATCGGATAGTTCTTCTCTTCGGTGTTGAAGAAGGAGGAGTGCAACAGCTGGCGGAAATTGTAGAGAACAATGGAGTCTTCGACCCCATTTTTCATTGCCCAGTATCCCTTTGGTTTGAATCCAGCACCACGTTCAGCACCTAACGACACGGATCTGTCTTCCAAATCTGACTTCCAGGCACCAGCTAAAAATTGGCCTTGTTCTTCAACTGGCAACTCGCATATTGACTGAGCATAGGCCTTCAATTTATTTATCTCCTCCTCATCGATTCCATGGTTGATAACACAGATAAAACCGTAGGTGGTTAAAGATTTTTCCAATTGATCTGCCAAACGTCTTCTTGACTGGACTGCCTCCAGATCATCACCTTCTTTGTACAAGGAGAGATCCACGGCTTCCAAGTCAATTGGCTTGATGTCTGAGGTTGTAGGTGGGGCATTTACAAACGGTCTAACGTTGTACTGCTCATCAATGAGCTTGGTATCCAAAGTCATGCTTGATTTAGATGAAAATGATGCGGTTGTGTCAAAGTTTAAATGGTCGGTGAAGATGGCGGTCCTTCTTCAAGCCACACCAATTATCGTCAGGTGATTTTGCAGCCACATTCGCAATTCGGGTAAGTAATATTGAGACGGATGATTTTTGTAGTGAAGATACGATTCGGTACGGTTCGGGAGAAGTGATGAGACTATGAGAATGATTAGCGGTTAGCCATGACGGAGTGGACTAATTTGCGGCGATCCACAGAGATTGTACCTAGAGTAGCGCGGTTTCAAACTGTGGTTTCAAGTTGGTGTTCTTGTGAGGTTTTGGAGTTGAGAACAAAGTTCAGCTTCTTCGTACTGGCCAGCCAGGGAACTGCGGAACAGGATAGGGGATGGAGTGATGATGATCGACGACGGATAACGAAAGGATCTGAGAAGGAAAATGACAGAAGCAGGTTGAGCTCTAGTACAGATAATGCTAACGGTGGAAAAAGAGTGTGCAGCAAAAGGTGCTGAATGCTCGCACCAAAGGGTACCGCCACACCTCTGGCAATCGCAGCTCCAGCGAGCAGCTCGGTAACCCAAAACCAGCTCGTATTCTGGAAGATCTGAGTCAGATCCCGAGGAGCCAAGAAACCCAAATGTAAATCGATGCCATTCGTGGAAACGCAGATTGGAGTGCGAGCTTAGGTTTTGGCTGGATTGGGATGGGGTTCCAATTTTGTTTCAGACTACAGGTTATGAGTAGCTGACTAACGAAAGTGAAACGTTTTTTTATCACAGGTAATGAGATGCTTTGGCGAGGAAAGGTGGTGTAGTTCCGCACCACCAACGTATAGTACACACCTCAAGCCTTGTTTCGTGGTGAGTAGTCATTGTTGCAAACCTACTCTGAAATGGGACAAGTGGTTTTTGGAAGGTTGCAATAAGGCATTCAATACCCATGGATATTTGAAACAACAATTGTTTGAGAAGAGTTGTGAACAGGTTCCTTCGAGGAACTATATTTAGTATGGGAGAGGTGCAAGATGACCGATAGAGTGGTCATCATGCTTCAGTTCCTCATCCGTGCTAGTTCATTTTCCAGGTATGCGATTTGCAACTGTCTGGTAACGGCACCACTATGTGCGAGTCACAAACCCACGGGTGTGACGACAGTCCAGTAGGGGCGACAGCCGCAAGCACCAATAGGTGACGAAACCCAGCCGGTGGCAAATATTGCAGCTACCAGTTCAGGTATTTTGTATAGATTAGCCAGTTGTCTGCGAGAGCAATCACGGCAAACAGCAGCCATATCCAAGGCAAAACAAGACACATTCCTCGCGAAGTTTCATGGGCAACCGCTTATTAAGTGTGCTATTTATGAACGGTTAATCTCCCTTCTTCGTATATTATGCCACGCTGGCGGACACCTGCCCCTACATCAGCTGGAGTGTTTCGCCATTTGCATGTTGCACTTCGCACACATTTTTTAACTTTCTAACCGCTTACGAGAAGCTCGGATTTATCGCTACTTTGACCATCGAGAAACGCATAGAAGAGTTCTGGATCAAGATTTCGAAATTTCAGAGGCAGCAACCCAAACGGTCCACCTTGAAGAGTAAGCTAAAACACCCAGAACAGGCACCAAAACGAAAGCCACTGGTGTTGAGTGGATTGGAGCTGCTGCTCGTTCGCGTACCGTCATCATGTGACACTTGCTATCTTCTCCAGCTCGACTGCCACAGAAGCGAGTGGCTACTGAGCACGAAGATAACCAGAATCTCCTACGCCTGTTCATGCATGATCATATAAGCGGTAAGCCAATTTGGAACACAAATTAAAGCCTCTTTTGGGAAGAAGCGATGGAGTGTTGAAATGGGCAAATGCTCAGTCGACTAAGGCCGTCTCCGTGTTTCCAGCAGAGCTTCGACAGAGACCAGCTGCCCCTACCAAAGACCGCTGTTCTCTGGTGGGTCCAGCACCAGTATCGGGCCCTCCAGGCACGGCTTGTCTCTAAGTTCCGCTCATCGCTGAATCAATTGTAAGCAATCCGGATGCTGACAAGTTCCGTGTCTGAGCAGAGAAGGAATTAGGCGGCTTTACGAAAAGCCAAACTGCAGCACTGAAAAAAACGGTGCTGTGATGGGCTCGATCAGACCCTCGAGTCGAGCTCGATTGCCATACGGGAATACTTGCGGACGGACTCTCCACGAGTTTGTGTAGTGTCATTGTGTAGTGAATGTTGCGTAGTATTTTTCGGGCGGTGTACCTCTGTTTACGGGCTATTGTTTTTGCCACTTCGTTTTGGGAGTATATATATAGGTGAAGGGAATCGCTGCCCTATCACCAGATTTGTCTCTGTAAATCCATTCTCATCATGTCTACGGAAAACACCGACATTGAAGCGTTGAAGCTTCAGCGTCAGAGGCGAATGCTGAGCTGGATGTTCTCCAGCAAGGTGCCTCACTTGCCCACCGAGGAAGAGAGGTTGCCCTACCCAGCACAGACAGCCAACATAATGTCCAAGATCTTCTTCTGGTGGCTCGGTCCCATCATGAAAACAGGTTACATCAGAACCTTGCAGCCAGCCGACTTGTTCACCTTGACCGAGGACGTCAAGGTGGAGTCTATGGCTGTCCGTTTCTACGAATATTTCAGCGCAGGTCTTGCCCAGGCCCAGGCCCAACACATCGCTGCTAAGTGCTTGGAGAGAGGTGAGACCCCGGAGTCTTCTTCTGTGAGCCACGAGGAAGACTTGGAAGACTTCTTGCTTGCAAAGAAGGTGACTCTTTTGGCTGTAGCCAAAACCTTCAAGTGGCAGTACTTCTTTGCCTGTCTCTGTCTTGCTATCTCGAATGTTGGTACTACCTGTAACCCATTGCTTTCGAAGAAATTGATCCAGTTCGTCGAGGACAAAGCTCTTGGCTTGCAGCCAAAGGCTGGCCGAGGCGTTGGTTATGCTGTGGGTGCCCTGATCTTGATCTTGATCATCGGTATAATGCAGAACCATTTCTTCTACAGATCCATGTTGACCGGTGCTCAGACGAAAGCTGTACTCACCAAAGCCTTACTTAATAAATCCTTCACCTTGAGCTCAAAGTCAAAGCACAAGTACTCTTCGGGTAAAATCACATCCATGATGGGCACGGATTTGTCCAGAATCGATTTTGCCTTGGGTTTCCAGCCTTTCTTGTTTGTTTTCCCTATTCCTTTCGGTATCGCCATTGCTATCTTGGTAGTCAACATTGGTGCTGCCGCAGTTGTTGGTATTGGTATCATGTTGGTGTTTATGGTTGGTATCATGTTTTGTATTGCCAAATTATTTGCTTTCAGAAAGAAGGCAAACACATACACAGATGCCAGAGTTAACTACATGAAAGAGGCCTTGAGTAACTTGAAGGTTATCAAGTTCTACGCTTGGGAACCTCCTTATCACGAGAATATCTCTGAAATAAGAAGAAAGGAAATGGCTTTAATCTTCAAGATGCAAGTCTTGAGAAACATCGTCACCGCCTTTGCTATGTCTTTGACATTGATCTCGTCCATGGTTGCCTTCTTGGTGCTTTACAAGATTGATATTGGAAAGAGAACTCCAGCAGATATCTTTTCGTCCATCTCCTTGTTCCAAGTGTTGAGTCAGCAGGTTATCATGTTGCCCTTGGCCTTGTCCTCGGGTTCTGATGGTTTGTTAGGTTTGGGTAGAATTGGTGAGTACTTGGGTTCTTCTGAGATTGACCAATCTGCTATTGAAACTAGTGCAACAACCGCAAAAACTCTCACCATGCAAGAAGAGAACCTCGCAATCGAGGTTTCGAATGCTTGTTTCGAATGGGAGACTTTTGAAGCAGAAGACGAAGCAGAAGGAAAGGAGGGTGAAAAGGAAAAGGAAAAGGAACCAGAAAAGGCAAAAGAAAAGCCTAGTGCTTTGGACTCTGACTCGGATAACTCTCTTGAGGTCGAGTTTGCCGGTCTCCAGAATATTAACTTAAAAATTAAGAAAAATGAATTCGTTGTCATCACCGGTTTGATCGGTTCTGGTAAGTCTTCCCTTTTGAATGCTTTGTCCGGTTTCATGAACCGTAGTCACGGTACCGTCAGTGTCAATGGTTCATTACTTCTCTGTGGAACTCCTTGGGTTCAGAATGCGTCCGTCAAAGAAAACATCATTTTTGGTGAACCTTGGGACGAGGAAAGGTACAACCAGGTGATTTACTCTTGTTCTTTGGAAAGTGACTTGGACTTATTGCCTGGTGGAGATGAAACTGAAGTTGGTGAGCGTGGTATCACCTTATCTGGTGGCCAAAAGGCAAGAATCAATTTGGCAAGAGCTGTATATGCTAAGAAAGATATCATCTTATTGGATGATGTATTGTCTGCTGTTGATGCCAGAGTTGGTAAACACATTATGAACAATTGTATTATGGGAATGTTGAAGGACACCACTAGAATTTTGGCTACTCATCAGTTGTCTCTCATTGGCTCCGCCGACAGAATTATTTTCTTGAATGGAGATGGTTCGATTACAACTGGTACTTTTGCTGAATTGGAAAAGGACAATGCTGGCTTTGCTGCCTTAATGGAATTCAACAACAAAGAGAATGAAGACGAGGAAGAAGAAGAAGATGTTCAAGTCATTACTGAGCAAGACGTTGAAGAAGCCAAGGAAGTCAAGGAAATGGAAAGAGAGATGATTCAACGTCAACTCTCGAGAAGATCTAGAGTTGTCGTCGATGACGACGAAGCCGCACATATTGAGTACAATGCCAACAATACTGATGACGGTAAATTGATTTTGGATGAAGAGAAGGCCGTGAACAAGATTAAGATTTCTGTTTACATCGATTACATCAAGATTGGTTCTGGTCCTTATGGTCCATGGGTTGTCATGCCTGCATTTATTACCTGCATGCTTTTATCTACCTTCCTTCAAATTTTTACAAACACTTGGTTGTCCTTCTGGACTGAATACAAATTCGGTGCAAAGACAGATGGTTTCTACATTGGTTTATACGTTATGTTCACCTTTTTGGCATTTGGTTTCTTGACATTAGAGTTCGTCATTTTGGCTTATCTTGTCAACACTGCTTCTGTTAACTTGAATGTACTTGCCGTTGATAGAGTCTTGCACGCTCCAATGGCATTTATGGACACCACTCCTATGGGAAGAATTTTGAACAGATTCACCAAAGATACTGATGCATTGGATAATGAAATTGGTGATCAGATGAGATTCTTCTTATTCACCTTCTGTAACATCATTGGTGTTATTATCTTGTGTATCATCTATTTACCATGGTTTGCCATTGCTGTGCCATTCATGGGTTACTTGTTCGTTGCCATTGCTGATTACTACCAAGGTTCTGCTAGAGAAATTAAGAGATTGGAAGCGGTTGAAAGATCGCTTGTTTACAACAACTTCAACGAAACTTTGAATGGTATGGGTACTATTAAGGCTTATGATCAGCAATCGAGATTCATTGCCAAGAATGATACATTCATCAACAACATGAATGAAGCTTACTATATCACGATTGCCAACCAGCGTTGGTTGGCCATTCATATGGATATCATTGCCGCCTGTTTTGCTTTCCTTATTTCAATGCTTTGTGTATTTGGTGTTTTCAACATCAGTCCGGCATCCGTTGGTTTAATTTTGGCTTATGTTTTCCAGGTTGCCTCTCAGTTGTCATTGCTCATTAGAACCTTCACTCAAGTGGAGAATGAAATGAACTCTGTCGAGAGAGTTGGCGAATACGCTTACGGCTTACCACAAGAAGCTCCATACGTGATCACTGAAACTGCACCAGAGGAGTCGTGGCCTTCAAGGGGAGAAATCGAGTTCAAGCAGGCCAACTTGGCTTATAGACCTGGTTTACCTCTTGTTCTTAAGAACATCAGCTTCAGCGTTAAGCTGGCAGAGAAAATTGGTATCTGTGGTCGTACTGGTGCTGGTAAGTCTTCGATTACAAATGCTTTGTACCGTTTGAGTGAATTGCACAGCGGTAGCATCACAATTGATGGGATTGACATTGCCACATTAGGATTACAACAATTGAGAAAGAAATTGTCTATCATTCCGCAAGACCCTGTTTTGTTCAAGGGAAGTATTAGAAAGAACTTGGATCCATTTGATGAAAGTCCAGATGACAAATTGTGGGATGCTTTGAGAAGAACCGGTTTGATTGAAGCAGCAAGGTTAGATATCGTCAAGAAGCAAGTTAGAGTGGAGGCCACTGAGACTAGTGCTGTTGAGCCTTTGCACAAGTTCCACTTGAACCAAATGGTTGAGGACGATGGTGCTAACTTCTCGCTCGGTGAGCGTCAATTGATTGCTTTCGCCAGAGCATTGGTTAGAGACTCCAGAATCTTGATTTTGGATGAAGCTACTTCTTCCGTCGATTACGAGACTGATTCAAAGATCCAAACCACGATTGTCAAGGAATTTGGTCACTGTACTATCTTGTGTATTGCCCACAGGTTGAAGACAATTATCAACTACGACAAGATTTTAGTTTTGGATAAGGGTGAAGTTAAGGAGTACGATACCCCACACAATTTGTTTTTGCAAGATAACAGTATCTTCCAGCAGATGTGCAAGAAGTCGAATATCACTGACGAGGACTTCAGAGGAGTGGAACTGTTTTAATTGAAGCAAGTGCCTCCATCTACAAGAGGGTAATTCCGTCTTTAACAAGCCCAAACTTGTTCTCTAGAATTTGAGGAGGCCATGCTTCCATCCAGTTCGGAGACAAGATTCTATTCCCAAAGCAATTCATTAACCTAGACCACTATAAACTCCAAAAAAAAATCCATTGTTGAAATAATCCAGTTGAACAAAGCAAATTTTTTGAAAAGTCCAGTTGAACCAGAAAGATGAATGCATTAAACCAAATTGATAATAATAATATCCTGATAATAGTAATTTCCGTTGAAATCGTGTACCATAATTTAATAAATCGAAAGAAATAATAGACAGTTTTTGTAGCGTAGGCCCAGCTTTAAGATCTTTACCCAATGAAAAACTGCATTTGCAGATTATTGAGTTGGTGATCTTTCTCACAGTGCAACAGGCATGACTATTTCGCTGCGAAACAACCAAGCAGTGCAGAGTGTAGTAATAGCACGGATTGCACTGAAAGCAACTATCTAATTTCAGAAGAATGGGCTTTTTCTGTTGCGTACGGCTTTACCCCATACGCCGTGTGCCTGTCTCAACACTCTCAAGAGCCCAACAGTGACCTCAATGGTCACAGTCTGTGGACTGACGCTGACGGACATCCCCGTGTTCAATAGCAAAACCATTTGGGCTCAATTACTGTTCAAATCTCTCATTTTAGTCAACATGAATCTCATTGGTCGCATCTTGTACTTTTCCACAGATGTTGCTAAGAATAGGCACAGCGACAGAGATGTCCATGATACCACCAATGGCTTCGAGGTACAAAGCATGTTGAACCGTGTATTGCGGTACCAACCACTCCATAGGTCGAACGGACATGAAATTGGCACGCCTATGACATTTTACCTCTTTAGGCCAATAGCTCATATGAAATCTTCAGTTAATCTGGAGAACATCATTACTTGGCACTGATCTCCTTATGGAGTGCCGATGACGTCGAGATCGTGGGGCCCAGTGTAAGGCCTTCTATTGGACAATTCAGGGGCTCGTACCTAAAGCCATCGGGCCTACACTGGTAGGCCTCCCACGCCCCCCCCCCCCATTAATCTCTAGGCAGAGAAACCTCGAACTGAAGTATGGGGCAGGTTCCGTGAAAGTGCCAGTACTGGACGCAGCAGCCCCTATCTTCCCACGGCAATCGCAAGGGGCGTTCGTGCCAGTTCCACTGGAATTGCAGATGAATCTTGAGAGTGTCTTTCCGCCGTAAATTCCAGTACTGATCAGTTTCTTCAATCGCTCCGCCTTCTAGATCTCTAGAGCGAGACCATTTTTTAGCGAGCCCAATTTTAGCGAGCCCTCGATTATCAACAAAAAACGGATCATTTAAAAACAACGTATACTAAAAGAGCACCCAAGAT
The DNA here is from genome assembly GCA_030559045.1 of [Candida] mesenterica. Classification (NCBI taxonomy): domain Eukaryota; kingdom Fungi; phylum Ascomycota; class Pichiomycetes; order Serinales; family Debaryomycetaceae; species [Candida] mesenterica. Next base: position 643,451 of record JAKTQV010000006.1, on the reverse strand, counting down.
GACTGAGTCAATCCATTCAGTTGCCAATGACGGCAGCTTCAAGAAGCTATTCAACAAATTGAGTGGACAGCCCGATTCATACCCCAGAAAACAAAAGTACACCTTTGGTAAGACCTTGGGGGCAGGTTCGTTCGGTATTGTGAGGTATGCTCGTGATAATATCACCGGAGAGGAGGTTGCCGTTAAGATAATATTGAAGAAGGCATTGAAAGGAAACGAGAGCATGATCACCGACGAGTTGACGTTGTTGCAGGAGTTGCACCATCCACATATTGTAGGGTTCAGAGACTGGTTCGAATCCAAGGACAAGTTTTACATTGTCACTCAATTGGCCACAGGTGGCGAATTGTTTGACAGAATCATCAGTAAGGGTAAGTTCACCGAACATGATGCATCTTTGGTCGTGGTTCAGATGTTAGAGGCTATCAATTACTTGCACCAAAAGAACATTGTTCACCGTGACTTGAAGCCAGAAAACATTTTGTATTTGACTCCAGCGGAGGACTCCAATGTTGTTTTGGCTGATTTTGGAATTGCCAAACAATTGCAGTCGTCGGACGAAAAATTGATGTCTAGTGCTGGTTCATTTGGGTACGCAGCACCTGAGGTGGTTCGCGGTACAGGTCACGGCAAAGAATGCGACATATGGTCCCTTGGTGTGATCACTTACACATTATTGTGTGGGTACTCTCCATTTAGATCAGAGACGGTGCAAGATTTCATCAACGAAGTGAAGAACAACAATGCGGTTATCTTCCACGCGGATTACTGGAGAGAAGTTTCAAAGGATGCTCGTAGATTTATCATCAAGACTTTGCAGTACAACCCGGAGAACCGTCCTACTGCTGCAGACTTGTTGAAGGACCCATGGCTTGTACTGATTGCACAAGAACACTGTTCTGCCGACTTGTTACCTAACTTGAAGCAACACTTTGACGCAAAGGCCAAGTTCAAGCAAGCAATTGAAATGGTCAAGTTGAATAACAAGATCTTGAAATTGAAGGAACTACAGGGAGATGAAGACGACGATCCAAATGAGATCAACTTGTTTGGAGAACACGGGTCGCTCCATGAACAACCTACCGTGCCAGAGACTCCAGAACAGCCTAAACAGGCGAAAGCACCAGCTCTAAATGCTTGGAAGAAATTCTCAGATCAATTGGGAAAGTTAGACACTGAACCTTCAAAGCTGTCGCTTAGCCCTATTCCTGGACCAAGCGACAAGAAGTCCTTGTTGAGGTCAGATGCCTTTGTACAGTTGGTTCATGCCGTCACTGAAAACAAGGAGAGGGTTGCAAAGTATTCTGACAACAAAGAAGGAGAAGCTAAGGAGTAACCCTACACGCATTGAAATAAAATGCTCTACAAATCGCTCAACCATCTAGTAACTTAGTACTTACAGAGACAACTTAAACTTTAATACAAATAAGAAAGCATAACGGTTCGCGTTCGTGTATTTGCGTCCTCAAGATATACAATTAGAACGCCGAAGAGGTATAGGGTCATATTTGGTGTCGACCCTCGAGCACTTCGAACTATTCTTCCGTCAACAATTGTCGAATTATCGCTCAGAGAATCCGCTCAATTGTACCTTTTCATAGCTGTAAGCTAAGAAACTTAAAGGATAGGCGTATTTCGTTCTTAAAAAAGTTTGAATCGTCCAACTGTCGCTCAGTAAAGGCACCTTAGGAACTACACGTCACCAGGGCCTTCTCTATCTATCTCTATAACTTTTCAAATGCTCTAATTATTCATTTGGATAATGCTCGAATTGACAAATTTTCATGTGGAAAAAAAAATGAAAAACAAACCTTTTAACGAAACAGCCTACGACACCAATTAGTCAGTAAGGATATCGATTCAGGCCAGGGAGAAGGAATAGCATTGGAAGGCCGGTCGAAAAAGAATAACCTCATTTTTATCAAACCTAAAACAATAATACAAAAACAGTTTCACGATTTTGGCCAACAGATAAGCTTCGAAATCACCAAAAATTCATTAAACAGAACTCCATTCCAAGATGTCGGATATAGACTCGAGTACCTCGTCATCCAGCACACCGCAGCCGTCGAATTCACGGCAAGTATTTGTGACCTTTGAGGACAAATCAGCAGAAGCTAGGACCAAATTCGAAGAAATCGAAGAATGTACGTATGTCAACAAGAGCATTGGTTCCTCGGGGCAACAAGAGTTTATGACATGCGACTGTACCGAGCAATGGGACCCGAAAACAAAACGAAACTTGGCGTGTGACGAAGACTCCCAATGTATTAATCGAGTGACGTCTGTTGAGTGTGTAAATGGAGATTGTGGATGTGGTGAAGACTGTCAGAACCAGCGGTTCCAGAAGAAACAGTTCGCAAATGTATCAGTAATACAAACAGAGAAAAAGGGGTACGGTTTAAGGGCTGACAGTCCGATCTCTGAGTCGTCCTTCGTGTACGAATACATTGGGGAAGTGATCGATGAACCTACTTTCAGAAGGCGAATGATTGATTACGATACCCAGAACTTCAAGCACTTCTACTTCATGATGCTTAAAAACGATTCGTTTATCGATGCAACCGTGAAAGGTTCTTTTGCAAGGTTCTGCAACCATTCGTGCAATCCAAACGCCTATGTAGATAAATGGGTGGTTGGTGACAAACTCAGAATGGGGATTTTTGCCAAACGAGATATTGTTGTCGGCGAGGAAATTACCTTCGACTACAATGTTGATCGTTATGGGGCCCAATCCCAACCGTGCTACTGTGGTGAACCGAATTGTATCAAATTCATGGGTGGTAAGACTCAAACAGATGCGGCATTACTCTTGCCGGATGGTATCGCTGAGGCATTAGGTGTCACATCGAAACAAGAAAAGCAATGGCTCAAGGAAAACAAGCATTTGCGCTCGAAACAACAAAGCGACGACGCAGTGATAAATCAGAAGTTTGTATCTGATTTAGAGGTGACTTCTCTCGAAGATGGGGATGTTTCCAAGGTCATTGGAGCTCTCATGAAACTGCAAGACTTATACATTGTCAAGAAGTTAATTGACCGTATTTACATGACCAATACAGAGTCGGTGAACTTACTCATTATTCGACTCCATGGTTACAAAACACTCTCAACGATTATAAAGCAGTATCAGAGCGATGAACCAGAGCTAATCGACAAGATCTTGACTATTTTAGGTAAATGGCCCAAGGTGACAAAAAACAAAATTTCGTCTTCACAGATTGAAAATGTCATTAAGAATCTCGAGCAAACTAGTGATAGTGAACACACTAAGGAACTTTGCAACGACTTGCTCGATGAATGGGGAAAGCTACAAATGGCTTACAGAATCCCCAAGACAAAAGGCGAGTTATCCGCTTATGGTAGAAAGGACTCAAGATCCCCAAGTGATCCGGGGACTTACAGTGTGGTCACTATTCCTGATGAGCTGCCATTACCTGACGGTTGGGAAGTTGCATTTGACTCCAAAAGTGAAAGCAACTACTACTTCCATCGTGAGTTAAATCTCTCTAGGTGGGACAGGCCAACAAGTTCTGTGCCAAGAGGACCCAAGCTGTCTAGAGATGAAAAGCCCAGAGAAGAAAAGCAAGAAGGAAGAAATGAGCGAACTAAAGGTGATTGGAATAATGGTGAACGTAAAGATCGTGGAAAAACACTGAATGAGTCAATATTGGCCAGGAGGGAAGAAGATAGGTTACGCTTAGAGCGTGAGGAGCAATTCTCCAAGCTTCAAGAACGCGAACTTGAATTACAGAAATTAATCCAGCAATCTGGTGATCAGCAGAGAAGTAAGCAGATAGAAGAACGCAACAAGATCCAAGAAAAGTTGCAGAAGCATGACAAGTTGTCATCGTCTGAGATCAAATGGACGCGTGTTTTGGCCAAGCATGTGCCGAACTTGATTAAGAAGCATGAAAAAGAGATCGGACGAGACAACATCAAGGGCTGTGCAAAGGACTTAGTGAAGACTTTGGTGGCTAAGGAAATCAAAAAGGGCGGTGTGCCTGCTGAATTGGACGGTCACAAGTTGAAGAAGGTGGGTAAGTTCTGCGATGAGTTCATGGAGAAGTTCCTTGATAAATATAGACAGAAAAGAGAGAAGAAGGGGGACAAGAAGGGAGAGAAGAAGGTGGATAAAAGAAAACGAGTTGATGATGTGGATGGTACGAAGAAGAGAAAATAAAGTTAGACCGTACTCTGACTCGAAGGTTAAGTATGGAATCAAAATGTAAAATTAATAAAACGTCATTCGAGGAATTTCATTAAGAAGAGTGTTGAAAGGACGAGTAAGGTGGACACAACGACGGAAGCTGGTCACGTTGGACTGTGGGGATTAGAAATATTGGTGGGTTCAGATACAATTGCGTACTGATTGTTAGGTAGCTACACGAATTGCATTGCACATACATTTGTTGGGCTTCTGCTAGCGCAAGATCTATGACTATAATATGGCATTAGCGGAGCCCGTACTCTAATAAATAAGTTTGCGTATCTAATTGGATTATTACTCTGGGAGGGCCTCTAACAAAGCAGGTAAGTTGTCAACAGATTCACCTCCATAGATGATCTGGTAGGTTGCCTCAAACAATGGGAAGTCCTTTAGCTTCCCCACGTTCGAAAGCAAGTCGTGTACTTCTTGGGCGGTGATTATACCTTGTGACGATTGGCCATTCAACAACTTCTTCTCTGCCTCCAAAGCCAGAGCTCCTGTTTGTGCCATGTACCTACCAACCTTGACATTTCTACCACCGGAGCAGGTGGTGATCAAGTCAGCAACACCTGCCGACTCCGACGTGAAAGTTTCTCTCTGTGACTCTGGGAAGAAGGTTGTGGAGAAGCGGATTGTCTCGATGATACCGATTCTCATTATAGCAGCCTTCGCATTGTCACCCCAACCCTTCCCTTCAACTAGTCCCACAGCAATGGCAACAATATTCTTTAAAGCTCCTGCTACAGATACACCAGCAACATCTTCAATCACGCTCACATGAAAGTACGGTCTATGGAACGCCGCCTTCAACACGGCATGGTTGATATCGTTACCGTCCCCTCTGTAGTCCGCAGGAAGGTTATATGCGACGGTTGTTTCGGACCATTTGCCCTTGGCCACTTCTGGAGCCAAATTCGCTCCCGATAAGGCTCCACACTCTACACCCAACTGCTCTGTGATATAGGTGGACAATAATTTGCAGCCTTCTGGGGTCACCTCCAAGCCCTTCAAACACGAAATCGCACGGGCACCACTCTTTATATGACCCTTCAAAGTCTTACACGTTCTGGGCAAGAACTGGTGAGGCAAATTGAATATAATTAAATCAGCTCCGGCAACGGTAGACACCAAATCCGGGTTGGCCTTCAAATTGCTAGGCAAAGCGATGCCGGGCAAGTACTTAACGTTCTCGTGGTCTTCGTTGATGATAGAGGTCAACTTGCGACCATCGATGTCTTCGTCGTGTACCCACATCTGTATTTCACTCTGGAACAACTCTGGCTTGGACGAGGTGTTTTCAGCCACCAACTTAGCTATGGTGGTGCCCCAATTCCCCGAGCCTACTATGGCTACTTTGAAAGGTTTCGTTGCGCTCAACGTGCCACTCAACATGTTTGGCTTCAATATCTGCGACAATTGCTGTAATCTCTGCTGTGGAGAAATAGTCATTGTGGATGAGGGTGGTTATCTGCAAGGTATAAGAATATCTGAATTTGTCGGAAAATGGTCGAGAAAGATGCAGTTTATGAAAGTGTAGGCTGGAGTGGTTTGTATGGTTCTATTGCTGAGCTTATCAAATATCGTCTGGTCCTCTCCGGCAAATGTCTTGGGGCTGTCTTCCTTATATACTCGATAAGAGATGGATTTTCAACCGAGGGTAATTTTATTTGTGCGTGAAATTTAGGCACGGAAAATTGTCAGCCGGACCACCAGAAAAGAGCATCGATGGAACTAGGCCAGATCGACGGTGACGTTCTGGGAGGTTTCTCGTTTGGAGACGGAGCTGTTATCGTTGCAGCATGTGAAAAACGCGGTGTCTGTTATTGGTATGTTGCGACTGAGATGAGCAATCGGGTATATGGAGGTTTTTGATCTGGGTGCAAAAAGTGAGCAGCGAGGAACCTTTTGAGGTGGTCGGATCCTGAGGATGTCTATTGCGGGGGTCGATTTTGCCGTGGTGGTGGGTCTGTGACCTTGGTACGGAACGTGAAGTACGGTGTGAGGTTTGTGTACGGTTTGGTCTGCCACTGGACGTGCTGCCGGAGTGTCGAGCTGATCTGTGTCGTTTCGGAGGTGGTTGAGGCTCGGTACATCTCTGAAAAATTGGTGCTGATTCGGTACCGCTTCCACTGGCACTGTCTAGCCCAGGCACTGCTGTAATTGGACGTGGTACATGAGTGGCTCACAAATGCTCGTTTTGGCTGCAACCACTTCGGGGAGTGTTTGTATTTGCAACTAATTACAACTACCGGAAACAATTGGCACTACTTCCCAAGCTCATTATCAAAGAACTAAAGTGAATTACATAACTAAAGAAGAATTAAAACATCCCACACTGTCGCCAGCAAAGGGAAGATAAAGACCATAAAACCGTGAAGAACCAAAAAAAAACAATAGAACTAAACAACAACCTTTCAAACCTCGAAATATGTCCCGAAACTCATAGCACCTTCTCGCCCAAGCGTTTCTTCTCGTTCAAGTACTTCAAGTTCTCGATGTACAACTTCTTGTCCGCATTCCTCTTGCACGTCAACGTCCCCATGTGTCTCTTCAATGCGTCCTTACGAGCAAAGCCCTTTCCACACAAATCACAGATGTTGGCTGGAACACTCAAGTGCTGTTTCTCGTGACGTTTCAAGTCAGACGAACGACGGAACGACATCGAGCACTTCGAGCAGAGGAACTTACGAGCCGGGTCTCCACTGTAAACCGCAGAGTTTTTGCGGGGTTCTTGGTGTCTCCGGCGAGGAGCATCGCCCAGGTTTCCATCGAGGTCTCTTTCGTCATCGCCCTCGTCGCCATCGTCCTCATCTTCGTCCTCTTCATCCTCGTCGTACTCGTCCTCCGAAAGTACCCCTTGAGCCTGAGCCTTTTTGTCACGCTCACGCTCCCTTTCCTTTTCCTTTTCCTGTTCGTTGGGACCCTTCATGATAATCGGCTCCCCGATTAAGAAATTCCAGCCATCATTGTAGGTGCTCGGATGGTTGGAAGCAGGCGGCTTTGCCAAAGCATTGTTTTGGTTTGAATTGTTGTTCTTGCTGTTTAAATGTGCCTTCCCACCGGTGAAAATGTCATTACTCAAGTTTGGGAAGTTTTGGTAGAACCCTTGGATCATCAACTGCCCGTTCAGATTAGCCCTGATGTTCTCAGACTTCTTGATAGGGTTCCCGTGGGGCAGCGAGGCATACTGGAGTCTAGTGAGCAAGTCCAGGATGGTCGGATCCACAAACTGCGAGTCTGAGGGGTTGACTCCACTTGCAGTGGCAACCAAGGCCTCTCTTGCCAAACGGAGGAAATGCTCATCTTCGTCGGATTCGTTGAGTAGCGACAGCACTCTGGTCATAGCCGAAGGATTACCGGTTGCTTTCAGGTTCTCTGTCGCAGAATGCGACTGGCCAGGGAAACCAGGACGTTTGGACTGTCCTGGGGGTGTTGTGGAATATGGCGACTGGCGAAGACTTTGATTTTTCTCGTTGCTTGGATTTTGCACAATCAGATTTAGCTGAGAATTGTGGATGTTCAGTATGAGCAGTTGCGATTGTTGGTTGTTGTGTTGATTAATTTGAGCAAGCTGATTAAGAGGTTTAAGGGGCTGGTTCTGCTGAATGCCTTGTAGCTGTATGTGCTGACGGTTCTGCTGAAGGTTCTGTGCATCGAGCTGGCTACTCAGTCCTTGTTGCACATGTTGCTGTTGCTGTTGCTGCTGTTGTTGTTGTTGCTGTTGTTGTTGCAGCAGCAGCACATGTCCATGCTGATGTCTCTCTGTGGACACATAGAAGTGTATGTTTGAACCAGGGGAAACGTGAGAGATCTCCGCTAGTTGATCGTTTTTCAGTTTCTTCTGGGGTGGCAGCAGCGTCGTCCGACTGAACGGACTTGCTGGTCGAGGTTGTGGTGAAAACATGGAATGGTACCCAAATTGCTGTGTGGCAAGGATTGGAGGTGCCCGTGACTCGTCGGTATGATTTTGGGAAGTATTTATATTCTGAGCTTCCTTGTTGTAAGACGTGTTAAACTGTGGCTGATCGCGAACCATACGAACAAAATGGTGTTTGGGAAATTCCGACGGTTATGGTGATGAATGGATTGGTTCTTCTTTGGCAGATACGATAGCAACCTTCTGTTGAGCTCGAGGGATGAGCTGGTGTTCGCTGTTTTTGGTAGGGTTGCCCTATGGTGAGTTCTGTGCAAGTACTTTCTGTGAAGACACAACGATGATGGGCTGAATCAACAAAATTCTATCCCAGACGCGTAGCACGACGGACCCTTGGCTATATAGGCTCCTCACAGCTGTCACAAACTGATACTTTTGTTGTTCAATTGTCACTCCCAGTCGAGATGATGAAATTTTGCCAGCTTGTTCACGGTAATTTTCTAATTTTGCAGCAGCCACAGTGAAGATCGAAAAGCTAATAAGATGGTAAGACCCAGAGAAAAGGAGTATAGTTGACTGTGCCGGAGCCTGGGCTCTTTTGTAAGCTGGAATCAATGGCTTGCAGCAAGCGTGGCACTACTCAGTGTGAAGAATATGCAAAAGAAGAGTTTCTTCAGCTAGGTGGCTACAATTCCACTGAAAAATTCCCTAGAGCCCGCTCGGTTCGGTAAGTCTGCCAACTATCCAGAAAATGCCCTTACAAGGAACGTCCTAGGGACGCATTCACACCTATGCCTTGGTAGATTCTTCAAATTGCGGAATATTGACATAATTATCGCTATGCACGTGACGTGTTGTAATCAAGAACCGTAACTCTGAGAGCCTAACTTTGCCCCTACATACAATACGCCCTACATGCAATACAAAGAGCCGTGGATGTCTGACACTACACACAGTTGTGGAGAGTGTTTGGGGGCGAGGCAAATTCGCGCTGGGGCTTTTTCATTATGTGGTTGAATCGTTTGGTGATGCACTGTGGAATGAGAAAATGACATTTGAGGAACGGCTCAATAGCTTTGGAGGATTTACGGCCGCTTTAGGAGCAAGGAATGTTTTGCTGATGAATTGGAATTGAGACCAACGTCGAGCATTCTCGACAAATGGTGTTATCGACACCCAGAAGCTCGATATTGGGATAATTCGTTGCACCCATCTCGGAGATTGGAATGTTCACTACACTCGTCCTAAAATCCCGGAACTTACTGGAACTAATTCAGAATTCCATTTTCGTAATAAGCTTTAAGAATTAGCATTTGCTGTGCTTGAACGATTATGATGTCGAGCTTGCACCCGGCTACGTCGAGTCCAATTGGTTTGCTCTATTCACCTGACCATGGAGTGAATTTTTGCACCCAAAATGTTTTTCGCCTGCTTGAGTTTGACATAATACATAAGGATGCAAAAGGCCTTTGGAAGGCTGAAAGGTTGGAGGGTTGTTCTGCAACTTATGAGTAACCATGTCATATACAAATATTCTTTTTGTCCATGCAAGCCAGATTCCTAGAACTTGGGCAAAATTAGTTAAAGCTTTAATTGATAGTGCTAAGGCATGAGCAGGTTGGGACTTTAGCGAACTTTTAGTCTAAGCTTGCTATAATACACTTGAACTAATGGAATGAATAAGTTTCAGTTTATATCCGGTACATTTTGAACTACTTTCAGTTATTCGGTCTGTATTATGCAGCAATGCTTCTTCTGTTCACTCATTCACAACTCCTGCAAAATTATCTAATTCAATCAGTACGTCTCTCATAAGTGAGCTCAGAATGTGCGATTTCAAACTGCTCAACCTTGAATTTGAGCAGAAAGCTCCTCTTTACCTACTACGTGCTCTGTCTCTTTGTTTGTCAAGATTGTATTTTCGATGTCTATAGTCGACCCCAGTATTAACAGTTTCACCTGGTAGCGCCATATCTTTCCAAAAGTAACCCAAAAAAAACCGAACTGGCAAAAACGAAAGGAACCAGAACACGCTTATCACCACATCAAAAGACTCGTAAGAAATGACATATCAGAATCTTCCGCCTCGCCAGAAGTCACTGCGTTTGATCAACCGTCTCAGAACTGAACAGCTGCAGCTCCAGTTTCAACAGTATAAACAACGTGCACGCACCATCAGTAACATCGCAGAGCTCCTTCCTGGACTCAATGATATTACCGATGCGTTTGAAGCTTTACCAATAGACTTGGTCAAGTACTTCACATTGCTCAAGGAGATCGACGCAAAGTGCATCAACACTGTTCCTCAAATCAACTTTTTAATCAGAAAACACATCGAAGAGTTGCACAAGCCTATAGATGAAGTGGAACCTAAAGTCACCGAAACAAACACGACTGTTGAGACGGCAGAGTCAGATAAAATAACTGAAGCTGCCACTGAAACTGAGTCTGGTAAACAACACGATACACTTAAATCAGCGGAACCAACTACTCCATCTGTGGAACCTGAGCTGACAACACCTAATACAAGAACAAGAGAGTTCCGCAGACTCACCCTCTTGAAAGAAAAGATAAACGAAATCATTCCCTGTTTAGAAGAGAAGATGCACGTCACGGCCGTTGCCTCTGACTTGGTCAATAAACACATGCAACGCATTAACAATGACTACAAGTTGATTATCAACAACAATGAAATACCTGAGCTGATTCGTATTGGTCCCTTGAATCACCCTGCGATGATTGTGGATTCGACAGCTGGTGGTGCAAGTCCTGGGGGACCAGGCTACGACCGTAGCTCTGCGGCCGACCGTTCTGCCCATTCCCAGCGAAGCGAAAGTAGAAGGGAAGCATTGGCGGCGAAAAAGGCAAGCAAGGACGATGACGAGCCGTTGGGTAATATTACAGGAGGCTCCAATGCTGGTCTGCCTCCTGTGGGTGGCAACACAGGTGCAGCAAGTTCCAACGGAGCAGGCTCAAATGCATACAAGAAGAAAAAGACCAGAGAGACTACACCGCTCGAAACAAAACTGTCGTCTGTTTCTGCGGTGCAAGTCAACTCCAGCACTTCTACAGCCCTTGCCACATCCACGTCTGGTAAAAAACGGTCGCGAAAGGAGGCCAGTGAGGGTCCTCAGAGTTCAGCGAACAATGCAAACGTTGTTGGCGAATTTGGAGTGCCTGGACTCAACTCTTCGTCCGCATCTGGAGTTGTGTATGGTGGTGTTTCTCAAGAGCACGGTACTGACTCCAATGGAAATCCTTTGGGAGCTGTTGGTGGTGCTGCAGGATCTGGACCTGGAAAGAAGAAGAGCAAGCCGCGTAGAGAAGACGAAACGAAGCCAGGAATACACTTCCGGGAGAGCGCGTCGCGCGTGGGGTCGATTCACACAGGATATCGCGATCCTTCTACTGGAGAAACGCAAGCATCCACGAGAGAGGCCAACAACGAACCGACATACTGTTACTGTGACCAGGTTTCGTTCGGGGAGATGGTGGGATGTGATGGAGACGACTGTAAGCGTGAGTGGTTCCACTTACCATGCATTGGGTTCCGTCAACCACCCAAGGGCAAATGGTATTGTCATGACTGCCAAGCCAAGATGCGGAAGAGGAAGTTGTAAGAGCTGGAACCAAAGATTAGGCATGTGTCTAATTCACACATAGGCGCAATGCAAGTGGACTTTTTCCGAAGTGTGCTGGTGGAAGGCGGAAACTCTTCCCTTGGGACCCGCAATGTGTGGAAATGTGCATCGAGCGATAATTAGCTTTAGCATTAGAGTATGAATGTAAGCATGCCTTGTCGAGCGAGCTCCCCTTGAACGGAACTGCTTCAAAAAAAAGCTTTTGCGGCAATACGGGTGCAAGTTGATCTAAAAGTCTAAGTTGTATTAATCCGCTAGATATCCCCCAGTGCCCAGCTGTCAAGTGTCACGAAGTTAATGTAGAATGAAAAATTTCACAGGGTGTACATAGGAAATTCACAGGCGTAGAGAAAGCAGGATGAGTTTCAAAGGAGGTTTGGTTTGTAAAATAAAGCAGCTGTGTCCCCCCCATCTGTGGTTTTGATTCGTATTTCATCGTATTTTCTGAAGCCAATAAACGGTTGGTTGAAAACGGAACGTCCGGTAAGCACCGCATGCAATACAGCGAAGTTGTAGGAGAGAATTTGCAAAGGTGAACAAAGACCTTCAGGTGAGTATTGGTACAAAGACGGGCATTGCACAAAGGGCACGACAATAAGCAGCCCAGTGTCACTACCACATCAAGCACAATAGACAATAGTGGTAGGTAGATTAACGATCGTACAAAATATAACCGAATAAGCACAGCTGAGCAGCAGAGCGGATGGAGTGAGATGGCCGGGGGCAACTTCACACGTCGAGGGGATATGCATTGTAGATTACGTTTTCGAGGCGAAGAAAGTGATTTCAAGGCAGATTGAAGGGATACCGGAGCGACGGTGGTGGTTTTGATATGGGGTGGGAGGTTGATAATATAGTGGCAGTTGAAGAAGGAAAGTGGGTATTGCTGGAGACAAAGTCGGAAGGCAGTGGAGGCCGGTTACTCAAAGCCGTTTTGAAATAGTTGACGAAGCACAGATTAGGTTATTGTGCAACATGGGAATCGTTCTGAGCAAAACGGTCGATTTGTGGAAAAGCGGTGTTTTGGTGATGGTGTTGGCCAGCTTGGGCACATTCAGGTCGAGGAAAGACGTGTTTGGGGAAGACGTCATTCCAGAGGGACAGCCAGGCAGAATGCACCCAGAACGGCATGACGGGGAATGGTGCGACCGGCGTGGTGGAGAATGGAACAGGAATAGGCATAAGGAATACGGAATTGGTGATAAGTGCCAGTTCTGGACAGATTGAGCAAAGGAGCCTTTAACGGTGCTTACGCTGAACCTTAACAGCTGTGTCCCGACAAGGCGTAGGCACACAGAATGTCTGAAGTTTGCCCTCTCAGAGGCATCGTGGGAAGGTCGTCTAGCGGCGCTGGACCTTCGCTGGATGTGGTGAGCTCATGCCACCCATTGTTAGGATCAATGCAAACGAATGGTGTGTTTCTCGCGTGGCCCATCACACCATTGCAGAGCGTATCTGGTGGTGCCTTCCTCGTGTAGTGCGTGCTATGTGGCATTCTGCACTCAGCATGCCCCCTACAGCCAAGACTTCACCTCGGAACCAACCCCAATTACACCTGCTTCCTCATGCTGGCAGTGCCATTCGTGCCCTCATCACACTGGAGCAACCACAATAACTTGGTGCGGTGTCGTGTTTCCTCGAGCCATGCACAGCCTGCTACGTGGAATGCATCTGAGACATGTTCGGAGAAGTGGTCTTGCACACACGCCTCTGGCCGACTCTTTGTGCCTACCCTTGGCTGTGCTCTTTTTTCTTGTTTGGTATTTCATGTGAAATGAAATTTACGGCTTGCGGTGGTCAAGTGGTGCTTGGTTCTGGGGTCCGAGCATCTGGAAGTGCTTGCTGCTCAACAGCTTACGCACACTGCTCGATTTTAGTGCTTTTAGCGAGGCTCTGGGCTGTACACCATTCCTCTGCACAAGTGCACTGCAGCTGTGTCCACCGACTCCAGTCGCAGCCCCTCCTTGTGCGACTAGTACTGGTGTGCTTAGCTGGGTTTGCTCTGCTGGCTCTGTTGGCTCTGTTGGCTCTGTTGGCTCTGTTGGCTCTGTTGGCTCTGTTGGCTCTGTTGGCTCTATTCGCTCTGTTCGCTCTGTTCGCTCTGTTCGCAGCTCTAGATGCCTTGAAAAGTCCGTTTCTCTCCCAACTTTCACAAAGCCTCGACACCTCCGGCACTGCTCTGATCTACGCCCTACCTAGACCTTCCCCCTCATCCAATCAGCCTCTTCCATACCACCAACCTAACCATGCCAAATATCACAAACTATTAGGCCCCAAAAAATATCATTTTATAGAACAATGCAAATAAACAATTTGGAAAAATAGAAAATGAATTTAACACAAAAAATTATAACAACAAAAGTTGACTATATAAATTTTTCTTCCATTGCTATAAAACCAATCCAAGTCGCTTGAAGTAAATATTAGGCGGACAGTAGTGCTCGTTATAAAGCAGAATCTTTAATTCAACCAAAATCAAGATGCAAGAATACAAATTGGTCGTTGTTGGAGGAGGTGGTGTTGGTAAGTCTGCGCTCACCATCCAGTTCATCCAAAGCCACTTTGTCGATGAATACGACCCGACCATCGAGGATTCGTATAGAAAGCAGTGCACAATCGACAAAGAACAAGTGTCGTTGGACGTCCTCGATACTGCTGGCCAAGAAGAGTACAGTGCTATGAGAGAACAATACATGAGGACCGGCGAAGGCTTCCTTCTTGTTTACTCGATCAACTCGAGAAACTCTCTCGATGAGTTGACCTCGTTCTACGAGCAGATCTTGAGAGTGAAGGACTCGGAGCACGTCCCCGTGGTTGTGGTTGGTAACAAGTGCGACTTGGAGAGCGAAAGACAGGTGAGTTACGAAGAGGGTTTGGCCTTGGCCAAGTCCTTCAACAGCGAATTTTTGGAAACCTCCGCCAAGCAGAGAATCAATGTCGAAGAGTCCTTCTTCGGCTTGGTCAGAACTATCAGAGACCAAAACGCCGCTGCTGTGAGACAGCAGCTGGACGTTGCTGCCGCCGCCGCTGCCCCAACTTCACAAGAACAAGAACAGGTGCCGCAGAACTCGGCTAGCCTCGGTGCTGGCATCGCTGGTGTTAATGGGACCTCTACCGCAGCCTCGTCCGGTGTTTTTGGTGATGCACAACAACAAAAGGCTGCTCAGGACACTCCTGTGATAGCACAGCCTGGACTGGCTGAAAAGCCGGCCCCTAAGACAGCTGCGCCTGTCAGAAGACAACAAGCGTCCTCTGGCGAAGCCAAGTCGAAGTCAGGATGCTGTGTGATTGTATGATGGAGACAGGCTGGCTCACACACCTTTCTGACTTACAAGGCACCCCCCCACACTGGACAACTATTTCAATAGCAAAACAATCTACGTGACTATAAAAAAAAATACGAATCGCTATCATTAGCCATCCGATACCCAATCTCGAGAATGGACAGTTTTTTTTTTCATTATCGCCAAAGTAACCCATTGGTTGTAACAAGTAATGGAATGCGCTGTAACTGCTGTGCTGATTAAAACACACCATTCACTTTCTCTGAAAGCCGATCTCTATGCCAATTAGCAGCCAGTTCCATTTTTGTCCAGACTGCCTTCTTCCGCCAACGCATATCTGCAGCCGGTCTTTCTTCATTCTTGAAGTGGGTGCTGGCTATTGTCAGAGACGTGTTTGTCGTTTGTTGGAGATAATACGCGAGCAAAGCACCGACAATAAGGACGCCTGTGATTAAGCCGTCCTATTGGTGGCTCTCGGGTTTATACCACTGCTTTTGAGCGAGTGCAACCTCAATTAAAATTCTGTCTCTGTGTTTCATGCTGCAACATCATTAGTGTTGCGCTAACGAGCCCAAGAAGCCGACCTGAACGTGCTCCAACAAGCCTCGACGGCTCGTTTGGCACAACATCTGTGCCCATTGTCCTTTGAGATTATCTCTTGATGCGTCAGTTGCATTATGCCCTTAATCTGGCGTCAAGTGGTTCCAACGGAATACGCGAAACCCAGCACATCGTATTTGTCCATACCCCAACAGAGCAATTGGCGTTCCAAGCGACTACCGTTGTTTGCGTGCGACTCGACTGGTGCTTTTACTCGATATAAGTATTGCATTTGCTTGAATTGGAAATAACCACTTCGGTTAGTGAAAGAAGTGTTGTCTACAATTACGAGAATTGAGAATTGGCGATCATGGCGATGTTCAATCACGAAAACTCACTAACAGCCAACACTATCTTCCTACAATAACTCTCTACAGTCCCAAATAACTACCAGTATTCGTATTCGAAATTCACTATAATTCATGTATTCAGTCCCATATCAATTTCCTCTCAATTAATGAAATGGTATACAATGAAATGCAAGATCAAACTTGCAAAGACAAAGTCCCCAAATGCTCTTTCTGGGCTCACCTGGTCAAAAAGCACAGCCTTTCCTTCGTCGTCGTCGTCGTCGTCCTCTGCTTCTTCCTCCACGTCGTCGTCCAGCTTTGCCTTCTTTCCCTTGACAACACTGCTACTCTTGATCTGCAATCTCAACGATACAATGAGAACGAACTGACCAACACACGAAATGAAGCCTCCTAAAAACGCATTGAATGGGAAGTTTCCCACAGCCAACACATACAAGAACTGCAATATGCCCAAGGCAACCAAGAATGCCAAAAATATATCAATCAACTTCAATCTTGGTGTCAATGTGTGAATGTAGTCGTCGTAGGTGGTGCTAACCACGGCACCCAATTCGTTGATCAGGCTTATGATCTTGCTGGCACGAGAACGCCCGGAAATAGGACGTGAGGCTGGAGCAGAGCTTGTCTCCGCTTCAACAGCCTGTTGAGCCTTTTTGATTGCTGAGGACTTGGCCATTCTTATGTTATGCGTTGTCTGTACGTGTCTAAATTTTTCACATACAATTTCGCATTTTTAATCCACGTTGATTTTTGGGAGAGCCAACTCAAAGAAAGAACTGGATAGCGATGCAAGAACTGAATATACGCAGCAGAACCGGCGTACGCAGCAACAGTGGCATCCAGAGCATCTACTCGAACATAGCCAAGGAATTCAACCTTCCAATAACGCCGGACCTGATTGCGCCCATCACCCCAGAACTGGCCATCCCTGAGTTGACTTCCATTGAGAATCCAATGTCCACCGGTATCGACCCTGAGCCCACCAGCTTGCGCAAGGTCGATGCTCCTCCTCCATTAAGAATAATACCTCCGCTCAATTTCTGCCCTGTGGAACGGCAATTGTACAGATCCGGCCAGCCGTCTGTCATCAACCAGTCGTTCCTAAAGGACCTTCATTTGAAGACCATTCTCTGGCTAGCCAGCGAAGAACCGCAGGATGATTTCTTGGAGTTTTGCACCGAGAGCAATATCAACATCGAGTTTGTTGGTATGTACAATGAGTTCCACAATTACCAAGCATACAGCCATGCTGCGCTGCTAAACCCTTGGGACTCCTTAGACGAATCCACCATCAAGCGGTCCCTTGAGCTTATTGCCAATCGCGAAAACTACCCGTTGCTTGTATGCTGTGGTATGGGTAGACATAGAACAGGAACCATCATCGGCTGTCTCAGGCGATTGCAAGGGTGGAACTTGGCCAGTGTTTCGGAAGAGTACCGCAGATTTACCGGTTCGAGAGGAGGCAGAATCTTGGTGGAGTTGTTGATTGAGGGTTTTGACATAAATTCGGTGAATATCGATCCATCAAAGATACCTGACTGGCTTTAGGGAAGGAGGAGACAAAAGTATGGAGTAAGAAGTGCCTTTTATAGGATTACACACTAGAAGATTGAGGAAACAGCGTTAGAATAGCGCATTTAAAGATCAACTCGGTTGAGCTTAGGTCTACGGTGTTCTTTTAATTGCTCAAGTAACCAGTCTATGTGCCTTTGTTGCACACTAGAGAGGTGCCACCAGCAGAAGTGCTACACCCCCGCTCTAATTTGAAATTACCAAATTGCTTGAGCTTACTTCATGATCATTTCTTGTGCATTGGATTCTTCAAGTCCCAGAACCAAGACGAGACACGGCCTAGATGCACATCTCCTAGGCATACTTCCAGAAACAAAAACGATGAAGTGCACCAAAAGGAGCCCCAGACAGAGCAGCACCGTGTCAAATGGCCGTTGCCATGATGCAAAATCCAAGCAACAACACAAATGCTCGATTCGAGCTCATTTCCGAAGAAGATGGTTTGCAGAGCATAAAGTGCACCAATCGTTGCTCTTTCAGCAATGTCAGCGAATGCCAGTGATTCTGGTCACTTGACGAATCTGCATGCGCGTTCGTGCGGGTTGGACCGACTCCAGTGCTATCGTTTCAGCTCCAGCAATCTGGGACTCTATTTGATAATGGATGACGCCAACATTCGGAGGCCCGCGACTCGGTGAGACTCCAGGTCCCCTGAACAGCTCTCTCCAGCGCAGCCTGCCCAACTATATATTCAGTACGTACCAGTACATACACCACCTGCCCCCTCCAGCCTGTTTCTTGTTCCAAACCAACGGTCCAGCCCAGCTCTCTTCCTTGCGTTTTTTGCAACCTACCCCGGACCTCAGTTTACGACATCTTCTTATCGACAAAACGTGATTTGTAGATCCTGGAGCAAGTACTTTGAGACATCGTTGCCACTGCTGGCACGCGTATCTAGCTCCAATTGAACGGGCAGAGACCGCAGCTCGGTGCCGCCAGTTCCACCGGGGTCGCCACTTACTTCTGTTCACTGGTGAGCTGCCTGCGAGCTGTCTTTCCGTGTTTTTCCTCTTCTGGCTCCGTTTCTATCTCCATTGCCACCGCCTAACCTTGATTTGTACCAATAGAGCATTGCCCTCGTTCTGATTTGCTCAGCTAGCCCGTTTTTCTTTGCGTCACTCCTGCGTTCCAGCCATTGCTACGTCAACTCAGCTCGCCTACGCTGGCTGGCTCTACCGCCAATTTTTAGTAGTGTCCGTTTTGTTAGGGCTAGGTCATAGGGTCGTTTTGCCCCCGCCCCTGAAAATAGGAATATCCTTCTGGCACGCTAAATATTTAATATACGCTAAATCTAGATTATTACAACCACCACCAATTAACACCATCATGGCCGGTTCTTGTCTTACAGCTATTAAGCTCATCGGAGTCTCCTCGTTGGGTTTGTTAACGGCGTCTTTGTCGTATCAAACCTTGCAGTCGATTCCTCAATTGATCAGGGAGTTGAGTGGCGCTAAATACACCACCTCCTCGTATGATCTGTTGAATTCCTACTTGACAGAGGTAAAGGAGTTGATCATCCAGTCCAGAGTGTCAAACGGTTCCTTGGCTGGTTTGGCTGGAGCTTTGCTCGCTGCTGCTTACAAGTACTCGCCATCTTCTGAGAAACACCCTTATCTTTTATATGCTGCTCTTGGAGCTCCCTTGACCGTTGTTGGTATATACTACAATGCGTACTCCTATGAGAAGAGCTTATTGCTGCGTAACTACGGTGCACCAGCTTCCGCCGTCACTCCTGCTGCTTCTGCTTCTGCTTCTGCAACCGCCGCTTCTGTTGCTTCTGTAGGCACCCCTTCTGTTGCTCAGTCCAACAACAGCGACTCAGAACACGACGACAACGAATCGTTGTCCAAATCGTACATCCACGTGGATGAAGAATCCTCAGAAAACACCACTCCACTCCTGACAGTGACCAACTCTCCAAAGATCGAGCCAGAATCTGATCCTCTTGCCGCTTCCGCCATCGATCAGGAGGTGGAAGTTGCCTTGGCCAAAAAACTGCTTGTGAGGGATTTGGAAAATGCCCAGTCAGCCTACTTTGTAGGAACTGCTGTTGCTGGCGCCAGCTTCCTTATTGGTGTAGTTGGGTTCTTTGGCGACTACTTCTTCTTGTAAATTTGTTGAAAAGTTGAGTTGAGTTGAGTATATGTGTCAATGTACGTTTATATGATGTGTTTTGTATTTCGTTCCGTGTCGCTGACTGTTTGTTAGACATTTGCTTGTTTTCGTGGTGTAGCCTTCCACCATGTGCTTATATTGTTACTTTTCTATCCTTTTCTTGCTTGTCTAGACATTGCTTTGCATTCTTTTCTTATCTAAAGGTGTTTAGAATAACTCTTGAGCCTCTTTGGTTCGGTTTTCGGAGGTTCTAAGGTTAATACAACGATAACTATGAAGAGTGTAGCCAACTTATCCTCCGGAAGCAGTTATTCCAAGGTGATTGCAAATACTATGTTTGTTACTCATAACCTGTCGATATCGAATTTGATCGCACCTCCAAGAGCAACACCAAGCTTACAAGGTTCAGATCAAATATATTGAGATCATGATATATGGATCAGGTCGATTCAGCATCTGATGAAGAGGATGAAAGGTGTTGTTTGTGATACGATGCATTCAGGACGACAAACTCTACGAATGGCTCCGTGATATATTTAAGTTTTTCTTAATCAATTCGGTAACTACTACAAATTTGCACCCAAAGAATACCGACAAATAACTCCCCGATAAGCAAGCGGTCATTCCTTTGAAGGGAGCAAGCCCTTAAACACGTGAATCTGGGCTTCAGGGTCAATGGCTCCAGCAGCTTGTGTGCCGCAGACGTAATTCCCTGCTTACATGTAGCATTGTCCCCAAAATTTCTCAGCCGTACATTTTGTAAGAAGTGGATCTGGAAATGGACCAACTTGCTTTGCCTTCAGAGAATGCTTCCCTGATTGTCAGGTTTTGTATTACTTTCTAGTGATGAACTCAAGTTGTCAATTGCCAAAAAGTCAAATCAGATACGGTTTCCTTCCCATTAACAACCACAGTTTGTCCTATGTTTACTCTTCTCCTCGATACAATAAGCACGCTAACTTTAGTTGCAGCCCTTACTGACAAAGTACACCAAACTCTCCGGCAAAGCTGCTTCGTATAGCACACCTTTAAAGAAACATCAAGAACACCACTAAGAGCACCGTAGTTACATATTCACGTGACTTCATCCACGTCTGTACAAAAAGTCAAAAGTCATAAATCCTTGCATCAACAACATCCTTGCAACTACCGATACATCCAGACTTGAAAAATGTCACTGAACTACAGCTCCATTCCACTTGAAGGACCCTCCGACCAGGTTTACCCTGATGCCCAGCTGTTGGTTGATGTTCAGCACCACCACAGACAAATGCAGCAACAACAACAACAACAACAGCAGCAACAACAACAACAACAACATCACATCCAACAACAACACATACAACATTTGCAGATGCAGCAGCCAGGCATTCACCAGTCCAACATCCACCAGGCAAACCTCCACCAGTCGAACATCCACCAATCAAACATCCACCAAGCCAACATCCACCAATCGAATATCCACCAGGGGTATGGTGGATACCCCCTGTACCAGCTGGAACAAGAGGCACCCCACAGAGACTTCAATGACGGGCTGTTGCACAATGATGGGCATTACCAGGAAATGGCAACCGGCCGCCAGCAGGACCTACGTAACGCGTCACAGCGTCGCCAGCAAAGGATGATCGACGATGAACTGCAACCGAACGAATTGTTTTTGTTTGATTCTCCTTCTGCACAGCTCCTTGGCAACAGCCGTCCATACAATGGTGTGCCCGAGTACAGACCCGCACTCTTCACCAATCCTAATGGTGATCCACTTTACTTCTACATCCCTGCCTCTGAGAGACAACGTGACGCGTACAGTTCGCAGATCATTGCCAATGGTGGGATTGTAGTTGAAGACGCTCAGATGCAACCATCTTTGAATGTGATCAAGCTTACCGCAAAACCAGTTCGCGGTGAGCTGGGGTTCTTGTTTTCATACATTGACTCCTGTTTGCGTAATCAGGCATTAGTTGGTATAGAAGGGTTCAACTATTCTTCAGCTCCAAGCACGGCCATTGCTCCTCTTGCGCCTGAACCAAAGAGAGCTAAAACCAACATTGGCCTTCGCAGCAACTCCAAATTCAACACCGCCAAAGATGCGTTTATTCTCGACCAAGTCCGTGAGAATCCAAAGTACAGAAACAGTCATATCTTCTACGACAAGTTGGCAAAGTCAAACATCTTGGCCGGGCACACTGGGAATTCTATCAGAAGCAGATATAGAAATCACTTGAAGGATCGGTTGGATTTCATCTACGAAAAGGATCGTAATGGTAACATTAAGGTGGACATTAACAATGTCAAGATCCAATTCAGACCTGCGGAACTTCCAAGCACTTTGAAAACAAAATACACCGCCGAAGATGATTCCATTATGTGCGAAGTTGCTCAAGACTACATGCGCAGACATCAGGGAGTCGATGAAAGAAAGTTGCCTTATTCGTTCTTCGGTGAGGTTTACAAGAAGAGGTCGACTCATAGTTTACATTCTTGGAGAGATCACTACAGGAAGTATTTCTCTCAGAATTCTGTAACTGAGTACCTCAAGTATTACAAGAGGATGGTTTCACAGGGGCTTCCTGTGGAGTCAGCTGCTGGGCCTTGGGAAGGTAAAGAGCCTCGTGCTAGAATCGAGGCATCTACAGACGAGGCTGCTATTCAGCCATTAGACGAAGAAATTAGTGAAATCAAGAACTCAAATGCTCACAATGTTTTGAGTCTTGCGAACAGTCCAAGAGTTCCACACCACAACATCACCAAGCCAATATTGGACACTCTAGACCTGCAAGCGTTTTCTCAGGATGATGCTTTCAATAGCATCGAGAGTCTGCTGGGACCGCAGAATAATGAGTCTCTGCCTGAACCTCTGCAGAAACAGGGAAAATCCCAGGTGAAACTAGAGGTTGATGATGGAGATGAAGATGAAATTGAACTCAATGCCGATGACGAAGTATTCGTGGAAGCTTTGGAGTCCCTTCCAGTCAGCCAATTACAACTGCAGCCTGAGCTGCAATATGCTCTTGAATTGCAATATCTCAAACCTCCAATAGAGTTGAGCAGTATTCTCAAGAACAAAGCATTAGACAGTATCAAAGACTACAAGAAGTTTAGTCTCAATATTCGCCAAGTGATTGAAGAGAACTCTCACAATATTCCACGCATGTTTGAGAAGTTGGAATCAATTGGGATTAGTGAAGAAATAACGTCGCACGCTTTGTATGCTACTTCTGCGTTCTTGCCTATTTTGATCGTATACTTCGATGCGATTATTCAGAGATTGGTTGAATACTCAAGGTCAGTCGCCAGCACAGATAGCCCCGAGTTTTCCGAGGGTTTGGAAGAAGTGCTCGAGTTCCACTTTGCTGGTGTCTGGAATGCTGAGCAGGACAGGTTGTTGCTCAATGGAGAGGAGAACAAATTGGATGATCAAAGTCCTCTGCAAATCAAGGAGAGAAAGATCTTCCTTTTGCAATGGCAAAACTAGGTTGGGAAGGGCCGTTTAATTCGTAGAAATGTGATACTATAGTAAGATTTAATAATAATAATAATAATATGTTTTTTTTTAAAATAGTGACAAGTAAACCACCAGTATCAAGTTACTTTCATAGTATTGAAGCCAATGGCAGATGATAGCCTTGGGAGAAATCTAAATACATGTAAATGAGCTCTAGTCACAGAGTTTCCCTTCGAACTGGAATTTCCAAGATTCTTTATCATATAAGGTTGACATGACGTGTGATTGTATGCTTTTCGCCAAAATAGCAACAAAAGCCAAGATCCATCGAACAACCCGTTATACCAAAAGGTGCTTGTGTTTACATTTCGCGTACTCGGGGAGTATACATCTTGGCTTCCCCTGGACCCTTTGTCCTATCACAAGGCAATTGCTGAGGTGCAATTCGGGGTATATCCATGTTGTTATTTCCTAATACGGACAAGATGTAGTTTTGGTGGTGACTTGCTTGCGCTCGAGAGAGGAGGAGTATACCGAGAGTCAAATAAGGTTCAGTGCCTGTTTATCACAAGAAATACGCGACTTTGACGGTGAAGAGCATCGCCTCAAAAAGATAATATAAGCTTTTTATTTTAGATACTGTTGTGGTATAGGTAAAACAAAACGATAGAAAAAACAGGTAATGGTATCGAAAGATAGCTCAGCGAACTATCCAATCATCAATGGAAGAAAAGAAGAACCAAATGAGCAGCGGCTGCATAACGAAGAGCAACAAACAACTTATTCGACGAACGAAAGACCCCCCAGATGGGATCACCCAGAAACAAAACCATGACCAGCATAAATAAAAAGTACAAGACGGCGGAACTCTTTTTAATATTCAATATACACTAAACTTGAGGCATTGTTAGCGTTCAAAAAAAACAGTAAAAACGAATTTAGTTCAAGATACCCCAGTATTGTTCAGCGTTGTAAGAACCTGGAGACTTCCAGAGGTCGTTGTAAGCAGTGAACAAGATAGTGTCATCACCGCAAGCGCTCTTGATAGAAGCGATGGCGGCGGCCTGGTTGGCGACGGATGGGACGGCGACGCTGTTAGACTCACCTTGAGATGGCCATCCGGATTCGGTGATCAAGACAGACTTGGAAGAGCCACAAGCGGTGGAGACTCTTTGGATTTGTTCCAAGACCCACTTACCGGCGTTTTCAGCGGTGACACCACCGTCGAAGAAAGCGTGAGCGTTGACGGCAATGTAGTCGGAGTAGTCACACAAGGCTGGGTTGTTGATAACGGCGATGAAGGTGTCGACAGAGACAACTGGACCGGTGAAACCAGCAGCAGTCAAAGCAGATCTACCGGTGGAAACGTAGCTCTCAACTTGGCTTGTGGTAGCAGCACCACCGTTGACCAATTCGTTACCGATGGAAACGGAGTGGATGTCAGACCAAGAACCTTCAGCGGCGACGGCAGCGGCCAAGGTAGAGATACCTGAGGCGATGGCGTCAACGTAGTAGATACCGGCAAAGATCTTTTGGCCGGAAGCCTTGGCAGCCAAGACAGCGGAGACTTGGTCACAGTCAACACCGTACAATCTGATGATGGAGAAACCGGACAAGGCAGCAACTTCGGTAGCAATGGTGCTCGAGCTCTTGCAAGTACCGTCGTCGGCGTAAGGAGAGTAGGTGATACCCTTGGCACCACCGTCGAAGCTTCCGCTTGAAGAAGCAGTGGAAGAAGCTACAGAGGAGGCAGCTGAGGCTGAAGAAGCAACCGAGGTGGAAGCAGAAACAACAACAGAGGCGGCGGCAGACGAGGACACGGCCACGGCAGCCTTAGCGACAGCAACGGTGGAGGCAGCTGGGGTGGCTGCAGCGGCACCAGCAGTAACGTAAACGACCTGGGTCTGGGTGACGACAACGTCTCTCTTGTTGTCCTTGTGGTTGTGGTGGTTGTGTTGCAAAGGAGCGGCAATAACACTGGCCAACAAAGTGGCAGAAACGATGGACTTGAACAACATAGCGAGGTTAAAGAGTGTGAAGTTAGAAGATCAGCGGTATTATCTAGGGATTAGATAAGAAGGAGTGACTATAGAAATACCTTTTGAAGTTCTAAACTATTGAGAGGATCCAAAATTGCGTAAAACTTGTGGACAGCGATTCTTTGTATATATATCGAATCTCGCCATTTTCTTGGTGCGGGAATTTGTTGTGAAATCTCTGATTGTTCCGATTTGGTCCACATTTTTCTGGCCTTGTTTTTGTGCATTTCTGGGCACCGCACACGCATCGTCTCGACTGAAAAATATCAAATAGACTCTTTGTACGCCTCCTTACACGGTGCTGAAGGAGTGTTTAGAGGGAGCCCGAGAATACGACCGTTACCGAGTTGTTTTGGCGACGTGGGGACGCTGTTTGGGCAGCCTAGGTAGGGGGGAAAGTCTCTGGTGAGTGTCTGCTCCTGCGGTTGCGAATCCACGGTGGCAGAGGCCAGATCGTTTCATGTGGTGGAAATTCCCCTAGGAGGGCCACTTCCTTCATATAACCAAAGCTTGGGTGAATTTCGACTCTTTGCTCACACCTCGTGGCGATGCCGGTGCTTTGTGTTGAGCGGGTGGGCTTCGGTATAGCCCATACGTTTCAAATTTGGTGGAAAACGAGCTAGCGACGGTAGGGAAGCCCATGTTGAAATGTATACGACGCGATAATACGGTGCATGGAATACGGCGCTCGGGGACGACGAAGAGAACGTCGTGCTGGGTGTCCCCCTCTGTTTGCTTTGGCCTTGAGTGCGCTCGTGTGGCAGCAAGCCTGTGCACCCTAGTTGGGCAATTTGCTGGTGCGAATAGGCACAGTACAGGGCAGAAGGTATCCGAGCCTGGGCCATTCCGTATTCGAATTTGGAGTTCCTATTTCGCAAACAAACTCGATACAAGGCTCATCACTAATACTCACGTAATACATATCCCAAGAAATTTGCCTTAGCGTTCTGGTGGAAGTTGCCTAGGCATCACCTGTGTGATTGGCTCACTGGTGAATGCCCATTTCCGTACCAGAACCATAAAAGTGTAATTCTTTCTTGAACAAGCCACTTTTCTTTTCTGAAGGGTGTCTACTGTAAAGTTCATTGGCCGATATTGCCGTTACAATTCTGTTTCTGGTAAAGTGGATTCGCCCAATTATTCACAAAGTGGCCTCGGAAGACTATATCCATGGTTACCTCTTAATGAGCTCATCGCTCTGTTTATCTTATGTAACTCAATCCTCGCCCTTCCTCCTACCGGTGTAAGGGGGCGGGGTTCCAGACGGGCCTTTGCCAGACATCTAGATCTGGCTTTCAATCTAGAATTATACACTCGGCACCCTGGATGCTCAGATATTTTACTGAATAATCTGAAAAGTTTGCTGAAATTTTCACGAAATATCACGAATCGTGGAGAAATGAATCATGAATCATGTTGATAGTATAATTACCTAAGACGAGCGCCGTAAATCCACCGCAAAAAACAAACGAGAACACTGTTTTCGCCTGTCTCAGCTCCTCATCACGTAGTCCTGTAACCGGGGTACCCACTTCTGTACGTATCCGTTGGCCGTGGTGCTGCTCCAGATGGCTCCCTGTGTTGGCAATCGCTGAAAATACGTCTGCGATTTTTAGCCGATTACGTCACGTGACACCGACTTCCTATCCAGGCCCGCACATCAATACCCTCACCACCAGTTCTTGCCCCACCAGTGCTGGCATGCCCATCTCCAACAAACTACAAACACACGAAACACGCATTGGTTTCATATCCGCTCTGAAACTCACTTGAAACACAGGTTGTCTCAACAACAACCAAGCACCACTCACCATCCAACTCGACTCGTGTGTACATTTCACATTTCGTTTTACTTTTTTGCCCCCAAAAACAACCCTTGCAACTCCAAAACAAACTACAGATGGACCAGGACGACGATGCCTCGTTGATCGAGTTCCTCTGCCATGACGTCTTCACTATGTACACGCTTAATCGGGAGCTTTTGCTCAATTGGCAGGTTGAGTTGTCCGATCACTTGACTGCCCTTCACCCAAGCGTAATCGCCGATGATATACTTCTAGCAATCAACACCTATGACTACGACTACGATTACTCCACCTCCTTCCAAGACCTCATCAATAGACTTCTTGCCTTGGATAAACACTCCTATCATGATTTCAAGATCATCGTGCTCGAATTGACCCTGTATTTAATATCCATCTCATATAAAGTCAAGGTTGGCTTATTCAAGGTGCGATTCCACATCTTCTTGATAGACAAGTTTTTGCTTCTATTGAAGGATCCGTCCATTGAGCCGCAGATACTAGACCAGTTTTCGAACTTGATCGTTCTGTTTTTTGAGTTGGGCTGTGAAATCGAACACTTCCAGAAGTTGGTTGTTTCCTTGTTCGGACCTTTGCCATCTTCGTCTAAGATCGTGATTCTTGACATACTTAATCAAGCCTTTACCAAATACCCTGCACATTTCAATTTCACCATCTTCAACAAAGTATCTGCATTCCCATTCACTAATGAAAACTTGAAACGAAAGTTCTCCGTCCACCTGTGGGTCAAAGTCAACAACTTCCTCCAGGAACTGGCCGAAGATGGCTCCGAAATCACCTTGTTCCTTCTTGCAAGTTCCAGCGTCCTGCAAAGTGACTCGGCTACTTTGCGCATGAAGTTGGTCAACAACAACCAATTCGTTGTAGAAATATCAAACCTCAAAAGCACGCTGTACATGTCTCAAGAACCATTGCAGTACAAGTTCAACCAGAAACTACATGAATCGATACAATCTTCATCTCCGAACCAAGGATTTACTCATTTGGTTCTCACTTACGACAACTATTCAAACTTGAACTTGTTTATAGATGGGGAATGCAGTGAATCCATTCCTTGTCCAGATCTTCACAAAGTAATACCAACTTGGAACAAAGTTTATATTGGGAACGAAGGCACTTCAAGCATATTAGACAGAGAAGAAATCTTATTCAAAAATTTGACCATTTTAAACGTCAACCTTTCATATGAATGGATCCACTTGCTTTATAACTTGGGTCTTGGTTACGACTGGGACCTTAAGGATTTTACAAATGATAACCTTCTCAATTTGCTAAACCATCTAAATTTCAAGAGTTTGGTCAATGTGGGTACCAAGTTTTACGAATTGAAAAACAAGAAATGGAATCTCAATAAGAACGCAAGCGAACTGAAAGGTTATCCACACGATTTTGTAAATGTCGAAGCAATTCCAAGGCAAAGGGTAACCTCAAGGAGCGCAGGAAGCTCCAGTGTTCAGACTGATATTATTGATAAAGATGTCATAGTTTCGTCGTTGAACAAGCTAAAGCAAGAGAATGTGATGTTTGATACTAATGATACTTATCAGACATTGCAATTAGAGCTTAAGCTGCATCTGCTGCTTCGTAGAACCAGCAATTCGTCATTTATATTTCACAACCTTAACTCCTTGCATGGTGCACTTTACTCCATCGGTGGCTCCACATTATTACTAGGCTTTATCGAGTCGACATTAGACATCCAAGATGATTCGTTACGGGATACCTCGTTATATTTATCAATATCATTGTTGTTTACCATCCTCAACAGCAACTGGCGCTTAAGCAAAGAATTTGAAAACATCAACGGATATGCTATGCTCTCAATTCTCTTGACGAATTACAAAGAAAAGCACAACAAGTCCTTTACACTTGAACTATTGCCTCGTTTCAAGACCCAAAATGAAAGTTGCAATATATTGCACTTGATTTTGAAATACAGTGGTTTTGACAAAACAAATCCTTACGATTCGACTATCGTGAACCCACTAAGCTACAGATTGATGCTTTTAAACTTCGATTTGTTCTTTGAGACAGATTGCTTTGAATTTTTACTCTACCACTTTCAGATCTTGATATACGGCTCTAAGCTGGCAGACTTCAATACTTTGGAATTAGCAAAGATGAAATTGTTGAAGAAGTTTATCCAATTCTTGAAGAACCCTCAGTTGCAGAGAGTGGAATTTTCTGAACTGTTCCAGACACAATTGTCCTTGACATTGACAAGCATTATTCGTGCAGAATCTTCCGTGGATACTATCAGGTCAGTATCACTATATGTCATTTACGCATTATACAACGAGGAATGCTCGACGCAATGTGGGGTTACGATATTGAAGTCACTCACAGAGGTATTGTGTGATCCAAATTCATCCATCAAGACATTAAAGAAATTTTCGAGATCGATTACAATTCATTGGATTTTATTATTATTTAATTTCAAAGAGTCTAAGGAAGTGGTCAAATGTGGCATAAGGCTCTTGAGCAAATTATTGCGAGTTTTGGGTCCCCATATAATCAAGCGATTTTTTGAGATCAATCATGGATTAGACATTTTGACTCACTTTTTGAGTGATTGGTGGGAAGATGATGAAATCTTGTGTTGTGTACTACTTGCAGGATTTGGCGTGGAGAGTGATTTCTCTGGTAGTGGTGTCGTTGATTTGACCACCATTTTGATACAAAAGTCGACTCAGTTGAATCATTTGGTGATGCCTGACTTCATGATATTGCTCAATAACTTGGTTTTGAACTCGATGTACACGCTCAGCTTAAAATCGGGCAGATTGTTAAGCAGCAATCCTTCGTCCCCTGACAGAGGTATGCAACAGATTAACTTGACCCTTTCTTTGAATGTGCTACACTTAATGAATGAGTATGCTGATTTCATTGCAGTTGGGTTTGAAAACAACAAGGCCTTAAAATTATTCTTCTTTTCAAAGGAGTTCCTAGATGGCGTGTTTGAAATTTTGGGTTACTTGAAGATCTCTTTAAGCTGGAGACAAGCAGAGGTTTTCAGGAACTTCAGGCCTGCTTTTCTGAAGTTTGTCAAAGTATTATCTGACATTTTCATTGCAAGTTTCACCAACGATGCATTCAATTCATTGTTTGATAGTTTAAGTGCTTTCACCAAGACATTAGTTTACGACTCAATTTTCCCAAAAATATTTGAGCACATCAACCAGTTCGTGAATGTGTCGAACTTCATTTTCAATGAACGTAAGTTCTTGGATTCAGCGTTAAATTTGGCTTCTAAATATCTCAACGACTTTGTGAAAAAGAACTACTATGTGGACCAGAAAAGCTTGGACTTATATATCACATGTGTTTTGCTGCTTGTTGAAGTTGGTAACAAGTCTGCTAATCTGAAGTATTTGCAAAGAGAATTGCCAACTTTGTTAATTTTGAAATTTGCTAAATTGGGAGACGAAGATGATGAGTATAATTTTAGTGACGTGGAACCATTTGCAAGCTCTGCCAAATTATTACTCTATAGGCAAGTCACGATCTTGCAAAAAGATGTCATGAGCCACCGTCAGTTGAGTGACTTGTTGGTGTTGCTCATAGGAAACTTCTTGAAGTTACCTGAAATACAGCAAAAGACTAACATGGAATACGTTTTTAACTTTTTAAGAACATGTTATCTTATGAATCAGGATTCATTCGCTGAAATTACTAAGAAAATGATTCCCGAAGACGACTTGATTTTGGAATTCTTTCAGTTCTTGATCACCAAGAACGATGAAGAGTCATTCCAAAGGCTCCAAAAGTACCCGCCTGTAACCAAGAGCCTTTCAAGGAATTTCCAATCCTCGCTCTCTAAGTACAAGGAAACTGGTTACGCTCATGTTTCGGAGATGATTACGGTGTCGTTAAATAATGGTGGGAATGTCGGATACTTAGATAACGTTTACATCAGATCGTTTGAGCGAGACTGTGAACTGTTAAAGGCACTGATTATTAGTGGAGAATCAGACAAGCTCAATAGATCGCTACAGGACCGTCAGGAAAATGTGCAATTCTTTCTTTCAAATTATTATTTGCTTAAGATTGAAATTGCCAGGCTCATTGGAGAAGAAAACAAGCTCAAGTCTTACTCATTGGACTACATTGAAAACAATGACAGGATGAGAAATAGACTCATAGTAGAAGACCAAATACCGGACTACGAGAAACTCTCATACAACATCAATATCCCAGTAAAAAAAGTGGATCTAGTAGGCATTGATGAAGATGCATTTGACTATGGTATAGTTGCAAGAGGAATCGATACTTTGAGTTTATCTACTGATGAATTGGAAGATGACAGTTTTGAAATTGTTGACGAGCCGCATAAAGAATTGGATAACAATTATGAAGACAAGAATCGAAAAGTCATCCGAAGTTTGTATATGGGTGATCAGATAGTGGCACTTTGGAACATTAGTCAAATTAATGGACTAGTTCCCGTGGAAAGTTTAATGATATTGGGTACTAATTACTTATATTTGATTGAGAATTATTTCCATTGCCCTGATGGAAATGTCATCGACGTTCAAGATGCACCCAGCGAGGCAAGAGACCCAATACTTCAATTGGTAAATAACCAATCTAGCAACATCCTCAAAAACGGTCAGAAGTCACACTTCACAAAGAGTTGGAGTTTGGACAAATTGAGCAGTATCTCCAAGCGCCATTTCTTGCTACGTGATATAGCCATTGAGATGTTTTTCAGTGACGGTGCCAGTGTTTTGTTGACTTGTGTTTCGACAAGAGGAAGAGATACTATCTACAATAAGTTAGCATCTTTTGCATCTGGAAAGGGGTTGGATTCAGACTTAATTCAGGTATTGCAAATTTCGTCCTCTCCAAATTTGCTATCAGGTGCTTCACTTGGTTCTTCGTTTTCATTCACATCGAAGATTGCCTCCGCTTTTTCTCAGTCTCCTTCAACTCCAACTTCTAACACTTTGATCAACGCAACCAAGAAATGGAAGTCTGGTGAGATGTCTAACTTTTACTACTTGATGATCATCAATACCTTAGCTGGAAGAACATTTAATGATTTGACCCAGTATCCAGTTTTCCCTTGGGTGATTGCCGATTATACCAGCGATACCTTGGACCTTTCCAACCCTAGAAGTTTCCGTGATTTATCAAAGCCAATGGGAGCCCAAACGCCTTTGAGAGCCAACCAGTTTAAGGAAAGATACGACGCATTAGCAAGTTTGGAGGATATTGATTCACCGCCTTTTCATTATGGTACTCATTACTCTTCAGCTATGACGGTGACTGCATTCCTCATTCGTCTTAAGCCGTACGTACAGTCATACTTGCTATTGCAAGGAGGAAAATTCGATCATGCGGACCGACTTTTCAACTCTATCCAAAAGGCTTGGAGCTCTGCTTCTAAAGAAAATACCACTGACGTTAGAGAATTGACTCCCGAATTCTTTTACTTGCCTGAATTCTTAGTGAATTCCAATAACTTTGAGCTTGGTACCATGCAAAATGGAGAGTCCTCGAATGATGTGGCGTTGCCACCTTGGGCTAAAGGTGATCCCAAGATATTCATCGCCAAGAATAGAGAAGCATTGGAGAGCTCTTATGTTTCTGCCAACCTTCATCTCTGGATTGATTTAATCTTTGGTTATAAGCAAAGTGGTATCGAAGCTGAACGCTCATTGAACGTGTTCCACCACTTATCTTATAACGGGGCTATCAATTTGGATAATGTGAACGATGAAGTTGAAAAAAGAGCCATAATTGGTATGATCAACAACTTTGGCCAAACACCAATGAAATTGTTCCAGAAGCCACATACTTACAGAGAGATTTTGAATTTGCCAAACTACTATTTGAGTATTCCAAGTGAGAGTCAAAAGAGAGTACCAGTACAAGTTTTTGAATCCAAATTGAAATTACCAATTGAGAAGCTTGAGATCAGCTCAAAGAGTGGCAAAAAATGGGTGGGCCGACCATCTTGCATAACATCGGAGGATGACTTGCTTATACGAAGAGCCAACAAGTTCAAGTTTGAGAGTGGATCGCTTATTATTAACCAAACCACGTTTTTGAACCTTCACCAGTGCAACATAACTTCGATCTTGCTGATCGGGCACAAGTTATTTCTCACTGGATCAGAAGATGGAATCATTAATGTATGGAAGTGTAATTTAAAGCCGTCCGCGAGCCTTCAATTCCAAAGTGTTTTGCGAGGTCATTTTGCTGAGATCACTCAGTTGAAGTTCAGCAAGAGTTTCAAGGTTGGTGTTAGTGTGGATAAGACTGGTGTTGTAATGGTGTGGGACCTCACTAGGTTCAAGTTTATTCGAAAGATCTTACCACCGAAGCTGATTGGAGGAAATACTATTGTTTCAATCTCAAACGATACAGGCAACATCTCCGTTGTGTATGACAGCGATGGCTCCAACTTCTTGTTCATTTACACCTTGAATGGAGACCTTATTTACAAAGAAGCATTCGAGGGCAGAATCGGAAAAATCACCAGCTTCTCCTTTGGGAGCATCAATGATCCCATGGTGGACACAGGTAGGAATATGGTATACAACTTGCACACTTACTGGTGCAACGAGACGTTTGCAGTGGCGCATGACTCTGTGGTGGAGATATACGAGCTTTCTCCTCACGGAGCCCATGGCTGGGAAGTTAACTTACTAGACAAGTGCAACTTTAAGAGGCATTTAGGAGAGTCCTACATCTCCACCTTGGAACTATTCAACTGTTCGGAAGTGGACACCGAGGAACGGTTGACACGGGGCTCCTTGAAGTTGGTTGTCGGAGATTCTAGCGGACGGGTGTTTACGTTGTGAGTATCAACCATGTATATCCAATCGATTTGTGCAAAGACAAGGCAAAATTCAGCAGCGCATTGTAGCAGCGCATTGTAGTAGACCTATGTCGGACACCGTTGGCTGCTACCCCAATCAGAAGCCTTTTGTGATTCTCGGAAAGGCGTCCCTACTGCTATCCAGAGCTCGCTCCAAGAAACCATTTTGGGCAAAAAAAGGAGCCTGGTTAAATAGCCACACAGTTCCACTGGCAGATGTGTCATCATGCTCATCACACAGATAAGCTTCATTTATAAAAGGAATTGGTTAAACAGTAGAGAATAGAGTTTTTTCAGGAGTTGAAAACATGAATTCGGAAGGAATAGAGTTACAGCAGGTGGAGGCTACGGTTACAAGTGTCTCGGATCAAGACACCATCACCCCGATAGTAGTAGCAAAGATAGCCACTGCGAATCTTGTTATCGAACAGCCTGCTGCCCACGAGGAAGATTTCGAATATGATATGAAGAGCGACTACCCCGATGGTGGGTGGAGAGCCTATAGTGTGGTGCTAGGGTCTTTCCTTGGTCTTATCGCCTGCTTCGGAACCTTGAACTCGATGGGTGCAATCCAGGCGTACTTAGCCACACATCAATTGAAAGGCACACTGGCATCCACCACGTCTTGGATTTTCTCGATGTACTTGTGCTTGTCCTTTGCCATTGGTGTATTGGCAGGACCCGTTTTCGATAAGCGGGGCTCGTTTGGTTTGTTGTTGACGGGCTGCTTGCTCATTTTGGGGGGTTTCATGGGATTGGCTAACAGTACCAAGTTGTGGCACTTTATTTTGTCCTTCTCGATCTGTGTGGCCACTGGATCTGCATTGTGTATTCCTCCGTTGGTGGGCGTTATCAACCAGTGGTTTTTCAAGAAGAGAGGTTCTGCCGTTGGAATCGCCACGAACGGTGGATCAGTAGGTGGAATTGTCATTCCGTTGTTACTTCGTTCACTCTATCCTAAAGTAGGGTACGCATGGGCAATCAGAACCTTGGGGTTCTTCTGTTCAGGATGCATGGGTGTTGCCGTGCTCTTGGCCAAGGACCGCTTGAACTCGATCACCAACGCAAACAAGCGAGTCTACACTCGTCCAACCGAAGAAGAGGCAAACGAGGTAAAGCCAAATATCATGAAAGATTTCATTGATTTCAGAGCTTTCAAAGACTTGAAACTTGCATTCTTGACAATTGGAGTATTATTGACTGAACTTTCATTGATGTCTATTACAACGTACTTTCCTACATATGCCATTGCCTTTGGTATGAAAGAGTCCGAGTCATACATCTTATTGACCGTATTCAGCTCCACGGGAATATTGGGAAGATTGTTGGCTGGGTATTTGTCTGATTTCATAGGGAACTTCAACGTAATAATCACCATGTTGTTAGGTGTGACACTTTCGGTCTTTTTGATTTGGTTACCTTTTGGAGCTAGCATATCAGCAATGTACGCATTTTCTGCAATCTGTGGGTTCTTCAGTGCCTCAATCTTCAGTGTGACGCCTGTTTGCTTGAGTTCAATCACCCCAACAGACAAGTTCGGTCAGCGTTACGGCTCAATGTACTCCATAATTAGCATTGGGTATTTAGTAGGTATTCCTATTGGAGCAGCAATTATTGGAGCTGGAGATAAGCATAATTACACATTGTTTGCCATGTTCTGTGGAATGCTTTCGCTTGCTGGAACTTTGTGCCTCATGGCAAGCCGGTATTGTATTGTTGGTACGAAATTGAATGTTAAGATATGAAATTTATAGAAATCCGACGTTGAAGATTAGTACGACTAGCTGTGAACTTCTGTAGGGACCATTGCGCAATATGAAGACAATTAAAACATTGTACCGTCTCTGGCCCTATTACCTCTATGCTAAGAAACGGATTGTCATTGAAAATTAAGACATTGTACTTCTGGTTACTTTCTTTTCCTAACACCTTTTGGCTGTGGAGGGTTTGCCTTTTCGAATAGTAATCTCTCAGCTCTATCTGCTTCTTCGGCAGCAACCCTCTTATCGACTTCTTCCTGGTAACTGCCGTTGTTCAACAGCTCAGCAAGTTCAGGGTTGAAGAACGAAAGTATAGTTGGAGCCAAGACAACACCCACGCATATAGTGAATATGAATGTGTAAAGCTGATTTTGGAAGATGAAACCGAACGGGCTGTCCAAGATCATTTGATATATCGAACTCTGAGAAACTATGTAGAACAGTTTCAAGCCCTTGAATTGAAGCACCAAACCGTCGTCACCCAACACCTGACTTGTGTTGTGTTGGTCTGTGACCGTAATAACGTCGCCATCGTCCACGTGAACGGAAAGCTGCTCTTGTGACAAATCAAAGTCAAACGACTTGATGAGTAAATTGTAGTCACCAGGCACCAAGTGGTCAAAGGAGAATACGTAATCCTTGTCAACCAAGCCCTTGATAGTCAGATCTTTAGATGCGAGCGTAACATCGAATCTTGCAGGGTAGTTCTGTCCATTGATCACTGGGTGTCTTGGGTCGTACAACTCTAAAATTGACTCCGGAACACCTGTAACTCTACCAGCAAGGGATAATGCGGACGCCACTGAGGCGAGGACTGGTATCAATGCACACTTCATTGGAACAACTGAGCAATTGGTGGGACTCTTGTGGTGGTGCTTTATGCCCTGTGCCATACTCAATTGTGAGTGGATTTTTAGATACCCGGATACCAGGAGTGCACGTGATCTTGAATCAGCTCGACTATAAAAATTTTCCAGCGATCTGGTTTTTTAAGTTTCCCTTTCCTTTCTTTACATTGTATTGTATGTGTATTATTGTAGGGTAACAATTTGAGTGCTTGCAAGGCTCCTCCGGGTGACGAGCAGCACGCTGGGCTTTCGGGTCTATCCCACGGTTGTTACTCTCTACAACACATACTAGAGTATACTAGTCTCGCTGGCACATTTCGGTGTGTACGGCGAGGGTAGTCATGGACTTTACGGGCATGACTGGGGAGACAGGAAAGAAAGCATTGCTGGAGTTAACCCTTTGGCAATGTGGCGTTTACGAGTTCTCGATGCCAGTTGCGCATTCTAGCCTTCAAACATCTTGTAGCTATGGATCTCTGAGAAGCGAAGTAATAGGGGCATTTGAGACAAAACCACTAAGAGCATATTTTTAACGATGCATGGTGATTGTAATTGCATCACATTATCGAGTTCTGCTGCTAGCAAAGAGTTGTTTATGTTTCACTACCGTGAGGCAATTGTACTACTTTCAAATTTCACCTTTTATTAGATATGGAAAGGGGCTGCATGGTTACGTTGAGGCGTCGTCTGTGGGGTGTCTTACTGTCTGGAGACCACTTGCGCAATACAGAGAGGTGACTAAATTGCTCAAAAGGTGCTCCAGAGGCAGAGCGAGTTATTCGACTACGAGCTGTTCCTAAGCATTTTCGAAAACGATATCTCCCACCCCCTCAAAGCCTCCTAGCACGATTCCCCGATATCCACAACCAGGTACTACTCTACGAACGGACTCTTTTAAAAATGATTTTATTGTAAATGCTAATGCTTATGCTAATATGACAAAACTACTCAACGCTGTTCCACGCCGACACAACATCGTTGTAAGTTTTAGCGTCGTCTTCGTTGAAATTGACGAGTCTGTGCACCCTGTTCTTCCGAGGTATATCGCCACCAACATGGCCAGCATACCTTCGTTGGAACCTCTCATGGATGTAGGCACAGTAGTAGTTTCCTGAGCTCGAACCCAAAGTATCTTGATCTGGGTCACTGGTGAGGTCCAAGTCACCGTTTGCGTTACATTTGTACCTCGACTGGACAAAGTCCTTAAACGGTCTCATCGATGGTAAAATAGCTCCCTCGATGTTCAAAAGCGTCTTTTCACAAGTCAGTAACGAAGAGTTTAAGTTGTGGTAACCAAGTAAATCCCCGTGTATCCATAACAACTCTGGATCAGGCTTCGAGTCGGTGAAGTAAGACTGGTGCAGCGAACAGATGGAATTTACTCTGTATTCCTTGTTCACCACTCCAGTGATACCTGGGAACAACCTGTTAACTCCAAAATCCGAGCCAGCGAGTATGTGCGAGAGCCACAAGATGTCCTTCTGGTAGGCAAACTTATGTTTCCAGGATTGCATTGTAAGTCCCGCAAGAAACGAGACAAAGTTCTGCGACCTATTGACGATAAAGAGACCGTTGTTGATGTTGTTGGATCTACGTCTGAAGATATTATGGAGTGAGTTGTCACCGCCCTTCTTATCGCAATCACCACCGCGGCCGAACCGGCCTGGGCCCCCGCGACCACGACCACGACCGCGACCATGACCACGACCACCACGACCGGTGTCTGAAAATAAGTCCTTAGGTCCGCCATGAGGTTCATTGAACTCTGATTGTCGGCCTCCGTTAAACCTATGGTGATCGTTAAATCTATCGTTAGTGTCGTGGCGTACATCTGGAGCCCCGTGGGGTTGGTTTTTTAAGTGCTGTTGCAAGGACTGCTGGAATTTCACTTCTCCAGAAGGTAACAAACTCTCGTAGAAAGCTTTTGTTTCATAAGACAATTTTTCGTTAACTTGTTTTACGTCTTTGAAAAAGTAGGAGCCACGATCCTTGTACTTCTCCAAAGCGAAGAAGGTTGATCGTTTGGTGAAGGGAACCGTATCTGGGTCCATGTAGAGCATTTCTGCAAAGGTGTTGAAGAGGGAAGCGTACCACATGATTGGGATGCCAGCGTCGAGATCGACACTTGGTGCAACGTTGATGTACGTGATTGGGACATTCGTTTCAGATGCAGCCGTAGTCAAGGCCTCCAAAGACTGGGGCGACAAGCCGGCATGTACGATTTGGATGGGTAAATCATTCTCCAAGTGTTTTAAAACACGCAATAATTTGAGGGTCGATTTAAGTTTTAAGTCTCCCGAGACACCAATAACCACCCCAGATCCACTTTGCTTACTGTATAAGCCGCGCCAGTAGTTTCCCTGAGTGTTAGAGAAGATGGGGAGTATTTTGGATGTGGTGGCATCTGTGTACTCTGGGTACTGGTTGTGGTTGATGAAAGGGATCAAGCGAGCATCCAAGGAGACCTCTGGATCTGCTTTTGTAGAGCTTATAAAGCACTTGTTGTACACTCTCAAGTTGATGAAGGAGGTCTTGATGTGATCGGTCAAGTCAGCCTGCGACAGTTGTGAGAATGTCTGATTGACGTGCCAGTCTGGGTGCAATCTTTCGAGTAGGTCAAAGTGGCTTGCGCACACGTCGTCTGCTTCCTCGAAGCTCTTGTACAAGGACTGGAAGCTTGAGAAGACTTCGTTGGGGATCTTTGAGTGGGCCACGATCAAGTAGGCGAAGATCACCAGGGATACGAGTAAGGTCGAGAGTATCCTTATGAAGGTTACTCTGCTCCTAGCCTGCTTAGATGTGGGTGTCATATCGGTGTCATATACTAGTAGGAAGCCTTGAAGTATTTTAAAGGGGCTTGTCGAAGGGTGTGCACGGCTTCGGTTTGTCAGTAATCAGGTGTCTGGAGTACCAACAAGCGGACTGGAGGAAGAAGGTGTCTTATGGATAGTGAATGGAACGAAAATGCACACAAGCTGGAGGATCAGTGGGCTGTAAGTGCTGATGGAAAGTGCTGATGGAAAGCGACACTGTGACGGGTCTGTTTGGTTCGACGAGCACGTTGCGAAGGACGTAAAAGATGACTCTTAGGTGGAATTTGTCAACTGGAGCTGAGTGACGAGTGCTGGTACCTTTGGTGAGGATTGAACAGGGTCTAAAGTGTAAACCTTGGGCCTTCAAGCAAAAATACGATGCGTAATATGTCAAGCACCACGGAAAAAGCGCCTCAGCGAAAGTGCCTGGCTATATATACTCTGGTTAAGGAAAGTGGCGTATTTGAAACGATGTCTAATTTATTGGTTACCCGAGAAAATTGCTGAGGTCTTTTTCTCACCACATGGGCTTGGACCCACAAACTAAAATAACCCAAATTGGGATAACTGGATAGAGAATAATAGCCGGGCCAGAGAGCCCACCATCACCACAACGAAGGAGGTACGAGCGTGGCAGGCAGCGAGGCAAGAAAAGGAGGTGCGATGGGCTTAATAAACGCAGTGTAATAGACTCGGATTGCGTAATTATCGTGCACTATCTGGAGCCACAAGGTGTCTAATTCCAAGTCGCACCACATGCACTGGATGATGTGTACAATGGCCGGTGGCATGCAATCGGGCAGCAGGTTACAAATGTGTCTTCCATCCTGGCAGGCGTGCATTTTCTCGGAGCGGTGTGGGAACTGCTGCGTTTCTGGCGATGCTTGTTTTGGTGAAAAGTGTGAGTATATGGGGAAAGGCAACAAAGGGATGTCTTGAATCAGCAGCAGACGAAGCCCGCGGTCGGAGCACGCAGCCCCTCCAGCCCCGGTGCCTATTTATAGCTGGTGATGTAACAGCAGGATATCCCTCACGAGGCCGCTTTTCTGAGCCGTGGTCCATGGCGGAGACCAGCTTCTAGCGAATGGAGGCTTAAGCAGACTGCTTGGTAAGTGGTGCGGATTATTCGACTATTGGCTGGCTATTGTTAGCCACGGTAACAAAGACAGCCACCACGACACTAATCTGAGCAGCCTGGAGGAATTGCTAGCACGCTGCCACAAACTGCTTTTACGAGAGATAATCGACGGGAGCTAAATCTGGAATGTAGGAGCACGTTTCCCTTGACGTGGAGCCAGATTTCTTGGAAGCCCGATTGTCCTATGATCGGAGCCGGCTCGACGAGGACGTGCTGGCGCTGTGCCTGGCGCGGTGTGCTTGCCGGTGCACCTCGTGCTGAGTGCCGGTGCTGATGTCGTGTGCTGGTTGCTCTGTTTGTTGGTGCTCCCTTATGAAACGGGGGAGCCACTCCCCAAAACAAGTGTGTTCTGTACAGGCCGTTTCGTCCAGGCTGTACGGCTATTGGAATGCTCATAGTACAAGATTGCATGCATGACAATGCCCGCGGAAACATCGTGCGATGCCAATGAAAATCGCTGCCTCTCAGCTTCGATACGTCCTCGTAAACACCTAGATTACGGTGGGCACAGCAAGACGCTGAGCACCCAGTGGGCACTTCCACCCACTGGACAAGCACAGAACACTGCTCCTAACAAGGCAGACACCTCTGCTAACGTCTCTCTGTCTTCTTTCTCGTCTTTTGTCGCGTTTCCTGTCGCAAACGCTCCATTAGTTTTTCGCCTAGAGCCTGGATCTAATTGCGATTCTCCTAACTCGATTGCGTCTGGCACCAGGCGTGGCTGTGTAATTGTTGTTACATTTCCGGGGAAAGCAGTCGACAAAGGGCTGAGTACGAGCGAGCACATGCTCAGCCGTTGGTCGCAGCTCGAGAGCTTGGTCAGCTTGCCCCTTTTGACCTGGCTGTGTCATGGGGTGAGACCTGGTCCACTCGAGGGCTGTTTCCCCCTATTCGAGCTTTGTTTGAAAACGTGCCGAGGGGGTGTGGTCTGGACCTGCTATGCAACTCTTTCCTAGTTAGTCACAGTTCTGGCCCGGGTTTACTTCCAAGATTTGTCCTGGTGTCGGATCCCCGGTACCAGCGTAGTTCCTCACCGTTTGCTGGGTGAGTTCTCGTAGTGCTTGTAGTAGTAGGCTCTGGTTATACTAAGTGGCCTAGCAGCCAGTTTAGCTTCTAGATTTGGCAAGATGTCTGGTGTTTGTCCAGATTCAGCTCCAGTGTTAGTTCAGTGGTGCTGATAGAGATAGTGCAGCCATAATTACGTGGGGGCTCTCAGGGCTGATTCTCCTGTGACAACTTGACTGTTAGTTAACTTGTCAGCTTGAGTGTTGGTTTCATTGTCAGAGGTTGGTTTCATTGCCAGAGGTTGGTTTTATTGTTACATTGTTAGTTGCAGTGTTATCTCCAGTGTCAGTTCTAGCTATTGTTCCATTGCTTGTATTGGTTTTCTGGTGCTAGTTAGCTAGTGCCAGCACCAAAGTGTTTGGTCTAGTCACCTATCATGTACCTATTCTCAAGTGTCAGTACTCAAGTGTCAGTCACTGCGGTACCTCCAGGACTGCTTCTCGGTGCTAGCTCTCCGGTTGCTTTACTCCAGTGCTGGTTCACCAGTCCTCAAGATCAGTTCTTAGAACTGATACTTCAGAGTCAGTACTCACGAACTAGTTCTCACTGTTGGTTCTCCAGTGCAACCTTGCGGCTCTGTCTTTGTCTGTACTAGCTCCCCAGTACTATCTTTGCTATCTTTGCTAGTATTGGTTCCCCAGTGTGAAGACTCGACTGCCAGTTCTTACCCAGAAGCTCGATCCATCAATACAACTGCTACACGCTTATTCCTTTACCACCTAGAATAAACCCGTACTCAGGTCTCCACTAGCTTCAGATCCTTGCTTCACTATCTTCGAATGTCTAACACAGTTCAACTGCAAACACTTGCCGTGCAACTACTACAAAGTCTCGGCTCACTCACTCAGCATCCGCTTCAAAGATCTACTATCGCTAAATTCAACTGCTGGAACTGATTCATGTCCACAACAGATCACTCAATATCACATGTATTCCCTCCCGAATTCACCAGAATCATCGGTGTGTGTCTTCACATATACAATGTCAACAATAACTACACAACTGGTTGAATTTGGCAACAAGAATCACCCACTGCATCCTTTCCTGCTCAACTGCCCTGTTGTTGTCCTCAGTCTTGACGAAGCTTCGTCTTCTTGGATAACAAACTGTTTACCAAAACTCGATTGACATAGACTAGCAACTGAACAAAGGTATACACACAGAAGCAAATCAGCCAATAGTTTAAAAAACAGTTAGGTATGCCCATATGCTTGTGATTATCGTTGT
Source organism: [Candida] mesenterica (assembly GCA_030559045.1). NCBI lineage: Eukaryota > Fungi > Ascomycota > Pichiomycetes > Serinales > Debaryomycetaceae > [Candida] mesenterica. Next base: position 600,863 of record JAKTQV010000006.1, on the reverse strand, counting down.
TTAACAGCTATTATTCCAACAGTGCTCGTTGCGCACTCCAAAGAAGTCCTGGAGTTGAGCTTGAGCAAACTACATTCCCAACTTCCCCAAATCTAGAGAAAACGCCATCATAGGAACAGTTCCGAGATATCTCTGGACCTAGCATGGAACGGCCTCCTCAGATACAATCAGGAGAGCACATACCTCCAATTGTATTGCTTCCACAACGCAGCACCTTTTTTTTAGCACCCAAACCAATCATCATGTTAAGCCGCTAAAACTAAGCCGCTAAAACTAGCTTTCGCCAAGACTCCCTTGGCTTAGATCCCAAGGGCCAGATCCATATTGAGTTCAACGTCCCCATACGCAACCTTGCATTAGTTTCTAATTTATGGAGAATCCGTACAGATGTCAGGCCTTTCGGAGCTGCAACACGCGATAACCACTCTCATGCAATGGCACCAGCTCAAGCCAACCAGAACCCTGTGAACGTTCCAAAAATAGATGCACTTACGTCAGATCACATTTGACAGGCTTAGCTGTGCCTGCTGCAATACCAAAAACTCACATGAAGCTACGTATTTGCTCACAGAGTGCAACCTGATCTTCTGAGGTCCGAAGCGTTTCAGGCTCCCAACCGAGCATATCCAATAGGAATGTCACACTCCGAGGCATGCAACTGCAACAAGAACACAGCGAGAATGTACGCTCAGCCATCGAAGGTTTGTGCAACGGTTAGTTTGCAATCGCTCAAGATGCCTTCTGAGCATATGAATTCAAAGGAAGGTGCTTTTCCGTTTGAGCGTAAATCACTCAACGATTGCGCTCTTTCGCTTGCTAGGCTTGCGCTGGCATCTGAAACCTTGACGAGCTCTTTTGTCCTC